>CM024611.1:61112355-61519643 GCA_014182575.1 Eucalyptus decipiens
TCTAGGATTAGGGTCACAAACTCTATTGGAACTCGACCGATCCGATTACGGCGATCAGCTTACTTTCTTTGAGGAGTTTGAAACGCTGAACAGTGGGATTTTGAAACGCGGAACATCTACTCCAGCGATTAATTGCTAAGCTCTATGTTGGAGAGCCAGGCCGAAACAGCATCGATTCCAAGAGCTCGCGAACGACGATCCACCGGCGACAATCGGCCGAAATAGATGAACGACGGAGAAAAACCCCACCCACCATGATCAGTCCGGGCGGGGGCGCGAGGTTTCGAAGGGACGCACCGGAACGAACGCGAGCGGGCGAGATAGAGAGGGGCTGAGACGCTGAGGACAGCTAGGGTTTGTGGGGCACACACAGAGAGTGATAGAGAGAGGGGAGCGTATTTCATACGAACTTCAAAGTGGCCTTAGCTCGACGCAACAATGTAGGCCGTCCGATCGTTGCCGACTCCCCACCTCTTTAGCGGTTTGAGCCATGAGCGAGGCCGTCCGATCCGGTCGATTAGATCCACCTCAGCCTGGCCCAAGCCAGCTCGGCAAATGCCCGAATGATGCTCTGTTGGAGAGAAATGTATTCTGTTCTTGCGGATCTGCCGCGTGGGACCCGCTGCGTCGCTGATGTGGCGAGGCCGACCAATCCTTATCCTCTAATTAGCAAGAAATTGGATTATATTTGTTAAAGAGTCAATGTAGTCAAAAAATTGAAATTGTCTTTTTAATCCGTAATCATTAATTAATAAAAGTTGCTCGCTCGCGTGCTATGAACCTATGTAGCACGGATACGGCGACACGACACGTGACACGACACGACACGACACGCGACACGTCATTTTTCAAAAAGTAGAGAATTTCGACACGTTAAATATTAAATAAATATTTTTAATTTTAATTAATTTGATTCAAATTTATAAATAAATAAATAAATAGTTTACAATAAATTTATACTAATAATATTAATAAATCTTACGCTTTTTTTTTAATTTCATTATCTCAAATTTATATTTATTTTTCGAAATTCCCCCCTCCCCCAAATTTACTTTTATATTTCTTAATCACCCCCTGCGCCCAAACTTCCCTCGTCTCTTTCCCCCCAAATTTTTTTCACTTTTTTTTTTCCCTCCCCACCACCTGACAGCCCATCACTTCCCCCTCCCTCCTGTCACTTTCTCCTCCCTCCAACACGCCAAGTCTTTTTTTATTCTTTTCAAAACCCTAGGAGCGCACGGCACAGCGCCTTCTTCTCCTCCTCCTCGAATCCCTTTTTATTATTTTCCTTCTCAAAAGTTCAAAACCCTAGCAGCGCGGCGCCTTCTTCTCCTCCTCCTCGCCTCCTCCTCCTCCTATCTCCGAAAGCATCGAAGACTCGATCAAGAAAAGCACCAGTATTCGCCGAAGGAGCGGAAAAGGGAGTAACCCAGAAAAAGTTCCAATGAAAAGGAATCGGAAAAGAAGGCGGAACGCGCGATCCCCGTGCACCGAGAGGCTGCACACCGCCGCGAACTCCTCCTCCTCCTCCTCCCCTTGCCGCTGCCGCTGCCGCCGCCGCTGTCGTCGCCGCCCCACGCGACGACGCCGCCCTCCCCACGCGCGCCTCCCTCCTAAAGTTTCTCCTCACGGCCCTCGCCCTCTTTCTCTGGTTTCTCTGGCCGTCTCTCGCCGTCACGGGCTCGTCACGGACATGCGTGTCAAAGCGTGTCGACAAAAGTTGACCACGTGTCGACAAATCCGACACGCGTTGACCGCGTGTCGGAGCGTGTCCACAAAAGTTGACCACGTGTCGACAAATCCGACACGCGTTGACCGCGTGTCGGAGCGTGTCCACAAAAGTTGACCACGTGTCGACAAATCGACCGCGTGTCGGAAGCGTGTCGCGTGTCCGACACTGTCAGGACACACGTCGACACGTGTCGGACACGACACGGAGGCATGTGGGACGTGTCCGTGCATCATAGCTATGAACTCATCTTGCTTGGCGTCAAGAGCATGTATATATCTCGCTTTCTTATTCGTCAATTAAACCGTGACATCCTTGGATCTCAGATTTCTTGATTTCACTCAACTTAATTTTACTTCAAGAATTGAAAAAGATAAATTCCAATCAAGTGGAGTTATAAGAAATTGAGCTACTCGGCTCTATTATCATAAACTTGGTTTCTTTACACGTGGGAAAGATGTTACTGAGAGGGGGATTTCTACAAAAAACACTATAAACCACTAACACAAAATATCCAGCCTCTCCTTGGGTATGTACATGTTGTTAAACAACCAAAAACAAAAATCTTCCCACACGTCCAGCACTTCTCTACCACATCCTACTCCGCAAGACTACCACCCTGCCCCGGGCCATCATCATACAACGTCAATTATCCCACCAGCCGTCCATCCACCCGAGCGTAAAGGGCGACGAAGACCATATATGCCGGCTCCGTAAGCGCCCCCGTATCTATTGTCAAACAAGAGTGCATTTGACAAATACGACTCCCGAGAAATGGCGGTCCTGGAAGTCCTCTTGCCGCCAAACAAAGTCGGCGGGGGAGCCATAAAGGATGGTCGTCGTGGTAGCAAGCGGGGTAGGCGGCGCAGTAAACATCTTCTACTCTGAAGAAACAACATAACAACAAGTGTGAGTTTTTAAAATAAAAACTCAGCAAGTGGGCGGTTAGTCATAACTTGGATTGACCAAAAACAGTGCAAATAAGAAAACAAAATCATCAAGTTATTGAATCCAGAAAAACCTAGCTGCAACAATCACCCAGGGGGAGACGACACTCCACCCTGAACCCCCTCGCACCCAACCTGGCATCACGAGTTCCCCTGAGAAGTTATTCAACACTTCTCAGACCTCTGGAGAGAACACCATTACTTCTTTTTCATCCCTCTCCAGGCATCCCGACACCCGGGGTCTCACATTGGCTCAATAGCCAATCATACATTCATAGTTCCACATTGCCAAATAAGGATCCAATACAAAAGACAACCACTAACACCTATACTCGGATCCAGCAATTTATCAATTTATGAACAAAAAGGAGCAGTTTTATTCGCAGACATAAAGAGTACATCAATCCTTATCAGAATATTACGAAATTTTGACACGTTATTGATAAGACCTAGAGGAACAAATCTCAAGAAGAACACTAGGTCAGATTCCATAGGCACCGAGGGTAGAACTTCAATTTTCTTCCTACCCAACATTCTGTAAAATTCCAGATTTCACATTTTTGTAGGAAATTTATTTCGAGGGTCATACTTTATTCGTTTTTCTGAATTTTGGATATGTTATTTATGAAGATGTGCTCTAAAACTTTCATCAAGGGTTCGAAATCAAATTGTGGTCCGATAATTACAGAAAGTTTAAAATGTCGCCTGAGGTCACACTGATTTTCACAAAAACAGTTCACTAGTTCACAAAACTCCTCCTATATATTAAATAGATTGAATTCAGCGCATTGGTAATTTGAAGCTACACTCCCGACTTCAAGATTTTCAAAGATTGGTTTGTGCAAAGATTTGTAATTTTGAAGGTACCAAAAATATTTTCTTTTCCTTTTTTTTTTTTTGAATCCTTGATAAGGGTGCCTCGGTAAGTAAAATTTCAGCAAGGGTCGGGAGGTTTTCCAAATTGGACTACGGCCAAGTTTCTTGTTCAAAAAATTAAAAAAATAAATAAATGAGTTTAAATCTTGTAGAGCAAGTCCGAAATGTCAACCCGATCTCTAATGGTTTTAAAAGAATTGATACAGAATTGCAAATATGAAAGCACCGTACATTTTCTTAAAATAAATGAGGCCGGTGCCTTAGTAAGTAAAACTTCAAATACGGATTGAGATTTTTCTTTTTCAAAATCAAATCAATGGCCGAATTCTTCAAGATTTCATAATCATAAAATCTGTTTTGGATGAAATCCAAAGAAATCAAAACCAGATATGAAAAATCCGAACATTTCCTCAACCCTTTAGCCTCAAAACAGTCTCAATCACTCCTTAAATCATCATTTAGCATCAAAATCCAACAATCCAGCCTATCAATGCACTTTTTAAGACAGCAACAACACTACACAAAACTCCTCAACGCTAACAAATTAATAGCTCCAGAAACATCACAACTCTCTGGGTACAGCGACCCACTGCTCGAGGAAGGTTGAACCCAAAAAAAGGAGTTCAAGAAATCGTGTAACAAAAACAGGAATGGAGAACGCACGCACAAATGGCTCCCTCTGGTTTACCCATCAGACAGCAACCAGCTTCCCCATCCACCGATCTCAACCACGGACAGGGTTTTACTAGCCATCCCCTGCACCCCCAATCGCAACTACCTAACCCTAAACCCACATGCAGCACCCAGCGAGCCAAATCAGGGACGAGAGACCACAGAATCAGCCCACTTGCCTGGATACTTCGTCGATGGAAAGGGGAAGGAGGCGTCGGACGGCTAAGCTTCACAGCCGGCGTCGAATCTTTGATCAGAACTGAGCAACAACGATCTGTTGCTTGATGATGGCGCCGGTCGTGTGGGGCTGAGATGGGTTGGGCTCGGTGGAGATGAACAAAAGCGAGAGGAAAAGAAGGCGAGGTGTCTCGGTAGAGAAAACGCGGATGGGGTGGGTTCGTTTGAGAGAGAGAGAGAGAGAGAGAGAAAGAGAGAAAAAGAGAGAAAAAGGATGCGTGTAATCCCACCCTTTCTTTGACACATCTGGACGCAACGTGGAGAAGAGCAAAACCAACGTTTCTAAATTCTTTTTTTTTTTTTTTTTGGTTTTCGTATACTCTTGCTTTACGGAGAAAAGTCTTTTGACAAAATATTCCTTCTGAGTTTTGATTTATTTTTCTAGGTTATTACTATTTTATTTTATTATTTACATATACACATATACATATACATATATATATATATATATAAAGTCTTTAAATACGCTTAATCTACTAATGAAATTTTTGGGCGTCACATAAACCCTCTGTCACTACTCCGAGAGGTATATGTCTCACATTAAGTTGGTTCACGGGAAAGAGGGAACGAAAGCGGACGTTGAAATATATAAAATTTTCTCAAATTTTTTTGTCGTGAGTGGTTTTGGAGAGAACAACTTAAAATTCGGATAATCTTCTGAATCTTGTAACTGTTGATACATTCAGTGTGTGTATATCTCACTTTCCGATTAATTGGCTAGACCCTTTTATTACTGCCACATGATACATTTCTCGCATTAAACATCTTCTCAAGAAATAGGGGAATGAAAGCATACAGAATTTTCTCAAACTTTTTTGTCAAGAGTGTTTTGGAGGGAAGAACTTAAAATCGGGAAAATTTTCTAAATCTTGTAACGGCTGACATTGCATTTGAGTCATAAAACTTAACACATTAAGTATTCTTAACTTCTAAGGCACAACTCATCATTTCATCATCATTGAAGGGCTGCTCTCTACCTCCACAAATACTCAGGTTGAGGAATCATTCATGGTGACCTCTTTTTTTTTGGTCGATCATTCATGGTGACCTTAAAAGCCAGTATTCTTGCTATTGGACAGCGACTCAAACCCGAAGATATCAGACTTTTAGAGAAGCATGGGTTTTCGAAGACAATGAATCCCAGGCAAATGCGAATACGATTATCAATACTATGTACCTATGATGTGCTGAAGTATACGTGTTCCATTTTGCACGTGCCATATCGCGATGTTACAGTTCTTTTGCGTGATGACAGCCGTAGCTATACGTATCCTGAGTATGTAATGGGCGGTCTTTTATCCACGAGATCGAAGATCCTCAGATTCGGAGTAATGATGTTAGAGATCGTAAGGGGGAATGCAGAATGTTGGCTTGTATCATCCAGGTTGTTCTTGAATCTGCTGGGATGTGTGAAGTTATAAAGTGCAACATCAGACATTTTCGCCTTCCACCTTTCCGAAAGAACAGCATATGACATTACTTATCTCCGGGCATGGTGCCCGTGGATAGAAGGCAACGCCTTGGAGCTGGTCGACCAGCGATTCATGTCAAACGTGCTCGATCAATGAGGTAACACAATGCGTTCGATAGGGTGCTCCGTGTGCCAGAAAGAGCAGCAGATAGACGGATGACGTCGCTTTTGGTTCTTTTTCCCCTACTGAACAAGACAGTCGCGTCTTCTTCACTATTGCACGTACAAACAGAAAAGAATGGTCCGACGAGATGGAGACGCTCTCTATTAATCAAGTAACCATGTCCAGTTTCTACAGCAGGCCATTGACCTTCAGCCAAATCAGATGTAGAGAAATATGCGAAAGGGCTGCAACCAACTTCTCTTAGCTGCTTTTAGGCTAACCGTGGCACTTACACGGCGAGGTCTCGGCAAATACACCTTGATACTCTACGAATCTTGTGAAGTTTAAGATTCCTGGGGAAGAAGAGTATAAGGTACGAATCCTTCCCTACTGAAGTGTCGGAAAATTATAAGTGAGTTGATGCCGAACCAAATGGACAAATGAAACAACAAGCAGTTCACGGCAAAACAATCTTCAAGAGATGTCATCGAGGATCTACTGCTCGGTAGACGTCAAGATCACAACTACCCAGGAACCAATTTTGGTATGCTTGATGTGTGAGTAGAGGGGAAAAGTGCCAAAAAAGTCCTAAACCTTTTGTCATTGTGCCGATTTAGTCCTAAACCTTTTTTTGGTGCCGATTTAGTCCTAAACCTTTTTAAGTTGTGCCGATTCAGTCCTTTCCGGCCAATTTGGCCGGATTTTGCTGGACTGGCCGGCCGGCTGACGTGGACCATTTTTATTAATAATTTTAATATTTTAATATTTTTTATTTTTTTATTTTTTATTTTTTTATTCCTCCAGCCGGTCGCCGGACCTCGGCGACCGCCGGGCAGGCGACGGCCGGCGAGGTCGAGGTCGACCTCGCCGGCCACCTCGCCGGTGGCCGCGGGGCGGCCTTGCGCGGGCGGCGAGGCTCGCCCTCGCCGGATCCGGCGAGGTCGAGGGCTCGAGCTCGCCGGATCCCGCGAGGTCGAGGGCTCGACCTCGCCGATCCGGCGAGGGCGAGCCTCGCCCGCCCGCGCGAGGCCGCCCTCGAGGCCTGGCGGCGAGGGCGAGCGCGCCGCCTCGGATATGGCGGCGGGTCGGCGAGCGCGGTGGACGCGGCATCGGGCGGCGCATTGCGGCGGTGGTCTCACGTGGCTGGGGTTTCCTCGGCTTGGCCGGGAGAGGACTCTCTCTCTCTCTCTCTCTCTCTCCGTAGGCCGACGGCCACGGCTCAGTGCGGTGGCCGGCGGTCTACCCCTCCGACTCTCTCCCCCGCCGAACCCCTCACTCGCCGAGATCCGGCAAGGCCGGCGGGCACGCCCGCCGGCCATGGGCGAGGCTCGACCCTCGCCGATCCGACGAGGGCGAGCCTCGCCGCCCGAGCCTCGAGGACGGCCTCGCGGGGGCGGGCGAGGCTCGCCCTCGCCGGATCTCGGCGAGGTCGAGCCTCGCCGGCCATGGGCGAGGCTCGACCCTCGCCGATCCGACGAGGGCGAGCCTCGCCGCCCGGCCTCGAGGGCGGCCTCGCGGGGCGGGCGAGGCTCGCCCTCGCCGGATCCGGCGAGGTCGAGCCTCGCCGGCCATGGGCGAGGCTCGACCCTCGCCGATCCGGCGAGGGCGAGCCTCGCCGCCCGCGCAAGGCCGCCCCGCGGCCACCGGCGAGGTGGCCGGCGAGGTCGAGGGCTGGCGAGGCTCGCCCTCGCCGGATCCGGCGAGGTCGAGCCTCGCCGCCATGGGCGAGGCTCGACCCTCGCCGGATCCGGCGAGGGCGAGCCTCGCCGCCCGCGCAAGGCCGCCCCGCGGCCACCGGCGAGGTCGACCTCGCCGGCCGTCGCCTCCCGGCCGGTCGCCGAGGTCCGCGACCGGCTGGAGGAATAAAAAAATAAAAAAATAAAAAAATAAAAAAAATTAAAAATTAAAAAATTAAAAATTAAAAAAATTAAAAAATTAAAAAAATATTAAAATATTAATAAAAATGGTCCACGTCAGCCAGCCGGCGTCCAAATCAGCAAAATCCGGCCAAATTGGCCGGAAAGGACTGAATCGCACAACTTAAAAAGGTTTAGGACTAAATCGGCACCAAAAAAAAAGGTTTAGGACTAAATCGGCACAATGACAAAAGGTTTAGGACTTTTTGGCACTTTTTCCGTGAGTAGAGTGTACGCTGCTCAGAAGCTTGTGGAGTCGCTCTTTGATTTCCAAGCACGGAGAAACTCAATATGCCAAAAAAAACCCAGGTTGTAGATGAACCGAATGGAGGATTTTGGTTGATTCAGTTTTAAGACGACAATCTGTTGGCGGAACAGTGATGCACAAATGCCAGATGATTAAAACAAAGCACTTTCCCCCGAGGTAAATTTGCCCCACGACATTGCTTCCGGGTTAAATCACCATTACCGTACAACAAAAAAGAGCCAACATATCATACAAGAGAAGCAAATGCTTGTGATTTCATACAGACCATGATAGCTATACTGGAAAAAGTTGGGAACATTTGAGAATGGCAGGGGTATTATGCCAAAGGAAAACTGAAATTGCCGCCATTGTTAGTCTTTATCTAAGCAAGCTTTTTCCTCATGGTGCTCTAGTTTCCTGAGAATGTTCGTTTATCTCACATATTGGTCTCGCCTCTAGCCAGTAATTTGCGTCCATTTGAATGATTATCATGCATTGACATTCCCTTCTATCAAAATGGAAGAGCGATCTTCAGTTAGCTGACTAAATTTTCAAACTGTTGCTGCTAGCCTAGCTAACTCATTTTGTGTTCTGCTTCAGCTTCTCTATTCAGATGTACTAGTAAAATTATCCAGGTTTTGACTACGAAGAACATCTATGGCATATAACCCATTGATCAGATTGTGTTCCTTTTATCTTGGCCAGTAAATGTTTCCTCGATGGCTGTTTAATCGTCCATGCAGAATGTTTTTCCTGGCCGAGGTGAGTTTGTTCTGCATCTGCTCATGATAGATTGTTTCTCATGTTGAGGTTCATTCTGAACATTATAGCGGCTATTTTGGCCTTGGCTTGGACAATGCCTTTGGCGATCACATGAACCGTTTCATAGGCCTTGGTCAGTCATCTCATTCTTCTTGATGTCTTTGGCTGATAGCCCAGTCGAGCTGCTCTGTGATCGTACTAAATGCTGATGAGGTCGACGAGATTACACTGGAATGCATTTACTTGCGTTAGGCAGAGCCATAGGCTTGGTTCCTCTTGTAGAGATTGAAACATTTTCCTAACAATGGCACAAGATAAATGAACTGATGGTGGATGTTTTGTTTTGAGAACACTTGATTTTCCCTTTTATTGATGGCCCATAAAGGATTGGTTGGTTGAGTGCATCATTCACGTGCAGCATCTCCGTATCACATCATCTCCCACAACTTTGAGTCATGTTTTGCCAATTGTGTTTATCCATTGTGTTTATCCGACTAATTTCAGCTTGAAATCGTTGATATGAACACTGACTATCCTATATTGTGCAGCTAATGCTAAACGTGATCAATTTTTAATAATATTCTAATATTTTGATTTTTTTTTTTTGTTTCTTTGCTTTTTTTTCTTCCCTTCTTCTTCTAATCAATCATCGGGCCTTGACGATGGCCGAGATCCGGCCAAAGGTGAGGCCCAACGAGGTTGAGCCTTGCCCAACCATGATGAGCCTCGAGGTGTCGGCAACTGGCTAGAGAAGGAAGAAAAAGAGGAAAAAAAGAAAAGAAAAGAAAAGAAAATTCGAAAAAATTAATACATTATTGAAATTAGTGCCGATTGACCCATGTATGGGGTCAATGTCGTCTTCAAACAAAATTGATCAAATTGACTTAATTTACAAAACGTAAAAAGATTTAGGACTTAATACAATTAAAAGATTAAATACTGATAAATTTATAATTTTTTGGACAATTTTCCCGATGGATCATGGAGCCTTAGCTCGTGTCATATATACCCAAGTCTGTCCATTCATATGTCGCATTGGATAAGAATCTCTTAGCAAATTCATCTCACTTTTTGAGTTGTCTAATCTACCATGTTTGAAATAAGCAGCCTCTTCACACGCATAACACAAGGTTTTCCATATGCAATTTGAGAAATTAATCCTTCTTTACGCGCATAAAACGGGGCTATCCATACGCAATGAGAAATGCAAGTGTGTTTGGAAACTCAATTTTTGTGTATATTTTGCAAAGGAGCTTTGAGATGAAAAGAAAAAGGAAAAAAAGAAAAGAAAAGGGAGGATGTGATGCAGCTGAAGATCATGGGGGAGTGGCTGGTGGTGGTGGCGCTAGTGGTGGTGGGGAGGCGGCTGGTGGCGGTGGGGGGAGGCAACTTGCCTAAGGTCCTGAGGTCGGCAAATGCTCGAATGATGCTCCATTGGAGAGAAATGTATTCTGTTCTTACGGTTCCACCGCGTGGGACCTACTGTGTCCCCGACCATGGTGAGGTCGACTAATCATCGTTGCTCGATCGCATGCTTTGAACTCATCTTGCTTGGCGTCAAGCGTGTGTGTATCTCGCTTTTTGATTCGTCAATTAGACCATCTGTCACTGCTAGGCGATATTATTCCTTCCGTTAAACATGTTCACAGGAAATAGGGGATCAAAAACAGGCATTGAAATATATAAAATTTTCTCAATTTTTTTTTTCACGGTTCCCTTCTTAATCAGATAGATTCATGTCTAAAAGAGGTTGACAATAAGTTCTTTCAAAATTGACTATTTGTCCCTCTGTTAGAAATGTTCCAAAAATGTCTGCGATCGAGTAAATAGCTCTACGAGCTAATGAATCGGATCGAATTGCAAAATGGAAAGATTTGTACAAGTTAGACCTTTCATCACTTCTTTGTGGAAAATCGTTAGGTATGAATATGTTAGATACCTGTGATTCGATTGGTGAAATAGTATCTTTAATTGTAAAACGAAGTTTTCTAATTGAGAGAAGGAGGGCGACAGAGTAGTGCAGTGTGTTTCTGGGATTTGACAGAGACCACCGGCATGTTGACCTAGGATGGGAAGCGAGGACTTTGCGGAAAATGGAAAGGCAAATTCGATCTCTCTCTCTCTCTCTTTATTTTTATTTTTCCTTGAGTTGCGTCTGCGGGACAGATAGGAAAATGGCCTGTTGCCTAACCTACCTCTGCCGGTGAGTCATAAAGTATGCGGCGACAAATGAGAAAAAAATTTAACTTTTTTATGTTTTGAATATTCAGTATATAGGTATGGGGATTATTTGGAATGTTGCAAAATATATATGTAAGTATTTTTTTTTTTTTTTTATGGCGTGGCATAATCGGCATTGTTCTTGCTCGTGCCAATTGTGATGAGTAATAAATTCCGCTGATGCACTTGGGTGGGTGTGATATGAGTACACGAAGACGGATTCAAACTCCACACATAAAAAATGAGATAAAGTGGCATTATCGCACATGCATCACTTCTTGAGGCAAGGGCGTCGCGATATTCACAAATGGAATCTATCCAAGCTAGGTTGGCTCGAAATATATGAACATACGAATGTATAACACCGCTTCTGATTTTTTAAGATTATATTTTATTCTTTTAAAATATTTAAAGAAAGAATTATTCTTTTTTTTTTTTTTTGCCAGTTTAGAAAGAATCATTCATAAAGGTGAAAAGTAGAAAAATTCCACAAATGGAAATTCAAATTTGAAAGGTACAAGACATATTTGAGAGATTTTTCATATTTTTCTTGATTCTCCATATCTCTCAAAAGTGTACATAGTGTTTGTCCCGATTAATTATGATATTATAATATTTTATCCTTATTTTATTATCAGAAGGATGCGAGTTTAAGGAAATTTTGCCAGAACTAGGTTCACATCGCACTTGATGTACACTTGAAGCATTATGCAAAACATACCTCATCTCGTGTCATTCCCTTTCAATTACTACTAACATCCATCTGTCCAAGTCAATTTTCAACATTGTTGCGACGTTGTCTACGCAATAACCACGTCAGCTTGTTGTTGCGTAGCCTCACAAGTTAGGTTCTCCCTTCAGCACATTGAGCCATCCCCGCAATCTACGTGGGCATTTTCTTTTTATTTTGTTCTTCAAAATAAAGTTGAATTTATATTTTGGAGATTTTCCATATAGTACTTGATTATTCATAACTCTTAAGATCGTGCATGTATCTCTCTTAAATGTGCATATCATTGATTGATGAGAAAATTTCAAATAAAGGTTCAAAGTGCTCTCAATTTTTTAAATAAGAGTATGAAGTGAATCTTACTTCAAATATGGGCCTGAAATGTTCTTATTTTTTCAAATAAGAATCGAAAGTGCCATGTAAGTCTTAAA
Source organism: Eucalyptus decipiens (assembly GCA_014182575.1). NCBI lineage: Eukaryota > Viridiplantae > Streptophyta > Magnoliopsida > Myrtales > Myrtaceae > Eucalyptus > Eucalyptus decipiens. The sequence goes on from CM024611.1 coordinate 61,124,697, forward strand.
TAATGATCCAATCTCATTGGCTGATCAAGGGCATTTTCGTCCTTTACATTTTCTTTTTTTAAAATTTTCCATTTTCCATTTTTATTTTATTTTATAAAACAAACTTAATAAAGAAAAAATAGGGCTAAAACTAAAAAGAAGAATACGGGCCGAAGGGCTGGCCAGTCCTTGCTTGTGGCTATCGCCCAATCACCGATAGGGCGTCGGCCATGGCGGGGTGATGTTGCCAGTGCCTCGACAAGGGCCAGTAATCCCTCGCGAGAACCAAGAAAGGGTTGTTTGTTAGAAAGGAAAACATAAGCTCGATACCTTCTTCTAGGAGATTGCCAAGAGGGAGCCTAAATCCAAGCTCATCAATAAGACCAATCTTCACTCAAAAGCTTATGTTAATGAGTTATGGGTCAACCAAAATATATTAACTGCTCTACACCTGTTGCAGTGGCAGGATGGGCAAGAGTTGTTTTGAGTGATAATCGAAGATGGGTTGAGTGTATGAGGGATGGATGTTGATAAATAGTTACAAAATGAGGGATAGAATATGATTGGAACCAAGGCGTATAGGATGTATCACCAACCAAAGATCAAGATCAGGATAGACGAAGCTCACCACCAAGACCTATAGAAATCACCAGCTTAGGATACAGGACTTCGGGATTGAAGAAGCTCATCACCAAGGCCTACTGGAAAACCACTAGCTGAGGATACAGTGTTTCTTTGGCTCAACATCGAGGAAGAATCCATCTTCTAAGGATATATAAATCAAGAGTAATCCACTCTCCAAAAATATTCATTCCCACAAAGAAAAATCTCAAATGTTTATATACTCAAAATTCACTGTCTTATATTTGAGAATTTTCCTCTTTATATAGAGGCATAATTTCATAGAAAATGGACTAGACATTGAACACAAGAAACTACATAATTAGTTAAAGACATTGGAACTAGAAAAGCACGTAGGAACAAGAAAATGCATTAAAACATATGATGACTTGCACTTTGACTTTTTGAAAATGACAACACACTTAAAACTCACTAATGACACTTAACAAGACGCGAAGTAATTAAAATAGACTCTAAATTCTTTCGTCTCCTTTGGCAGTCCAATAAACATCTTCGAAGATCGCCGATTTGGATTTGAAATCGACGTGCTTCCATGTCGCCAATTTCGATTCGGAATCGACGTGAATCAACGTGACCGGTCCTGTCATACCGACAAACGACCGATCAAAACTTGGCTGCACCGTGTAATGTCCTGAGACATCAACAATCGGCGGAGGAGGCCTAGGAGGCGGAGTACTACGCGGCATGATCAGCCTGCTGAAATGGACGCTTTCAAAGAGACGAGAGCAAGAGAGATAGGGAGAGCGGGGAAGAGAGGCTGAGGGGTAGGGTTTTTATAGGAGAGAGAGAGAGAGAGAGAGAGAGAGAGAGAGAGAGAGTGCTTGACGGAACAATCCGAACGAATTGGGCTGTCTGATCCTGCGCATTCCCTCCGTCCGATCCTGCCCACTCCCTCCTCCAAGGGTTTGAACCGGGTCGACCGTGCGATCGGGTGGTTTTCAAGGAGATGAACTTAAAATCGAGATAATCTTCTGAATCTTGTAACCGATGATACATTCAATGTGTCGAGAATTGCGAGATTTCGAATTTGATTCTTTCATTATCTTCCATACTCAGTAGTTGCCGATTTGAAGGGGGGAAATTGAAAAACTGGGCAAAACAGCAAAGTATCAACTGCAGTTTATTTTTAACAAAAGACCAAAAGATGTGAAATTCATTTTCTTTTCACAACGTGACTTGATATTTACTAGGGGTGAGTAAGATGGACTGATCGAATCTGTTGGTTTATGGCGATTTTAAGGAACTTTGGTCCGATTCCCGATTTTATAAAATTGGAACAAATGACTTTTGGTCTAATTTTTTTTTTTTTAGGGTGGGAATCAGACTCGATCAACTATATATATATTATATATTTTTTTAATTTCTTAAAACAGCAACCAAAAATCCTACTTTTCTTCTCCCGTTGCCTCATGTGACTTTTTCCCCCTCCCCTTAGTGCCTCAAGCTTCGCTTACTCTTCACTCTTTAGTCTTTTCCTCTCGCCTTAGTGCCTCACGCCTCGCCCTTCGCTCTTTACTCTTCACTCTTTCGATCTTTCCCTCTCTTGATTGAGTTTGGGAATCGCATCCTTCTCGACACTCGCACCATTCTCAGACAGTCCTTTCGCTCTTGCATCTCATTTCGACTCTCGCGTCCTCTCTTGTTCTATTCAAGTTTGTTCTTTGCCTTTTTAATCTGCTCTAAATTTGTTGTTGCATTCGTGTCTTGCGTTTGCGTTTGTTTTTATGCAAATTTGTGCGGTTGGATGTGATGAGCAACTTCTCTGTTTAGTTTGGTTGATTGCAATATCTTGGAAAATTAGTTCAGAGTAAATTTATCGCAAATGTATTAATTTAAGGCTTTTTGATTATATTAACCCAATTACTTTCACTTCAACGAAAGTTCATCTCTTTTTCTCTGCTAGTATTAAAATAATATTCATCTTTTAAGAAGTTATAAATAAATTATAACCGAATTAAAATCTATATATTGTTAAAATTTTAAATATTACAATACGAGAAAAAGCCAAAGTACATTCATCACAAGAATTTAACTCAGGGAAAAAAGCAGAAAGTAAAGAGACTATCCGGACACATCCTTAATTGCTTTTTTAGGGCTATATCATTAGGAAAGAAAAATCAAAATCGAGGAAATCGCCATGCTATATGAGTATCTGAGCCTTTGCATGGATTAATTTCTCATTGCGTATAGACAGACTCGTTTTATGCGCATAAAGAAGGATTAATTTTCAAATTGCATATAGAAAGCCTTGTGTTATTCGCGTGAAGAGGCTGCTTATTTCAAACATGGTAGATTAGACAACTCAAAAAGCGAGATGAATTTGCTAAGAGATTCTTATATCCAATGCGACACTATATATGACACGAGCTGAGGCTCTATGATCTATCAAGAAAATTGTTCAAAAAATTATAAATCTATAAGTATTTAACTTTTTAATTGTATCAATTAGGTTATAAATCTTTTCATATTTTGCAAATTAAGTCCATTGGATCAATTTTGTTCGAAGACAACCATGACCGCATACATGGCTCGACTGGCACTAATCGTAAAATGTATTAATTTTTTTCTAATTTTTTTTAATTCTTCTTTTCTTCCTCCTCTAGCCAGTCGTTGAGACCTTGCCGATCTTGGGTAGACCTCATTATGCTTGGGTGAGGCTCAACCTCGTTGGCCCTCACCTTTGGCTAGATCTCCACCATCGTCAGGGCCCAATCATTGATTAGAGGAAGAAGGGAAGAAAACACGTAAAGAAAAAAAAAATCAAAATAAAATCAAAATATTAAAATATTATTAAAAATGACCACGTTTAACATCAGCCACACAATATCATATGCTCAACATCCACGTCAATGATTTCAAATTGAAATTAGTCGGATAAACACAATTGGCAAAATACCACTCAATTAGCACAATTAAAAAATTTAAAACTAAATGGTAAAAGTGTAATAGGTATAGAGTGGCAAGCATGCCTTGGCTTCCAAAGTTGTGGGAGGTGATGTGATTCGAATGTCGGAGATGCTGCACGTGAATGATGCACTCAACCAACCAGTACTTTACGGGCCAACCAAACAAGGGAAATCAAGTGCTCTCAAAACACGACATCCACCATCAGTTCAATGATCTCGTGCCATTGTTAGAAGAATGTTTCGATCTCTACAAAGAGGAGCCAAGCTTATGGCTCAGCCTAACTTAAGCAAATGCATTCCAATGTAATCTCGTCAACCTCATCAGCAGTTAGTACGATCATAGAGCAGTTCGACCGGGCTATCGGCTGAAGACATCAAGAAGAAAAAGATGACTGACTGAGGCCTATGGAACGGCTCATGTGATCGCCGAAGGTCTTCTCCAAGCCAAGGCTGAAATCGTTGCAATAATGGTCAGAATGAACCTCGACATGATAAAAAATCTATCATAATCAGATGCAGAACAAACACACCCCGGCCGGGGAAAACATTCTACATGCGACAATTAAACAGCCATCAAGGAAACACAACTTTACTGGCCAAGATAAAAGGGACATAATCTGATTAATGGGTTAGATGCCATAGATGTTCTACGTAGTCAAAACCTGGATAATTTTACTAGCACATCTGAATAGAGAAGCTGAAGCAGAACACAAAATGAGTTAGCTAAGCTAGCAGCAAAAGTTTGAAAATTTAGTCAGCTAACTGAAGATCGCTCTTCCATTTTGATAGAAGGGAATGTCCATGCATGATAATCATTTAAATGGACGCAAATTACTGGCTAGAGGTGAGACCAATATGTGAGACAGACGAACATTCTCAGGAAACTAGAGCACCATGAGGAAAAAGCTTGCTTAGATAAAGAATGACAATGGCAGCAAATCTCAGTTTTCCCTGGAATAATATCCCTGCCATGCTCAAATGTTCCCAACTTTTTCCAGTATAGCTATCATGGTCTGTATAATTCGAGACAGGTTGAAAGCAAATTACATTATTTTATACAAGAATACACAGAAGTACTGGATAACGAGGTACATATGCTTTATGTTGACATCAGAGGTAAATACCACCCGAAAAGAACTGGGACTCTTTTATGAACTCCCATCCCTTTTCCTTATCAATGTTCACCTTTGATTTCATACCTATCAAGTGGTGAGGCTCCAGCAACGAACCAAAAGGATCTTAGAAGCAGGACAACAGTTAGTTCGTTATGAAGCAAGGACCCTCTTTTCTTCCTCTTCTAGTCTATTCAACCATTTAAATCCAAGATCACATCCTGCTTTTGCTGCTATCTCAAACTGCTTTCTAGCTATCTCTACTGGGTCTACTACGGGGTCGTCCACACTCTTCTGTGATTTTTTGGCAGCTGAGCCTCTACCCGTAAAGAACTTCATCAAAACTTCTGGAACTTGAACACCTGAAGCATTTTTGGAACAGCCAATGGGCAAATTCTCATCAAAAGATGTTCTGTAAAGCTCCTGTTAGTGTCTTGCTCATTTTGAGGCCGTCAAGATTTAGATCAAAGCTTCACTCAAGCTGAGAGAAGAGACACGTGTGAATTTTGAATCTTATGGAGAATGGACACAGCAAGAGAGATCATCACTTGTGTCTCATGGCAAAATGATCATCTGTGCTAGAATTTTGATTCGGAAGATGACTGATAAAGGGAGAGTTTGACAGATGAAGAGGCAACGCAAAAGGCGGTGATGTGGGGTGAGTAAAAGAGTGCTCTAGACAAGTGATGCATGAAGAAGCTGAACAATAATTCTAGAAAAAAAGTAGGTCCCCCAATTCTGCAGTCATGCTGTTGAAGACCGTCCTTTTATTGAAGAAAAAAACAAATGAACAAGAGGCTTTTGTGCTTCCAAAATCTCAGCTATATTTTAAAAATAATTTTCTGTGCTTTGGCAGAGATGATTTTTTATATGCATACCAAAAATGTATCCAGGTTCATTTATCTTTCCTACATCAATTGAAGATGAGGATTTAAACAACTTTTGTGAACCAGATAGATCAGTAAGCTCTCCGATCACCATCGTGTGTGAATCAAAGGGAGAGACGTGACTGTTAATTTGGAACTGTTCCCCCAACACTGTTTGAAAAATGTCCTCAAAATTGGACAGATAACTTGAAACTCTCATTTCTCCTCTTAAAAGAGGCTAACTCTCATTTCTCCTCTTAAAAGAGGCTGGATGGCAATCCCGCTTGCAAATTGGAGAATCCATGATATAAGTGGACCTTTGGTTGAAGGAAACAAGGCAATCAAACGTAATCAAGACTGTATAAACGTATGCACTTTTTGTTTTTGTTCAAAAGCATAAGCTCAAAGAACAAACCTCTAAGAAGGAGAGACCCATATGCTATGGCTGCACCAGCATGTCCCTGCATATGTTCACAGGAGAGTAAACTTTAAGAGGACAGCATCTTCCCAATTTCTTTTGTACCAAACCCGAATATACATGCAAATAAATTGCCATGCATGGGCCTGCACTTGTGAAGGGACAATCAGAACTCCTCCCACGAATTTCTGTTAAAGATACAACATTATCTCGATTTCTATAATCCAGATGGAAAAACTAAGCCCTTCTGACAGCTAAGGTAGAAGTTAGCCAGACAAAATACAGTTGAATGAAAATTAGGGGGCCGAGCAGTAAAAGGAAAAGGAGCTGTCTTTCAAAGACAGCTCTTTGAAATAGGTGAAGAGTTCTTATAATATCGTCCAGCTTGTTTCTCTTTTTTATCTCTGTTCCTACATGTTTATGAAGAGAACAGAGAAGCTTCAGGGATGCTTTCTCTGAGTTCATTAGGGGAGATGACTATACCACTCACGTAGTTGACTGAAAACTACTCCTATCCCACAAATTCTTTAGGTAATTTCTAAGTACGAACTTATCCCTTTAACAAAGGTGTCTTGGTAAAATGGTAAAGGAAATTCCCTTTTCCCGGTGGATCTTTTCAAGTGAAGTCCAAAACTTTTCTTAAGTCCAAAACTTTCTTAATTCCCCCAAAAGTATCCAGTACTAATAATTGCAAAAAAGTTAATAGCGTAAAAAAAGAGTGCAAAGGAACTATCTGTTGAATACTCTATGCTAGCGGACACAAAACTTATCATGAATGCATCAACCTCTAAACCACAAGTTTTCAATTACATCACTTCATGAAGCGAAAAAAACTGGATGGTCACCTTCTCTGATGCCCTATGGAAACACCACATTGCTGAAGCAAGATCTTGCTTCACACAGTCCCCAGTCAAATAAACAGCTCCTAGAAGATAAAGAGCACCTGGATGCAGCTAGAAAATGACAAGCTTCGGTAAGAATGTAAGTAATTAAAAGCAAATTAAGTGCATATGAACTAAGAGAGAAACAAAAAAGAAAAGGCAAAAGAGAACAGACCTGGTCGACTGCCTTCTCCAAATAATAAAAAGCTTGTTGATCAGAGGAGAAGTAATCATGCTACAAGCACATCGCATAAATCATATAATAGGCCATTTTAAAGTGTGTAAGGGAAACAACAACCACAACAACCAGATCATAGACAGCAGAAAAGGTAAATGAAAGCTACTATAAGCTAATGGTGTAACAGAATAAACATGAAAAATTGCTAACTACATTACAGAAAATAGATTGGACTTACGTGGAATCATGTTTTTATATGTCAAGACTTGCTTATGTGTTAAAGATTAAAAATAATTTAACAAAAATGGAAATTAGAAAAATCGAGATGAAGTATGAAAATGAAAAAGCTAAAATTAGATGCATCAAATAGCAATTTATTAAAAAGAACTTCTTGAAAAGAATAAAAATGAAAAATGAGGAGAGGTATTAAAAAAAAAAAAAAAAATCCACCCACATCAATTCTATAATTCCATCACTCTCCTTCTAATACATCCCGAAAAGATCATCCTCATTCATCTTATGTTATATATAGGAAAAGGAAAAAGAAAAACCCCATGTTCAGTTCCCTAACTTTTTTATCGTGTTTCGTATTTGTGGCGTCGATCTTCAACTAAAGATTTGACTTTTAATGTTCCACCGAACAAATATTGATAGAGTTCCACGAAATTATTGGGCACTTATCATGCAGAGGTGTTATGCAAACAAATCAAATAACTCTCTAGTTAAGATTACCCTAGCATCTTCAGAACAAGTTAAAGCATATGAAAAGAATTGTTAGCAAGACCACATTTCCTAATTGCCCTGCATCTTTTGTGCCAACTTTTCCAATTCTCAGCTAGGCCCAGGAGCCTTGAGGACGTAAAGAAAAAGACAATATAAGGATTCTGTTATTATATGTTCAGCAATATCAGGTGAGGTTCCATGATAGGGCAATGGCAAAGCCAGCTTTAAAAAGAGCGACGATTAACAGTTTGATCGCTTTTTCCCAAAGCTACAACTAAAGAGAACTCAACCCAAGTTGCAACAAGTTTATCCAAGACACACGCTACTCGGCCAAGTGTAGCAGTTGTATTTGAAGTGCAAAGAAAAAGATAACACAAACAAGTTCCATAACTTAACAGTGCACATCATACTTTTCCATTATACTTGCATGTAGAAAATTTAGGTATACATGCCACAAGTAGAAATTATTCTGATAATAGTTAAAAACAATAATGGGTTCTCATGAAGCCCGGAGATATCCAGTTATGAACTAAAGATGCAATCAATAAGAGATAACTTAGGCAGCCACCAAGTACAAATTGCTTACTTCGACTCTTAGACGACAGCCTAATTCGTACTGTGCATCTGGATCACCCATGTTAGCAGCTTCCACCAGCAAGGCAGCACCACTGTTATGGCAACACGGTCTTATAAGGAAACACCGTATGTATAAGTAGTAGCATACCACACCAAAGCATGACGATGCTTCCATCAAACCAATGATGAGAGGATATAAGCAAGGTTACTAAGTTAGATGGAATCTGTATGGAAAAGTGCTCACCAGAAATGAAAACAAGAAGATGCCAGCTCGCACCAGCACATTAAAAGGTAAAACAAGAGCAACATGTTTAAGCACAATGCTCTTTCATTATCCTGATAATATTTTTTCTACAATGCTGCCAAAATATGACCTCTCCAAATTCAAAGGCTTCAACAAAACAAAAAGACAAAGTTATCCTGAGTTAGATCACCCTTGATTTTACCTTCCCATATGCAGGCCAGTAGTTTCCACACATCACGGTGCTACATGAATGATTACCAAGAAAGAAAGATAGACATTTCCTGACATAAGAAAGAACCACTTGCACAGCTAAGCATTTCCCCGGAACATGGTACTTCAAATGCAGTTTTAGCCAGCCAATACCTGGCATGGGTGTTTGAATTGTCGGCCTCAAGAGCCAACTCAAAGTTCTCCTTCACAGTCTAACCAGAATTGAATAGGAGAGAATACGGGCAGGCAGAGAAAAAAAGAAATATCAGTGCAAGTCATCGTTAGCAAAAAGAGAAAATGTAAGAACTAAAAGGGAATTACAGTCACTAGATTAACATAAAACTTCACGGTCTCTATATAAGATAAGAATGAAAGAGCTGATACGTCGGTTCATCACCGTAAAATTCCCACTGGTTCCGTAACTAGAACTAAAAATTTTAATGAAACTGGAGAGAAGAACAGACGCAAAATTAAATCTTCCCACTCAGACAAGCATCACGCACGTGTCAACGAGCTACTTCGTCAGAAAAAGACACATTTTTCTTTAGAACCATAACAACACCACTCAGCAGATATAGCAGAATCAAAGCTATCTTAGCAAACCATGAGTAGCCCATAAAATTTCCAAAATTTCTCCGCTAAACAATCACGTTCACCTCACAAAAACCAAAACGAAAAAGCCGAATTGCAACGAGCATTGAAGACCATCGATCCCGAGAAGTCAGGGCTCACCCGGCGGAGAGGAAGGAGGCGGCGGTCGTTGAGCTCGCAGTAGTCGATCACCCGGTCGACCTCCTTGAGAGCGCTCCAGCCCTTCGCGATCAGCTCCATGGCCGTCTTGTTCCTGCTGTGCATGTCCCTCTGCCAAAGCCACCATAAACAAAAAAAAAAGAGATGAGCCCATTGAAGAACCCAAGAGCAGGACGCCGGAGAGGATAACGGCGGAATTCGCGTACTCGCGGATGGAGCATGAAGAGGAGGCGGCCATGGTCGATCGGCCGCACCGTGGCTGACGGGAGAGAGAGTTTGGGTAATTCGGTTACGTCCATTCGATCCGCGGCGGTCGACTGGGTTGCCGAGGCCCGTCGGGCCGTAACGGGCCGAAGAGAATGTTCGCAATATGGACCGCCACCGGCGGGCGACGCGTGGCCCGCGTGAGACCGAAGGAGTTGTGAGCATGGTTGAGCGAGAGTCGAGAGAGCAGCGAGAATGGGAAATTAGGGTTTTGAAAATAAAAATTACACATCCATTATCTTTTAAGAATATCTTTTTAATATGGGTTATTACCATAAAAAAACTTTAAACCGTGTGAGCAGACGAATATCACAGCTCACAATCAAGACAGAGCACAGAGGAAGTGGGACAAGATCACCCCTTTAGCTGATGAAAACAATGGAACGGACACAACGAACGAGAAAGACGACACGGGTCGACATCGAATTCACCTGTAACGACGATCGAGGGAGGACGCGATGAAGCTGCGGTGCTGGACGGCGCGGTTGCTCCTCGCGCCGAGGGACGGCAAGATTAGGGGTGAGCGGTTCCCTGGCTTAGGTTGATTGTTTGAACCCTAACCTACCCTCCAGACAGTTCCTCATTTTGGAACACTAACCTACCCCGTCACGGGTTCCGGGGTCGGTTCCAGGATTCCTAGGGTTTTTTTTTTTTTTTTTTGTTTCATTTTCAGGATAAACAATTGCTCAGTCCAACCATTATGTAAGATCTAAAGGAAAAGCTGTGTCTAATGTTCTAAGCCAGCATTGTGATATTCCAAAACACTTTAAGTTTACAAGCAAACTTAGTTTTGCTATATCAAACTAATAAAAAGTACCAACAGCAAACCTAAAAATTCAGATGTTGAACACACATCCATCTCCTTCTCCGGCAAATCCAATTGCAAGCATTTGGGCACTTCACAGCTGCAGTCCCCACTTCTATTTGGCCTCCCTTTGCACAACATTGAGCACGAATCCATCAGAACCCTTTCGATTGTCTTCCCGACCATCCGCATTGAAAAAATTAATTACTAGTTAATATACAAGCTATACAGATCAAAAGCCAACCAAACAAAAAAAAAGGAATATAAATTAGCTTGTAAAGTACATTACTCACCAATAAATAAAAGCATAATGATGATTGGTATCAAAGTGTGTTTCATTTTAACTCAAGATAACACGTATAACAACGTCAGAAATGTCCATATGCTTTCAAAAAGTGAAGAAGCTAAAGCCATCATTTATAATAAGGTGTACTCGGCTTGCGGCATGTATGAAAATAAATATATACTTTGCCGGGAAAAAGAGAGAATGATAAAAGAGGACAGACAAAGCATAGCCATAGTCGGACACAGACGTCTAGAAGACAAGAAAGTGGAAAATGAAGTACCTTTACAAAATGCTGTTAGAATTTCATAAACACCGAAACAAGCTCCTAGACCAAATGTTCTCCCCGGCATCAGCCATTCAAAGCCACTGTAAAGACCTACAATTCAAGAGTAATAGTAGAATCAACAACTACTAATCATGTCTATGAATATTCAATAGTTATTGTCCAAAAATACTGTGAATAAAGCACTTCATCTTCCTTAGCACATGCAGTCAACTAAATAGGAGGAGCAACAATTCTCAAGCAACTTGCCATATATTGGACGGACACTCCTTTCCACCAGTAGAATATCAACCGCCACTTCCATCATGAAGAAGGGTCTTGAGTAAAAATATAATCTCGTCAAAGAGCAAGCAGAAGTTGCATACTCCAGAAACAAAAAGGTTTTTCCACAAGAGGAATTTTTTGTGTGGGAAGTCTTCAATTTTTTACAGCATTTTGTACATGATTTATTTTGAATAAGCAAAGTTCTCAGGGAATCGAAGGAATGGACTTTAACAGAGCTACTTCCTAAGTCTTCTTTTCCATTATTTTCCCTTTTAGGCCAGAAATGGCTAACCACTTCAACACCCATAAATGGACCACGGATGTTATAACTTTGAACAGGAGCACAGGATGTACTTTACCAATTCCTATCTATGTTCTAACGAACTGGAGAAAAAAAATCGAATAAATATAAAGTAAATGGACTGCAAAAATGGTTGCATTTCCAAATTACCTCCTAAACCTCCGGACAAAGCCCGGACTCTTTCCACAGCCTGCACCGGAGTCAACGGCTTAGTTGAGCTGAACCAAGCCGCTTTGCACACGCACGTGAGTCAAGCACCATGGAAATCCGAAATTCCTACAATTCGAGGGGAAAGAAGAAAACAAAAGGGCATCAACAAACCAACCTAGATAAGGGTCTTGATGGTATCGAGAGGATAAGTGAGGGCCATTCCTAAAGTGACCGAAGCGGCAGCGGCGACCGCGTGCGTTGTAAACATTCGGTTCTTGAAGAACTCGTCCATCCCGAACGCCGATCCTAGAACGGTGAATCCACTGCTGCGTTCGGGAACGAGCCTCCGGGCTTCTCGAGAACCGCGGCGTACACCTTGATGTCGTCCTTCATGAGCTGATCTCTGCCATCAAAAACGACGCCGATAAACATCCCAAACACGCAAGGGAGCTCAAGATATCGAATCGACCGATCGATCCCCCGCTTGAAGAACCGAGAGAGAGAGATTGAAGCGATACCTGGAGATATAGGTCTTGCCGGAGAGGAACTCGTCGAGGGACTTGAGGCCCGACTCCATGTGGAGATTCGCCGAGGGCAAGCAGCGTCGGGCAGAGACAGAGGAGGGCGAGCAGTGTGAAAGTGTGAAGTGAACTGATCGAGACTAGGGTAAACTTAGGGTTTTTTTTGGAACTTAACCGGTTCCGGTTCTGATTTCGGTTCCCGTTCCCATGGGAACCGGAACCGGAACCGAGAACGCCGGTTCCCAGAAAAAGGGAACCGGGAACCGGAACCGGAACCGGTCCCTTTGGAACCTGGAACCGGACCGGAACCTCCGGTTCGGTTCTCCGGTTCCCGGTTCTATCCGGAAACCGCGCTCACCCCTAGGTAAGATGCCGGTGGAGAGGCTGTATTGGCTGCTCCCGTCTTTGGAGAAGGCCTGCGTCTCCTCCTGACCGCACACCGAGAGCGACACTCCGCATAGCACCCCTCCCCTGTTTAACATCAAACCCTCCATGCTCTTCTTCTTCTTCACGGCACAACACAACAATTTTCAGACAAAGAAGAATTCCCGTCTTCTTTTTCCTGACTGGTTGACATTGCATTCTCTCACATCAAGAATATCAAGAATCTCTCTCTTTCTCTCTCTACATTGTTTTGCACAGTATACTTCCCATCGGTGCATCCCTCCTACCGGCCAAGACCGTCATTTCGGCAATCCGAAGATATAAAATAAGACAGGGTTGGTGCAGCTCCACCCTAATCCTCCTCATCTCGTCATCAGATATGGATTTAAAATCAAAGTCATTGCCAAAAAGAATAATTAGGGCGCGCTTGGTAATGATTCTGTTTCTGGGAGTAGATTCTAATCAGAAATAATTTTTTTAATTTTATTTCCGGAAACTGATTCTAAGCATTTTAAACCGTTTGGTAACTGTCCAAAATTTTTGATTCTAGAATAGAATTGTGTTTGGTACCGTGCTTATTAATTCTGTTACAAATCAATTTCTTTTAAATTTTAAATAAATTTTTTACTTTTTTTCTTTTTTTTTTTTTTTTTTTCCTTTTTCTCATATTCTTCTTCTTCTTGTGGCCGGTCGTCGAACCGGCGACCAGCCGACGAGGGTCGGCAACTAGGCAAGGCTCTCCTAGCCTCACCGACCTCGCCGGGGCTGGGCGAGGCCTGCTTGGCCACCAGCGAGGCTGGGCGGGCGTCCTTACTGCCGTCTGCCAGAGCTTCGACCGTTGCTCGCCGGATATCATCGTCTCGCCACACCGTGCTACTACTCTGTCTTGCCAAAAACCGCCACCGCCGTGCAATTTGACGCCCGAGCCACTCCTGCCTTGATCTGTCCACGATCACTGAGTGCCGACCAACTTTTGCTCCGCCTCGCATGCGACCCGCGACCCACAGATCTCGCGTCCGCAAGCCCACCTTGCCGCGTCTCTGACGAAGCCACCGCCTTGCTACATTGCGACGTCGCTTCTGTTCTGCCATCAACCCGAAGCTCCACCATCGCTCGCCCTCTCGCGACACTAGCACCTACGACAGCGCTTGGCGAGGCCCGCTTGGCCATCGGCAACGGCGAAATCTTCTGACGAGGCAGTTCCGATGGAGTTTTAGAGGTAGTAGAATAATAGAAAAGGAGAGGTTTGACATATGTAGCACCACGTGTATGCTTGCTTCTTAATCGGGAGTTTTATGAGTTGATTTGGGATCGCTTGCTTGTGGCGGATTCGGATTTGAAGGGCGTCGCCGACAAGTCAGATGTGGAATTGACGACGACGCGCTTCCCTGTTGCCGCTGATTGAGATTTGAATTCGGTGTGAGTCATCGTAACGGGTCTTGAGAAACCGACCAACGATTGGTCAAAGCCCGGCTGTACCTTGATATTTCCTGAGACATCGACGATGGCGAAATCGGCAACGGCAAAATCTTCTGACTAGGCGATTCCGATGGAGTTTTAGAGGCAGCAGAATAATAGAAAAGGAGAGGTTTGACATATGCAGCACAACGCGTACGCTTGCTTCTTTTCCAAAATAAAAAAAGAGAATATTATTTAGAGTTTCCAAAGGTTCATACTTTCCTTGACTGAGTTTTTAACCTATGAATTATAAACACCGATGTCATCCATATGTATGTTTCCTAATATTTTGATGTGACAATCCACCGGTCATATCTTAATTGGGAATCGAGAAAATATAGCTTATTATAAATTTTTAAAGAAAAAAAAAAAGATTTAATTGCATGAGTTCCTAGTCGAGTCGGCGCGTGCAGCTCACTAGCGATACAATAGTTTCCTTGTGCTCGATTGAGAGGACATTGACTACGACGTCGTGCAGGTACGAAAAGACCAAAAGGCTGATTTTACATAGTAAAAGTCCCAAAAAATGGACATGAATCTCCAGCTGCACTACTTACGCATCATTTCCTCATTCCCCACGAACCACGAATCGGCCAGCCAGCTGGGCTTTTCTGATTGTCCATCCAAGTGCACGTGGCAGCTTTTGAACCTTTGTGATTAGTATCGATGGTTGAGATTTACTCTTTTTTTTATCCGTTGATCAAGAGATTGAGATCCATTCTCGAAGAATAAGATGTTACTAGTCGAGATTCTCTTTTTCTCTCCGACAGTTATCGAGGGATTAGCGGTCCATTCCCCAAGAATTGTTATGTTAAGATATGTCTTTCTAGAGTCATGTATAATTAGTGCATTGGAAGTCAAAATATTTTCTTACCTAGTGTACTTAAAGAGTACTCGAAACACCCGTTGGGACTTAGACCTTTATATGTATAAGTCATGTTTAATGCGCTTAACGAAACTTTGCCGCATCATATCGCAAATGGATCATACAAATAAATTTGAGGGTATGTTTGAAATTATCATAATCATGACTTGAAAAAATATTAACACATGTATATGAATAATAATAATAAATAAATAAAAGCGATGTTTTCCATACTTTTAGACTGGAAGAAACATTTTCCATGGCACTGATTGATATGTTGTCATTCGTGATTAAATTCACAAAAATGGTGGTGCTTATATTTGTAATCATTAGTGGTGGAGAAAAAACACAACCCTAATTGTAATTATATAATTGCAGCACGCGGAATACTTCAAACATCTTATCTAAACTACAATATTAATTTGTTTTTTCTTTATAGTACATTGAAAAGCTGCGTCGAAGATCTTTCTATAGTTTATCAGCACAACTTGTTACGTCGGTTTCAACTTTGAAAAGACACAGTAGTTATATAGTGTTCCGCTTGGCAAGCATCACAACTTGTAGCCTCTTTTCGAAAGCTATGCGACTTCTAAGGGCGTGCATGGAAACGTTCCAAAGAAAAGTTTCTGGAACACTTTTGTACGGATTTTGTTCCTAGGAACAAAAAAAAAGCAGAAACGCGTTTGGTTGCGTTTCTGTTCTTTTTTTTTTTTTTCGTTCTTAACAAAATCGAGAAAAAAAAAGAACACAAAATAGTTGTTTCTCGGAAAAGAAACACTTCTTCGAAACACTTCTCTTGTCTTTTTTTTTTTTTTTCTTTTCTTCTTCTTTTTTCTTTGGCCGGCCTCGGCCATGGCCGGCAACCGGCCGTCGGGTTGGCGACGCCCTCGAGGGTTGGCGACCTCGCCGGAGCGTCGCCGGCCCCCGGCGAGGCCGAGCGTCGCTGGTGCGGGTGAGGCCGAGCCTCGCCTTGGCTGGACGAGCTCGGGCTCGTTGGGGCCGGCGAGCCTCGCCATGGCTAGGTGAGGCCGCGACCCCGTCGGCCGATCGCGGAGGCCGATGACCAGCCAAAAAAAGAAAAAAAATAAAAAAGAAAGGAAAAAATGAAAAATAAAATAAAAATGTTTAAAAAATTAAAAGAAATAAAAAAAGAATAAAATTTACCAAACGTGTTTCTATTCATTTTTATTCCCTAACAAACGTTACCAAACGCGTTCTTTTGTTCAAAAATTGTTCCCAAACAAACACTTTTTTTTGTTTCTTTCCCCAAACAAAAAAAGAATAAACATTACCATTCGCACCCTAAATCAAAAAACACATTTTGCACATCACTATACAATTTCAATTTTTTTACCACATGCCACTCTAGCACTTTTGGCAGTCTACGATAGAGTCACATCAAAATGGATTTTTAGGGCGCGCATGGAACACTTGTTTCTTTTTTGTTCCTTGGAACAGTAAAAAAAAGTGTTTCTGTTCCGGAACAGTTTTGAACAAAAAGAACGCGTTTGGTAAGTGTAAAAAACTGTTCTTGGAATAAAAAAGAACAGAAACATGTTTGAATCGCAGTCAATTTCTGTTCCTAGAATAGAAAAAGAACAGAAACACGTTTGGTAAACGACAAAAAAATTCTCTGTTTTAATTTTTTTTTTCTAAGCTTAATCTAGATTTGAATCAAATCATGTAAATCTCTCATATCTTTTGATTGTTCTTCGTTTATTTCCTTGGTTATTTCGTGCTAATTTAATCATGTAAATCTCTCATATCTTTTGATGAACAAGGATCAATTTAAAGTAAAAAATATAACCGAATAGGCTCCTTATTAATGACGTGATAGATAGAACTAATAATAATAACACAAAAATTAACTTTGTGCAAGGTTTTTTGAAGAACTTTTGTTTCTAGGTGACACCAAATAGGGATCCTGATATATGTTAGTATACATGTAAATCTCATTTCTGATCTCTTTCATTCTGCTCAGCCCAATCCTCCATGTCTATGGCCCCATACAAACAAATTTCATGAAACGGGGGGAAGAAAAGCAGAGCAAGAGCAATTGCCCATTTGCTCACTTCAGCATTTCACTCAAGATCGCGAATTAACAAAATGCAATGCTAGTAGCAGCAGTAGTCATCGTCGTGATCGAGTGCAGAAGCTCGCATCAGCTTAGGACGGTTCAGAATCGCCGACATGGCAGTGTATTTGATGCAAGAATGCTTTAGTTCTGATGACCGTGAAGATTTCACGATCTCAAAGCTGACGTTCATCAGACCTTACCTGAATGTGCAAATCCCAAGTTAGAGTGTACTTCAGCCCGAGATGGTTGCGAAACCTGTGAAGCAGGGAGGACTATATGGATCTGACTGAATCGCTGTCGACAGATGTGACTTTCCAGGACTGGACTTCCGCAGTGCCGCTGTCGACAGATGTGACTTTCCAGGTCAGAAACTTCTTCGATATGGATACTGCCTGTGACTGAACTTTTGGTGTTGGCTGTTATAGTCGAGAGCAGAAGTGTCTGCTGTGTGTCGACATTGCAGAGAATGGGATGGTTCTGCTCTACCAGGTTTGAATTCAGGATACCAACTCAAATAGTAACGACTTACAAGTAAATCATATCATTATATGGCAAAGGGAAACGAAAATGATAATGATTCAAGTGATCAGGCAAAGTACAAATGAGCTAAAGCTAATCTGTTATACAATAGGACAAGATTACTCTGTTAATTCTTCAGGGATCATCATACATCATTGCACTGTCACCGCTGAGCTTGATAGCTCATTGAGTTAAATTGGTGCTTCCATGGATGCAACTTCAGACAATTCGCTATGTACAATCATCGACATTTGACGCACCAATCATTTAGTTCCTCAATCACTCTGAAAATAGTGGGTCTATTATTGGGCAATTCACTGGTGCAACGTAATGCGATCTTCCCAAGAATAGCCGCCTCAGGTTCAGTGAAATTTCCTTTCAGATTGCTATCGATAAAGTTCTCGAAACTGCAACACTCTGCTGCTGACCGCATTGAGCTGGAAAGTAGTCGCTTACCTGAGAGGATCTGGAAGATGATTACTCCATATGCGAAAACATCACTTTTCTCGGTAAAACGACCTGTTGTAATGTACTTTGGTGCCATATAACCCATGGCGGCACTAGTCTTGAGAGCTGAGTATATGACATCATCGGCGAGAAGCTTTGGAAGCCCGGAATCCATTATGAGTGGGTTGAGCTGCTGGTCAATGAGAATCTTCTCAACGGAAATGTTTTGGTGAACAACTGCAGGCTTGCTGCCTTCACCGTTATGCAAGTATCCAATGCCTGCTCGAATAAAAATTAATGAATAATAATTAGAGTAGACAGAACTAATCTAAATGGGAACTCTTGTTTTAGCGTCCAGGTTAATTTTTGAGGAAGAGTACACTCACAAGCACAAAACAATGATGTTCAAGCAATATACTATGCAAATACCAGTAAAACTGGTTCTATGAAAATGAAACTGGCGGAACCTATCTGTATTCAGCATCAAGCTCAAAGGAAGTTCAAACTGTAAAGCACAGGCATTTGGAAAATGAGCACAGGAAACGAATTCAAGAAGAGAGTTCTTTGCCTAGAAATGGCGAAACATTTCATCCCACTGATGTTTCAAGAACTTTTCCTGCTGTAGAATTATAAACCAAGTGCAAATTATAGGCTTCAGAAGAACTTAAGCTACCCATGAAGCTAGAAGGCCAGAAGTAAATGTTCAAAACTTAAAGTGCACTTGATGAACTGCGTGAATGCACTTGATAATTGGTACTTCTCAAATTTAAAGACTTAGAAGCATTAAGCTAGAGAAAAAGTTCCAACAACTAATTCAGAAAGTAAGGGAAAACCAGAAATATCTCTTTTAAGATCTGAAAGAAAGTAAGACTTACCCTCAGCAATTCCTTTGATGATGGAAACCCTTGTGGACCAATCAAGAACCTGGATGCTTCCATCTTCTAAATCAAGATATTGCGATAAGGTACCCTTGGGAGCGAAATCATACACAAGAAAGCATTCACCCCTGCCCTTGGAGCAACAAACACCTCTCAATCTATTGAGGTTTTCATGTCTTAGCGAAGTTACCAAATTCAGTCCATTCACAAAGTCGACTTCCTCTGATTTGCAGCTCGTCACATTGATGCTCCTGATAGCCACAAGAGTCCCATCCCTTAGTATGCCTTTTGTAGACCGATAAAAAGTGCTCCTTCCCAACAAATTAACCTCCGAAAAGTATTGGGTCGCTGACTCAACTTCTTCCAACGTGTACCTAGGCGCCTGCAGGGATAATCCATTTCCACAGCGGCCATCGTCCAGAGGATCCCATCCACTAGAATACTCGAGGCAGACAAGGGGAGATGCACTTCTGCTGTATAAGTCTTTTGACTGGTCGGTACTAAGCCTACCATCAGAAGCATTAGCTGTACTACCAATCTTTTGTTTTCCTCTACGATATCGATAGAATGTTAAAAGTCCTGCGCCAACCAATGTGACGGTGACAGAGACAATCCCAGCAACAAGAGCTGCTTGTGGGAGTTTCGATGGGTTTGAGCAATGGCTTTGGTTGCAATGTGTCTTCACGTCTGGTGTCCTTGGGATCGAAACAATTGGGTTCACTCCGTTGGGGTGTAAATTAGGATCGAAATTGTTGCAATTTCTAAGAGAAGGAAATCCGGATCCGCATAGACCTGGGTTATTCTGATAGTTAAATCTCTCCAATTTCTTCAGAGCTTCAACATTCATGAACAAACTTCAGTTAATTCTAGGAAATAAGCTAAATGAGGAAAATTCATCATTAAAGGTCACGGCAATTGTTTGAAAGAGGAAAAAAACACTGAACGAAAAGCAGGGACTGGGGAACTGAACTCACCAGCAGGGACAAATCCAGAAAGAGAATTGTTTTGTACATCCAGAGTCTGCAGTTCTGGAATTTTAGCTATTTCCACCGGGAACGTACCGTTAAACCCATTAAAGCCCAAGACAAGCCTCTTTAAGGTCTGCAGATTGGCCAAGCCATGAATATCACCGGACAATTTGTTATGCTGCAAGGCAAGAACGCTCAGCTTCTTCAATGATCCTATTTGCGGGGGAATAGTACCATTGAGCTGATTATAACATAGCTGTAGCACTGAGAAGGAAAAGAACAAGAAATCAAAAGCCAGATTATCAAAAGATTAGATGCCAAAGAAAAGTGTCTCAGCCATCTCATCTGCTAAAAGACAAAGCACGCATGTTCAAAACACTTGAAGCAAAAACAAAACTCACCTTGAAGGCTAGCCATGCTTCCAATTTCAGAAGGTATACTCCCAGTTAAATTATTCACGTCGAGGTAGAGATCTGTCAGCTCGGTCAGACTAGAGATTTCTCTTGGAATCTCTCCGGTCAAGTAATTGTAGTGCAGGTACAAGCCCGATAAGCACTTCAGCTGAGCCACTGCGGGAGGGACCTTCCCCGACAGGCCCTTCCCTTGCAGCGAGATGTTCGCCACTTTCTGATGCTCGTTGCACGCCACCCCGTCAAACGAGCCGCCGCAGGGGTCGCCATTGCTGGTCCACGAAGTGAGGACCTTGTTCTCCGGGTCCAAGGAGGCCTTGATCTCCATGAGCGCCTCCAGCTCCGCATTCCCGCGCACGAGCGCTCTCGAACCAAGCACGAGCAGGACGAAGCCAACCAGGAGCAAACGTGCGAGCCCCATTACACTTCCCGTCCCTCCAAAACACCGCAAAAGGATCCGGTTTTCACTCAAAAGTGTCGCTCTGCCGCTCTCCCAGCTGGCTCGAGCAGAGCGGCAGAGCTGGGAGAGCCGCTCTGCCGCTCTCCCAGCTCGCTCGAGCAGCTCAGCTGCTCTGCCCAGCTCGCAGCTCGCTCGAGCTGGGAGAGCCTCTGCCGCTCTCCCAGCTCGCTCGAGCAGCTCAAGCGACCGACGCTCGCTTGGGCGTCATTCTGGTCGCTCGAGCGGCAGAGCAGCCTCTCTGCCAGCTCGAGCGACCAGAGCTGCTCTGCCGAGCGAACACAGCAGCTCGAGCTCGGCAGAGCAGCTCGAGCGAGCGACGCGCACTTGAGCCTCCACCGAGCTGTCGCCGAAGCCCTCGTCGATCGGAGAAGGAGGAGCACCAGAAACGTACCTGGATTCGGAAGCTTCAGCCGGTGCGTCGGCGGAGTGAGGAGTCGCCGGAGAGTTGGCCGAGTGGGAGGCGTCGGAGAGAAGGGAGACACGCCGGGAAGTTGCCGGAGACAGCCAGTGCGTCGGCGTCGTTCTTCGCCGGAGAGTTGGCCGAGTGAGGAGTCGCCGGAGAAGGAGGACGAACGAAGGAGAAGGGGACGAACGAAGGAGAGCACGAACGTACGAAGTGTGCCCGTTTCGTTTTTTTTTTTTTTTTTCATTTTTGTTCCTTTTGGGCGTCCAAGAAGTGTTTCTTAAGGCCAGAAACCACAATTTGTCGTTTTTTTTTTTTTTTTTTTCTATTTTGTTTCAGAAAAAATATAAAAAAAAGAATAAAAACGCAACCAAACGCGTTTCTGTTCTTTTTTTGTTTCCGGGAACAAAATTTGTAGTTCCAAAAATGTTTCTTAAAAACGTTTCCATGCGCGCTCTTAACATCTCTAAAGTATTTATTCTTTTTGGCGGTGACTTTGATTTTAAATCCATATCTGATGACCCGATGAGGAGGTTTAGAGTGGAGCTGGGCCAACCCTGTCTTATTTTATATCTTCGGGATTGCCGAAATGACGGGTCTTGGCCGTCAGGAGGGATGCACCGATGGGAAGTACACTGTGCAAAACAGTGTAGAGAGAGAAAGAGAGAGATTCTTGATATTCTTGATTTGAGAGAATGCAATGTCAACCAGCTCAACTGTTGAGCACAAGAAAAAGAAGACGGGAATTCTTCTTTGTCTGAAAATTGTTGTGTTGTGCCGTGAAGAAGAAGAAGAAGAACCAGAGCATGGAGGGTATGATGCGAAACAGGGGAGGAGTGCTGTGCGGAGTGTCGTTCTGGGTGTGCGGTCAGGAGGAGACGCAGGCCTTCTCCAGAGACGGGAGCAGCCAATACAGCCTCTCCACCGGCATCTTGCCGTCCCTCGGCGCGAGGAGCAACCGCGCCGTCCAGCTCCGCAGCTTCATCGTGTCCTCCCTTGATCGTCGTTACAGGTGAATTCGATGTCGACCCGTGTCATCTTTCTTGTTCATTGTATCCGTTCCATTGTTTTCATCGGCTAAAGAGGTGATCTTGTCCCACTTCCTCTGTGCTCTGTCTTGATTGTGAGCTGTGATATTCGTCTGCTCACATGGTTTTCGATGTTTTCACCTTTTTTTTTTTTTTTTATCCTTGAAATGCGACTGGTAGCTTCAAAAACGTTGGGATTGGAGGTTCTTGTCAATCCTCGGTTGACTTGTACAGTCTGATGAAGATCGGATGAATCTGGCTGTTTCAGGATATGGGAGAATTTTCTGGTTCTTCTGGTTGTGTACACTGCTTGGGCGTCGCCGTTCGAGTTCGGCTTCCTCAAGAAGCCAAAGCCGCCACTGTCCATCATTGACAATGTCGTCAATGGATTCTTTGCTATCGATATTGTCCTTACCTTTTTCGTGGCTTACCTTGACAAAACCACCTACCTACTTGTCGACGACCCGAAAAAGATTGCTTGGAGGTACACGACCTCGTGGTTCGCCTTTGATGTCATATCGACCATTCCCTCCGAACTTGCTCAGAAATTCTTGCATTCGCCTCTCGGGGGCTATGGCCTATTCAACATGCTCCGACTTTGGCGTCTCCGAAGGGTCAGCACCCTGTTTTCAAGGTAGCTTTGCACAATGAGTCTCTTTATTCCGTTGCACATATGCAAGCGTCTGAAATTTGTCTTTCCTTCTTTTGTCAGATTGGAGAAAGATAGGAACTATAACTACTTTGTTCTCCGGTGTGCAAAACTCCTCTGTGTCAGTATCAAATCCTTCTTTGGCAATACCATTTTGATTAAAAAGCAAATGGCCTTCTCTGAGGTTGTTGGTGTCTCATGAGAATTCGCATTCCTTTCTGCAGGTTACTGTGTTTGCAGTCCATTGTGCAGGATGCTTCTATTATCTTCTCGCTGCTCGTAATCATGACCCGGCAGAAACTTGGATGGGGACATCCATTCTCCAGGAAGGCTTGGGGATCCGGTATGTGACTTCGCTTTACTGGTCTATTACTACTTTAACAACGGTTGGATATGGTGATCTGCATCCGGTGAATGTGAGGGAGATGCTTTTTGACATATTCTTCATGCTTTTCAACCTTGGTTTGATGGCGTACTTGATTGGTAATATGATGAACTTGGTCATTCACGGTACGAGTCACACCAGAAAATTTGTGAGTAAAATCCCTCCTTCCTAAGGTCTAACTTGGTACTTGAATGAGTAGGCAGAGCGAAAGACTTATGACTCCTTGAAAAGATTGATTTGTATGAGTAAAAGCACTCATGACTTCAAAGCGTATCCTACAAATTAAAAAGTTCAATTATTCATTCATATTCTGTCCCAGAGGGATACAATACAAGCTGCCTCAAGTTTTGCTCAAAGGAACCAGTTGCCTCCTCGGCTACAAGATCAGATGCTTGCTCATTTGTGCCTCAAGTATAGGACAGATTCAGAGGGACTTCAGCAAAAAGAGACTCTTGATTCTCTCCCTAAAGCCATCCGATCCAGCATCTTACATTATCTTTTTTACTCTATCGTCGACCAGGTGTACTTATTCCATGGCATTTCAAATGACTTGCTTTTTCAGCCTGTAAAAGAAGCAGAGTTGCCCCTCTAATAATTTCTCTTGATTCTAAAATTTACTTTTTGTTGTTAACTATTATTCTTAGGAGAAACCTTTCCTTGTGTATACATCAAGGTCTCAGAAATGAAAGCCAAGTATTTTCCTCCAAATGAAGATGTGATCTTGCAAAATGAAGCACCAACAGACTTCTACATTCTCGTCACGGGTGCTGTGTTACTTGCTCAGCTCACCCTAAATGGGCAATTGTAAATCTTGGGATCATGGGTAGAAGTTGACGGGTTTATTGAATTCTTCAGTTAGGAGATGTTAGCCGTTTTGTTTGATGGGCATATTTCAAAGTGCATATCCTTGTCTGGTGAAGTGATATCCTTAATACTTCTTCTTTTAACTTGATGTCTTGCAGGATCTGCTAGTTGTTAATGGAACTGAACAGGCACGTATAATTCTCAAAACATAATATACTGTAGGCTTGAAGAAAACATGAAATAACATGACTGTAAACTGATGCAGGCTGTTGGAGAGGCAAAAAGTGGTGATATTTGCGGGGAGATTGGTGTACTTTGCTACAGGCCACAGCTTTTCACAGTGCGGACGAAACGATTGAGCCAGCTGCTACGCTAAATCGTACTGCATTCTTCAATATAATCCAGTCAAATGTTGAAGATGGGACCATTATCATGAACAATCTCCTTCAGGTGTGTATGCCGGGAACACCACGATACTGCAGCTCATGCCATTGTCTTCTTAGTTCATGTTCACTCAACTTTTTATCCAGACTCCTGGATGAGTTTTACTGAACCTTTTTGTTTTTATTTCTGTGTTGACTAGCACTTGAAGGACCCCAAGGATCCGACCATGGAGAGCATTCTGATTGACGCAGAGAACATGCTGGCACATGGTCGATTGGACCTGCCTCTCAGTTTATGCTTTGCCACATTGAGAGGAGACAACTTGATGTTGAGCCAACTACTGAGACGGGGCCTAGATCCTAATGAATCAGATAACAGTGGGAGGACACCTCTGGTTAGTAGAATTTGCCTTTGGCTTTGCCTGGATGTTACTTACTAGAGATTACCAACTCTTCTCGTCTGTTCCGACTTTTGTGTATCCAGCATATCGCAGCATCTAAAGGAAGCGAGAATTGCGCTCTCCTCCTTCTGGATTATGGTGCAGATCCTAATAGCCGAGGTTGCTCTTTTCCTTTAATATCTGAGGAAAACTTTCGACTTCAAAATGTATTTTTTTTTTGTAAGTCGCCTACTGCAAGTTGCTTATTACTGGGTGCTTGTGAAAAACCAGATTCATAAACTAGAGTTTCCTAAAACATGAGAGTAGGACATAAGCTTATCATCTGATTTGGCCTAGTCAGTGCATTGAGTGTTGACGTATAAACACCATGTGACGCCCAAAAATTTCATTAGTAGATTGAGCGTATTAAAGATTTTATATATATATATATATATATATATGTATGTATGTATGGGTATATATGTAAATAATGAATAAAATAGTAATAACTTAGAAAAATAAATCAAAACTCAAAAAGGAATATTTTGTCCAAAGATTTTCATCCGTAGAGTAACAGTAAAACCCCACCACTTCTCCCCCATGTGTTAAATAAATAAATAAATTAAAAAAAAAAAAAAAAAAAAAAACAGAAAAGAAGATTTGCAACATTTGTTTTGCTCTACCCAGGTAGCATCCAGGTGTGAGGAAAGAGGGGGGGATTACACGCATCTCTTTTTTTTTTCTCTCTCTCTCTCAAACGAACAAACCCATCCGCGTTCTCTCTACCGGAAACACATCTCCTTCTTTTTCCTCTCGTCTCTGTTTGTCTCTACCGAGCCAACCCATCCCAGCCCCTCACGACCGGCGCCTCCATCCGGTACCAGAATCGTCGCCGTTCGGTTCCGTTCGGAGCTTCTACCACCAACCGCGAAGCCCAACTCGCCCGACGCTTCCTCTTCCTTCTGTCGGTGAAGAAAATCCAGGCAAGTTGGGCTACTATTAAGATCTTGAGTTCATGGATTAGCTTTGCCCAGCTGTGCGAGTCGATTTCGGACTTGGTATTGTGATTTAGGGCAGAAGTTGGGCGCAAAAGCTCTGTCCAGAGCTGGGTTGGGAACGTATGGGTTCGTTACTGTCTGGATGCTGAGTGTAGTGCTGTTCTTGGAGTCTAGGGTGTTCGGATAAACTCATCGTAGCTCGGCACGTGCGATTTATGGACTGAGGTTGCTGTTTAAGTCCAAGATTTGGGTACTGGAATGCACGTTTTGGACTGGGTAGGCCTTTGATGTAACCACTTAATTCCAGCGAGTCGTGGGTGTCGAGAATTGCTTAGTCAACCGCTCAAAGACTTCCATTTGGTTAATTGGTTCCATTAGATTTAATTTAGGTTCGTAGATTGTGAGTGTTTTGAGTTTTGTCGCTGTTTTCCAGAACTGAGAACTCTTGATCTCGCTGGTCTGTCAATTTTGTGTGGCTTATTGTGTTGAGATTTGGGTGAAACTTCTTTTAGGAAAGTTGTGCAAGATACCTTAAACTATGACATATATTTTTCGTGGATTTTTCTGGGGTTAAATAGTCAGCGTATGGACATAAGTTTCAAGCGGGTGTATGCTGTACAGAACTGCAGTACATGTGACTCTGTGACCTTGCGAATTTTCTATAGAAGTTCTTAGCTTGATTCTGGTCACGATTCCTTCATGAAAGTTGTAGCCGACATCCTCATGTATGACATATAAAAATTTCGTAGAAATTGGTGAAGTTTTAGGTACTGAAACATACTCTTAATTGTGCACACTCATGCTGGAAAACAGTTCAGGTTGTGAGTCTTAGTTGTGTGATTTGCTGCTCCCTGTACATAAATAATTAGGTTCAGCATCCTCCATGGAAAATGTTTGTTAATGTCTTATTTATAATATACTAAAATTTTAGGATCTTTCAAGCCCATTTCATATGATTTTCAAATTAATTCCTGAAAGTATGCATTCTGGTTGAGGTTGCCCATATTCTGAGTTTGTTGAAATTCATGGGGAAGGTGAATGGATTCCAGGTTATGGTTTTTGATGGTGTTGCGTATGACATATTGTCTGATGTTGTGATCTTGATCTCAATAAGACATTGGTTAATTAAGAATTTAATGAGATAGCTTGTGATACCCAAGTTTGTTTAAGTCTAGGACTCATACTTGACTTTAGAAAAGCGAGAGCTGTTTGTGCATTGAAGTTGTTGATGCTGCAACAAGGAGGAACTATGAATGTACGATTGGCTAGTGAGCCAATGTGAGACCCCCGGGTGTCGGGATGCCTGGAGAGGGTGATGAAGAATAGCAGTATTCTCTCCAGAGGTCTGAGAAGGGCTGAATAGCTTCTCAGGGGACCTCGTGATGCCAGGTTGGGTGCGAGGGGGTTTAGGGTGGAGTGTCGTCTCCCCCTGGGTGATTGTTGCAGCTAGGTTTCTGTGAATTAAATAACTTGATGATTTGGTTTACTTATTTGTACTGTTTTTGGCCAATCCAGGTTAGGACTAACCGCCCACTTGCTGAGTTTTTATTTTAAAAACTCACACTTGTTATTATGATGTTTCTTCGAGTAGAAGATGTCTCTTTAGCCGCCTACCCCGCCTGCTGCCATGACGACCATCCTTTACGGCTCCCCCGCCGACTTTGTTTGGCGGCAAGAGGACTTCCAGGACCGCCATTTCTCGGGAGTCGTATTTGTCAAATGCACCTCGTGTTTGACAATAGATACAGGGGCGCCTACGGGACCGGCTTATATGGTCTTCGTGGCCCTTTACGCTCGGGTTGATGGACGGTTGGTGGGACCCTTGCAGCTGTATGATGATGGGCCGGGCGGGGTGGTAATCCTGCGGAGTAGGAGGTGCAGAGGGGTGCTGAACGTGCGGGAGGATTTTTGGTTTTAGTTGTTTAACAACATGTACATAACAAATGAGAGGCGGAATAGTTAGTGTTCGTGGTAGATGGTGTTTTTTTGTAGAAATTCCCCTCTCTATCTTATCTTCCCCACGTGTAAATGAAGGAACCAAGTTTATAACAAATAGAGTCGAGTAGCTCAGTTTCTTATGTCCTCGTTTGATTGGAATCTATTTACTTATTTTTATATAATTCATAAAGTACAAACAATTATTGAATGAAATCAAGGAATATGAGATCCAGGGTTGCCACATTGAGTGGTATCAGAGCTTGGATTTAGTTGGAGTGATAAGGTTTAGGATTTTAGATGAATACTAGTGCATCTAAGTGTTTAGACAAGGTTGTCCATGTAAATTTGGACAATTATTGCTTTGAGCGATTAGTTTTATAAGCTGTGTGGTTTGAGTAACGTGAGAATATTGCGTTACTTTTAACTAATAGCATAAATTTCTAACCCCTAATGTGGGTAATGTGCAGAAAGTTTAGGAGAAAGATGGTGCGATCGAGAAGCTCGTCTCCGCCGAGGAGAGAAGTGACTGAGTCAGGGGCGGCTGCATCAGGGACAGGGCCGAGGATGGAGGATGTGTTGCAAGCGTTAGTTTCTTTGGGAAATTTGGTGGAGAGACATGCCCAAATTCCATTGCAACAACCACCTCTGCCGCCACTCCAACAGCCACTTCTAGCGGAGCATCGCACCCAGGGATTGGTAGAGCAGTTCCTGAAATTAAAGCCACCAAAATCCTCGGGAATAGGACGTCCCGAGGAAGCGGAGCAGTGGATTGATAGTATGGAAAGAATTTTCAAATTGCTTGGTTGCAATGACCAAGACAAGATGACACTTGCTGAATATCGGTTGGAGGGGAACGCCATGTATTGGTGGAGAGCATCAAAGAATACCATATTTCCAACAGGTACGGAAATGGTATGGGATGAGTTCGTGAAAGCTTTTTACAAGAAACATTTTTCTGAGTGTGCAAAGGATCAGAAGATAACTGAGTTTGTCCAATTGAGTCAAGAGGGATTAACTGTAGATCAATACGAGGCAAGATTTTCAGAACTTTCTAGGTATGCTCCTAAATTGATCGAAGATCCCGAGGATAAAGCAAAGAGGTTTCGAATGGCCTAAGGACTAATATTAGGAAGCGATTAGTGCCTTTGGGTATAAGGGACTATAATGAAGGGTATGCTCGAGCCCAATGGGTTGAGCAAGAACTCATTAGAGAAGAGATGGAGGAGAAGGAAAAGGTCAAATCGAGGCTACAAGGAGTCACAAGGGATGTGCGTAGCGGCAAGCGACCTTTTCCATCTCGGGATACACCTTGGAGTCCCAAGAAGAGGCTCGCTTATGGAAGTTCTGGAGGGACAAGTAAGGGACAATACATGAATCGGGCTATATTTCAAAATGACTTGTGTCAACGATGTAACCGGCGACATGGACCAGGGCCTTGCCTTGATTCTTTGAGATGTTATAAGTGTGGACAGGAGGGTCATTTCAAAAGAGAATGTCCCCAAGGGAGACAACAAGCCAACAATAATCAGTTGCATCATGCGCTGCCACGCCCGAGGGGAACAATTCCACCAGAAAGGACGCAAAGACCGCCAGCAAAAGGAAAAGTGTATGCTATGACTCAGCAGGAAGCGGAAGCTTTCGAGACCGTTATCACATGTACGATTTCCTTGAATGATCAAAAGGCTTATGCATTATTTGATCCGGGCGCGACCCATTCCTTTATTGCTGAAAGATATAGACGATTACATAATCTAGAAGTGACACCTCTTGTAACACCTCTCAGTGTTTCCACACCATTAAGGGATGAAGTGTTGTCTACATTAGTTTGTGAAAATTGCGAAATCTCAATAGGGGGAAGGACACATTCTATCGATTTGGTAGAAATAGGTATGTATGACTATGACACCATTATAGGCATGGACTGGCTTAGTAAGCGAGCCATTGTAGATTGTTATAGAAAAAGATTCAGTTTAACCCCTCTCGCGAACCTCATTATGAGTTCCTGGGAAATAAACTGACTCTCTCTATGACTTTTATTTCGGCAATGGAAGCACATAGACTCTTAGATGGGGGATGTCAAGGATATTTAGCAATGGTTAAGGATCAAGAAAAGGAAGAGGCGAAGCTAGAGGAAATTAGTGTAGTACGTGAATTTCCGATGTCTTTCCCCGAAGAACTCCCCGGATTACCCCTGGACGGAGAGGTTGAGTTTGCTATTGAAATACTTCCAGGGACGGAACCTGTATCAAAAGCTCAATATCGGATGTCTTTGACAAAATTGAAGGAGCTAAAAATTCAGTTGCAAGAATTATTGGATAAGGGATTTATAAAACCTAGTGTATCTCCATGGGGGGCACCAGTCCTGTTTGTGAAAAAGAAGGATGGATCAATGCGTCTTTGCATTGATTATAGGAAATTGAACCAAGTTACGGTTAAGAATAAATACCCCCTACCAAGGATTGATGATCTATTTGATCAACTAGCTGGTAGTTCGGTCTTTTCAAAAATTGATTTGAGGTCTGGATACCATCAATTAAGAATTAGAGAGGAAGACGTCCCTAAAACAGCTTTTAGAACTCGGTATGGGCATTATGAATTTCTAGTTATGCCCTTTGTCCCACCAATGCACTGCTGCTTTCATGGATCGATGAATAGGATATTTATATCTTATCTGGATAAATTTGTGATTGTTTTTATAGATGACATTTTGGTATATTCAAAAGGGTCGAAGGAAGAGCACAAGGAACATCTATTGTAATTGTGCTGAGACCCTTAGAGAACACAAATTATATGCCAAATTTAGTAAATGTGAGTTCTGGTTAGGCCAAGTAGCATTTTTGGGTCATGTGGTGTCGGAAAAAGGATTAACAGTGGACCCAACGAAGATTGAGACCGTAGTTGAATGGCCAAGACCCACTACACCGACAGAGATTCCGAGTTTCTTAGGGCTTGCAGGGTATTATCGGAGGTTTATAGAAGGATTCGCACGACTTGCAAGTCCCTTGACCCACTTAACTAAGAAGAGTGTGAAATTTGAATGGAATGATAAGTGTGAACAAAGTTTTCAGAACTTAAAAGAAGGTTGACCTCGGCACCAATTTTAACTCTACCTTCGGGATCCGGTGGATTCACGGTGTATAGTGATGCTTCCCACCAAGGACTCGGTTGTGTCTTGATGCAACATGGAAAGGTCATAGCTTATGCATCGAGACAACTGAAACCTTATGAAAAGAACTATCATACCCATGATTTAGAGTTGGCTGCGATTATTCTCGCATTAAAAATCTGGAGACATTATTTATATGGGGAGAAATTTGAAATTTACACCGACCATAAAAGTTTGAAATATTTATTTTCGCAAAAGGAGTTAAATATGAGGCAAAGAAGATGGATGGAGTTATTTAAGGATTATGATTGCGAGATAGTGTACCATCCAGGAAAGCTAATAAAGTGGCGAGATGCCCTTAGTCGTAAGTCACCGTGAGTATGACACATTTAAGGGTGAAAGAATGGAATCTGTTAGAGACCATTGCCAACTCGAATTTAGATTAGAAGTAGATCATCTTTCGGGTGTATTGGCGACTTTGAGAATTGAACTGCGAGTGATTCAAAGAATACAAATCCTACAACAGTCGGACCCGAGACTGTTAAAAATTCGGAATGAAGTGCAAAGTGGAAGTAAGGAGGGATTTCAGTTGTCTGAGGACGGAATTGTCAGGTATCAATGACGTCTTTGTGTGCCAAAAGACAAGGAACTTAGGAGGGAGATATTGACAGAGGCACATAAGAGTGCATATAGCATCCACCCCGGAGGTACAAAAATGTACCGAAATTTGAGGCAACACTACTGGTGGAATGGTATGAAAAATGACATCGCTAGGTTTGTTTCTCAATGCTTGACTTGTCAACAAGTGAAAGCTGAACATCAAAAGCCTCTTGGGCTATTGAAACCCCTAGATATTCCAGAATGGAAATGGGAGCATGTTACTATGGACTTTGTGCAAGGACCCCAAGGACCTCTAGTGGATATGATTCGATATGGGTAGTAGTGGATCGTCTGACCAAATCTGCTCACTTTATAGCAGTTCGAACAGATTATTCAATTGATAAGTACGCAGAAATATATGTGAGACAAATTGTCCGTCTACACGGTGTTCCCGTGACCATCACTTCTGATCGGGACCCAAGATTTACCTCGAAACTTTGGCAGAGCTTACAAGTTGCTTTAGGGACTAAGCTCCGCTTTAGTACAAACCTTTCATCCTCGGAGGCGACGGACAATCTGAAAGGGTAATCCAAATTTTGGAAGACATGCTAAGAGCTCCGTGTGTTGGATTTTAAAGGAAATCGGGATGAAAAATTACCTTTGGCGGAATTTGCGTATAATAATAGTTTTCAGCAAAGTATTGGAGTTGCCCCATTTGAGGCACTGTATGGGAGAGCCTGTAGAACTCCAGTATGCTGGAATGAGGTGGGCGAGCGAAGATTAATTGGGCCGGAATTAGTCCAAGTTATAGTAGATGCTGTGAAAACTATTAAGGAGCGACTAAGGACTGCCCAAAGTCGACAGAAAAGTTATGCAGACAAACGCAGAAGACCTTTGGAATTCGTTGTGGGAGATAAAGTTTTTCTCAAAGTCTCACCAGTTAAAGGCGTGTCGAGATTTGGTAGAAAGGGTAAATTGAGTCCCCGTTTTATTGGACCGTTTGAAATACTTGATAGGATTGGGGAAGTAGCCTATAGATTAGCATTACCCCCAAAGTTAGCAGGCATACATGACGTGTTTCATGTTTCCATGCTAAGAAAATATCATCCCGACCCTACTCACGTATTGGACTACGAGACCATTGAGGTGGATCAAAACGTGAATTATACGAAGAACCGGTGCAAATTTTGAGACGAAGAGAGCAAGTGTTGAGGACAAAAGTGATTCCATTTGTTAAAGTGTTATGGCGACATCATGGCCTTGAAGAAGCGACATGGGAAAGAGAAGAAGAAATCCGTCAACGATACCCACATTTGTTTAATTAGTATATAATTTCGAGGACAAAATTTCCTAAGAGGGGAAGAATTTGTGACGCCCAAAAATTTCATTAGTAGATTGAGCGTATTAAAGATTTTATATATATATATGTATGTATGTATGGGTATATATGTAAATAATGAATAAAATAGTAATAACTTAGAAAAATAAATCAAAACTCAAAAAGGAATATTTTGTCGAAAGATTTTCATCCGTAGAGTAACAGTAAAACCCCACCACTTCTCCCCCATGTGTTAAATAAATAAATAAATTAAAAAAAAAAAGGAAAAAGAAAAAAAAACAGAAAAGAAGATTTGCAACGTTTGTTTTGCTCTACCCACGTAGCATCCAGGTGTGTCGAAGGAAAGAGGGGGGGATTACACGCATCTCTTTTTTTTTTCTCTTTCTCTCAAACGAACAAAGCCATCCGCGTTCTCTCTACCGGAAACACATCTCCTTCTTTTTCCTCTCGTCTCTGTTCGTCTCTACCGAGCCAACCCATCCCAGCCCCTCACGACCGGCGCCTCCATCCGGTACCAGAATCGTCGCCGTTCGGTTCCGTTCGGAGCTTCTACCGCCAACCGCGAAGCCCAACTCGCCCGACGCTTCCTCTTCCTTCTGTCGGTGAAGAAAATCTAGGCAAG
This sequence comes from Eucalyptus decipiens, assembly GCA_014182575.1. Taxonomy (NCBI): domain Eukaryota; kingdom Viridiplantae; phylum Streptophyta; class Magnoliopsida; order Myrtales; family Myrtaceae; genus Eucalyptus; species Eucalyptus decipiens. The sequence continues at coordinate 61,158,157 of CM024611.1, forward strand.
TTGGGCTACTATTAAGGTCTTGAGTTCATGGATTAGCTTTGCCCAGCTGTGCGAGTCGATTTCGGACTTGGTATTGTGATTTAGGGCAGAAGTTGGGCGCAAAAGCTCTGTCCAGAGCTAGGTTGGGAACGTATGGGTTCGTTACTGTCTGGATGCTGAGTGTAGTGCTGTTCTTAGAGTCTAGGGTGTTCGGATAAACTCATCGTAGCTCGGCACGTGCGATTTATGGACTGAGGTTGCTGTTTAAGTCCAAGATTTGGGTACTGGAATGCACGTTTTGGACTGGGTAGGCCTTTGATGTAACCACTTAATTCCAGCGAGTCGTGGGTGTCGAGAATTGCTTAGTCAACCGCTCAAAGACTTCCATTTGGTTAATTGGTTCCATTAGATTTAATTTAGGTTCGTAGATTGTGAGTGTTTTGAGTTTTGTCGCTGTTTTCCAGAACTGAGAACTCTTGATCTCGCTGGTCTGTCAATTTTGTGTGGCTTATTGTGTTGAGATTTGGGTGAAACTTCTTTTAGGAAAGTTGTGCAAGATACCTTAAACTATGACATATATTTTTCGTGGATTTTTCTGGGGTTAAATAGTCAGCGTATGGACATAAGTTTCAAGCGGGTGTATGCTGTACAGAACTGCAGTACATGTGACTCTGTGACCTTGCGAATTTTCTATAGAAGTTCTTAGCTTGATTCTGGTCACGATTCCTTCATGAAAGTTGTAGCCGACATCCTCATGTATGACATATAAAAATTTCGTAGAAATTGGTGAAGTTTTAGGTACTGAAACATACTCTTAATTGTGCACACTCATGCTGGAAAACAGTTCAGGTTGTGAGTCTTAGTTGTGTGATTTGCTGCTCCCTGTACATAAATAATTAGGTTCAGCATCCTCCATGGAAAATGTTTGTTAATGTCTTATTTATAATATACTAAAATTTTAGGATCTTTCAAGCCCATTTCATATGATTTTCAAATTAATTCCTGAAAGTATGCATTCTGGTTGAGGTTGCCCATATTCTGAGTTTGTTGAAATTCATGGGGAAGGTGAATGGATTCCAGGTTATGGTTTTTGATGGTGTTGCGTATGACATATTGTCTGATGTTGTGATCTTGATCTCAATAAGACATTGGTTAATTAAGAATTTAATGAGATAGCTTGTGATACCCAAGTTTGTTTAAGTCTAGGACTCATACTTGACTTTAGAAAAGCGAGAGCTGTTTGTGCATTGAAGTTGTTGATGCTGCAACAAGGAGGAACTATGAATGTACGATTGGCTAGTGAGCCAATGTGAGACCCCGGGTGTCGGGATGCCTGGAGAGGGGTGATGAAGAATAGCAGTATTCTCTCCGAGAGGTCTGAGAAGGGCTGAATAGCTTCTCAGGGGACCTCGTGATGCCAGGTTGGGTGCGAGGGGGTTTAGGGTGGAGTGTCGTCTCCCCCTGGGTGATTGTTGCAGCTAGGTTTCTGTGAATTAAATAACTTGATGATTTGGTTTACTTATTTGTACTGTTTTCGGCCAATCCAGGTTAGGACTAACCGCCCACTTGCTGAGTTTTTATTTTAAAAACTCACACTTGTTATTATGATGTTTCTTCAGAGTAGAAGATGTCTACTGCGCCGCCTACCCCGCCTGCTGCCATGACGACCATCCTTTACGGCTCCCCCGCCGACTTTGTTTGGCGGCAAGAGGACTTCCAGGACCGCCATTTCTCGGGAGTCGTATTTGTCAAATGCACCTCGTGTTTGACAATAGATACAGGGGCGCCTACGGGACCGGCTTATATGGTCTTCGTGGCCCTTTACGCTCGGGTTGATGGACGGTTGGTGGGACCCTTGCAGCTGTATGATGATGGGCCGGGGCAGGGTGGTAATCCTGCGGAGTAGGAGGTGCAGAGGGGTGCTGAACGTGCGGGAGGATTTTTGGTTTTAGTTGTTTAACAACATGTACATAACAAATGAGAGGCGGAATAGTTAGTGTTCGTGGTAGATGGTGTTTTTTGTAGAAATTCCCCTCTCTATCTTATCTTCCCCACGTGTAAATGAAGGAACCAAGTTTATAACAAATAGAGTCGAGTAGCTCAGTTTCTTATGTCCTCGCTTGATTGGAATCTATTTACTTATTTTTATATAATTCATAAAGTACAAACAATTATTGAATGAAATCAAGGAATATGAGATCCAGGGTTGCCACACACCACATTCATAAACTAGAGTTTTGCTAAAAAATCAGAGTACGACGTAAGCTTAATATCTGATTTGGCCTGGTCAATGTATTGGGTGTTGAAGGATAAACCCCAAACGGCTTTCCAGAACATGTAATATTAATTAAGAAGTTTTGGCCCTTCAGTGGACCTTATCACCTCTCTATCATTCGAAAGGACGTATTAATATGCATACAAACTTGGAACCAACTTGTGGAGGCATCCCTTTTTGTATATATTTCAATTTTTTAAGTCAGGTTTGCTGCAAATGAAACCTGACATCACATTGTCCCGTTGTCCACTTGCATTTAGTAAGCAATACACTTGAGAGGACTCTAGGCACAGTGTTAAATATAGAATATCAAATTTGCTCATTCTGTTTTGTCAATCATGGCCACCACTGACACACATAATACGATGCTAATTGAATTTTCTTCTGTGTTTAATATAATGAGTTCACATCACACTATTGTTCTCAGCATGTTGCCTGATGTATGGAGAGGAACAAAGCAAGGTCTATTCTTTTGTTATTGGCATCTTGTTTCCATCAATTCCTTCTTTAGCTGTTATAGAGTTTTTGTCATACAAATAGTCATACCTATTTTCTTGATGAAAAAAGTTTTTGATGCCTTCTGCTTATGGCATACCCTGTGCTCTTATTCTCCATAGCTTGTTGCCTTCTTGTGGGTATATATATATTACAAGAACGAAAGTCAACACTGACAATTGCCTTCTTTAGATACAGATTATTCCACCCTCTGACTTCATCTTCACAGAGCAAAGCTTTAGGTGGTCATGAGAAAATTATTTTGGAACATTCTTGAAATATTGGCATGGAGATATCACCAAATCATCCTCACATGTCTGACTGCATTAACAACCTTGTTCATCGGGTTATCATGACTCAACTTTTATGAGCATTTCTGTAGTCAATAGTTTGCTATCAGCTAATTGAATTGGAATTGCAGATTCAGAAGGAAATGTGCCTCTTTGGGAGGCAATAAAGGGCGGTAATGAACCCGTGGTCAAGTTGCTAGCGGAAAATGGTGCCAATTTAGTATCTGGAGACGTGGGTCAATTTTCATGCACAGCAGCAGAACAGAATAATCTGGACTTGCTCAAGGAGATCAGTCGTTATGGTGGGGATGTTACGCTTCCTAAAAGCAACAGGACCACAGCTCTTCATGTCGCTGTTTCTGAGGATAACATTGAAATAGTCAAGTTCCTCTTGGATAGAGGGGCAGACATCGACAAACCAGACATCCATGGATGGACACCCAGAGATTTAGCAGATCAACAGGGACATGAAGAGATAGGAATTCTTTTTCAATCCATAAAAGAAACCGAAATGTCGCCTGCTATTAGAAGCGAGCCCAATTTGCCTCCTGCATCCCAAGAAAAAACTGTGGATGCTGCTTTTGGCCAAAGCCGTCCAAGGAGGAGGACGAGTAACTTCCACAATTCCTGGTTTTATGCGTCCTGGCTTTATGTGACCTGGTTTTATAAAATTCAAAGAGAAGATTTTTGGTCGAGTTTTGAATTTCAGGGTGGAATCAGATATATTTTTTTAATTTCTTAAAACAGTAACCAAAAACCCTAATTTTCATCTCCTCTCATCTCGCGCGGCTCTTTACCTCTCGCCTTAATGCCTCACGCCTTGCTCTTCACTCTTTCAGTCTTTCCCTCTCTTGATTGAGTTTAGGAGTCGCATCCTTCTCAACTGTCACTCCACTCTTAGATGGCCCTTTTGCTGTCGCGTCTCATCTTGACTCTCACCTCCTCTCTTGCGCTATTCAAGTTTATTTTGATCTCTTTGCATTTTCAATTTGCTCAAAATTTTTGGTTGCGTCCATGTCTTGCATTTGTGTTTTGTTATTATGCAAATTTGTGCAATCGGATGTGATGAGCAAACTCGCGGTTTTGTCTAGTCGATTGCAACATCTTGGATGCTTACTGTGTGGCTCTCGAGGCACTCACACTATCGAAAATTGGCTACTGACGGAGGCATCACTTGGGTCATTTCATGATTTTGGGGAATGGACTTGAAGTGGGATTTTGGTTAGATCTAGGGTTTGAGGTAAGATGACTGGTTCCATTGGATTGGATTGGACTAGTCCCCAATTTCAGAATCTGGAATTGGTCCTCCTAGTCTAGTTTTCGATTCTTAGTGGGACTGAACCTAATCGAGAACGAATCACCCCTAATTTTTATTCTAAAATAATTATTATTTTTTTTTTGGTAACCCAGGGAACCTCCGCTCGCGCTCGCGGCGGAGAGTAAACCCTGAGCTCGGGGCCCCCACCGCTGGCCCCGTACGCGGGTAAGTCGCGCGTTGAGCATTGAAGATCAAGGCGTCCACGAAGTCTCGAACTCTTCCCCTTGGCGTGGAGGGTACCAAGCCTTAACCGCGCGGCCACCGCGAACTAAAAAGGGAAGAAATCTAGACTGAAAAAACAAAAGGTATTGACATATAAATATAGTTGCTTTCCAATTAGGGGTGAGCATGGGAATTAGACCGAACCAACTGATTTTGGGTGATTCTCAGTTTTAGGTGTGAACTAAATGAATGAAACCAAATTGATTTTTTATTTATATAATTTTTATTACTAAAAAGGGTTAATATCACGAAAATCTCCAAACTAATAAGTATGTAACAAATTTATCTAAAATTAATTTTTTATCACAAAAAAATCACTAACCAAAAAATAGTATTTTTATTAGAAAAAATCTCAAATTAATATATTTATGACTAATTTACCATTTATATATAAGGAAAATCACAAATTAAGTACACATGTGATAAACGAAGAGTAGAACCCTAAATTAGTAATGATTTTGGGTTTTTTGTGGTTAAAAAATTTAATTTGAGATAAATATATTACAAATGTACCGGTTTGAAGTTTTTTATGAAAGATATCTTAAAAGATAATCAAGGGTGGATATGTAGTTTTGCATTTCAAAACCCTAATGTCCCATTCTCGCCGCTCATCCCGTCGGCTTTCGCTCAGTCATGCTCGCAACTCACTTCGGCCCGTTACGGCCCGACGGGCCCCGGCAACCCAGTCAACCGCCGCGGATCAAATGAATGTAACCGAATTACCCAAACTCCTCTCCCGTCAGCCCAGCTGGTCTCTTTTTCTGTGAGGCATAAACACAAACATGTTGAGATCACTCTGCGCAACACTCTCTCTCAAGCCGACCGACCATGGCCGCCTCCTCTTCATGCTCGATCCACGAGTACGCGAATTCCGCCATTATCCTCTCCCGCGTCCTGCTCTTGGGTTCTTCAATGGGCTCATTTCTTGTTTTTTTTTTTTCGTCTTTTGGTGGCTTTGACAGAGGGACATGCACAGCAGGAACAAGACGGCCATGGAGCTGATCGCGAAGGGCTGGAGCGCTCTCAAGGAGGTCGACCGGGTGATCGACTACTGCGAGCTCAACGACCGCCGCCTCATTCCTCTCCTCCGGGTGAGCCCCGACTTCTCGGGATCATTCGGCTTGTTTGTTTCGGTTTTTGTGAGATGAACGGGATTGTTTTAGCGGAGAAATCTTACAACTTTTACGGGCTACTCATGGTTTGCTTAATATAGCATTGGTTCTGCTCTGTCTGCTGAGTGAGAGGTGTTGTTATGGTTCTAAAGAAAAATGTGTCCTTTCCTGACGAAGTAGCTCGTTGACATGTGCGTGATGCTTGTCTGAGTGGAAAGATTTGATTTTGCGTCTGTTCTTCTCTCCAGATTGATTGAAATCTTTAGTTCTAGTTACGGAACCAGTGGGAATTTTACGGTGATGAACCGATGTATCAGCTCTTTCATTCTTATCTTATATAGAGACCGTGAAGTTTTATGTTAATCTAGTGACTGTAATTCCCTTTTAGTTCTTACATTTTCTCTTTTTGCTAATGATGACTTGCACTGATATTTCTTTTTTTCTCTGCCTGCCCGTATTCTCTCCTATTCAATTCTGGTTAGACTGCGAAGGAGAACTTTGAGTTGGCTCTCGAGGCTGACAATTCAAACACCCATGCCAGGTATTGGCTGGCTAAACTGCATTTGAAGTACCATGTTCCGGGGAAATGCTTAGCTGTGTAAGTGGTTCATTCTTATGTCAGGAAATGTGTGTCTTTCTTTCTTGGTAATCATTCATGTAGCACTGTGATGTGTGGAAACTACTGGCCTGCATATGGGAAGGTAAAATCAAGGGTGATCTAACTCAGGATAACTTTGTCTTTTTGTTTTGTTGAAGCCTTTGAATTTGGAGAGGTCATATTTTGGCAGCATTATCGAAAAAATATTATCACGATAATGAAAGAGCATTGTGCTTAAACATGTTGCTCTTGTTTTACCTTTTAATGTGCTGGTGCGAGCTGGCATCTTCTTGTTTTCATTTCTGGTGAGCACTTTTCCATACAGATTCCATCTAACTTAGTAACCTTGCTTATATCCTCTCATCATTGGTTTGGTGGAAGCATCGTCATGCTTTGGTGTGGTATGCTACTACTTATACATATGGTGTTTCCTTATAAGACCGTGTTGCCATAACAGTGGTGCTGCCTTGCTGGTGGAAGCTGCTAGCATGGGTGATCCAGATGCACAATACGAATTAGGCTGTCGTCTAAGAGTCGAAGTAAGAAATTTGTACTTGGTGGCTGCCTAAGAAATTTGTACTTGGTGGCTGCCTAAGTTATCTCTTATTGATTGCATCTTTAGTTCATAACTGGATATCTCCGGCCTTCATGAGAACCCATTATTGTTTTTAACTATTATCAGAATAATTTCTGCTTGTGGCATGTATACCTAAATTTTCTACATGCAAGTATAATGGAAAGTATGATGTGCACTGTTAAGTTATGGAACTTGTTTGTGTTATCTTTTTCTTTGCACTTAAAATACAACTGCTACACTTGGCCGAGTAGTGTGTGTCTTGGATAAACTTGTTGCAACTTGGGTTGAGTTCTCTTTAGTTGTAGCTTTGGGAAAAAGCGATCAAACTGTTAATCGTCGCTCTTTTTAAAGCTGGCTTTGCCATTGCCCTATCATGGAACCTCACCAGATATTGCCGAACATATAATAACAGAATCCTTATATTGTCTTTTTCTTTACGTCCTCAAGGCTCCTGGGCCTAGCTGAGGATTGGAAAAGTTGGCACAAAAGATGCAGGGCAATCAGGAAATGTGGTCTTGCTAACAAATCTTTTTCATATGCTTTAACTAGTTCTGAAGATGCTAGGGTAACTTTAACTAGAGAGTTATTTGATTTGTTTGCATAACACCTCTGCATGATAAGTGCCCAATAATTTCGTGGAACTCTATCAATATTTGTTCGGTGGAACATTAAAAGTCAAATCTTTAGTTGAAGATCGACGCCACAAATACGAAACACGATAAAAAAGTTAGGGAACTGAACATGGGGTTTTTCTTTTTCCTTTTCCTATATATAACATAAGATGAACGAGGATGATCTTTTCGAGATGTATTAGAAGGAGAGTGATGGAATTATAGAATTGATGTGGGTGGATTTTTTTTTTTTTAAATACCTCTCCTCATTTTTCATTTTTATTCTTTTCAAGAAGTTCTTTTTAATAAATTGCTATTTGATGCATCTAATTTTAGCTTTTTCATTTTAATACTTCATCTCGATTTTTCTAATTTCCATTTTTGTTAAATTATTTTTAATCTTTAACACATAAGTAAGTCTTGACATATAAAAACATGATTCCACGTAATTCCAATCTATTTTCTGTAATGTAGTTAGCAATTTTTCATGTTTATTCTGTTGCACCATTAGCTTATAGTAGCTTTCATTTACTTTTTCTGCTGTCTATGATCTGGTTGTTGTGGTTGTTGTTTCCCTTACACACTTTAAAATGGCCTATTATATGATTTATGTGATGTGCTTGTAGCATGATTACTTCTCCTCTGATCAACAAGCTTTTTATTATTTGGAGAAGGCAGTCGACCAGGTCTGTTCTCAGTTTCCTTTTCTTTTTTGTTTCTCTCTTAGTTCATATGCACTTAATGTGCTTTTAATTACTTACATTCTTACCGAAGCTTGTCATTTTCTAGCTGCATCCAGGTGCTCTTTATCTTCTAGGAGCTGTTTATTTGACTGGGGACTGTGTGAAGCAAGATCTTGCTTCAGCAATGTGGTGTTTCCATAGGGCATCAGAGAAGGTGACCATCCAGTTTTTTTCGCTTCATGAAGTGATGTAATTGAAAACTTGTGGTTTAGAGGTTGATGCATTCATGATAAGTTTTGTGTCCGCTAGCATAGAGTATTCAACAGATAGTTCCTTTGCACTCTTTTTTTACGCTATTAACTTTTTTGCAATTATTAGTACTGGATACTTTTGGGGGAACTATGAAAGTTTTGGACTTAAGCAAAGTTTTGGACTTCACTTGAAAAGATCCACCGGGAAAAGGGAATTTCCTTTACCATTTTACCAAGACACCTTTGTTAAAGGGATAAGTTCGTACTTAGAAATTACCTAAAGAATTTATGGGATAGGAGTAGTTTTCAGTCAACTACGTGAGTGGTATAGTCATCTCCCCTAATGAACCCAGAGAAAGCATCCCTGAAGCTTCTCTGTTCTCTTCATAAACATGTAGGAACTGAGATAAAAAAGAGAAACAAGCTGGACAATATTATAAGAACTCTTCACCTATTTCAAAGAGCTGCCTTTGAAAGACAGCTCCTTTTCCTTTTACTGCTCGGCCCCTAATTTTCATTCAACTGTATTTTGTCTGGCTAACTTCTACCTTAGCTGTCAGAAGGGCTTAGTTTTTCCATCTGGATTATAGAAATCGAGATAATGTTGTATCTTTAACAGAAATCCGTGGGAGGAGTTCTGATTGTCCCTTCACAAGTGCAGGCCCATGCATGGCAATTTATTTGCATGTATATTCGGGTTTGGTACAAAAGAAATTGGGAAGATGCTGTCCTCTTAAAGTTTACTCTCCTGTGAACATATGCAGGGACATGCTGGTGCAGCCATAGCATATGGGTCTCTCCTTCTTAGAGGTTTGTTCTTTGAGCTTATGCTTTTGAACAAAAACAAAAAGTGCATACGTTTATACAGTCTTGATTACGTTTGATTGCCTTGTTTCGTTCAACCAAGGTCCACTTATATCATGGATTCTCCAATTTGCAAGCGGGATTGCCATCCAGCCTCTTTTAAGAGGAGAAACGAGAGTTTCAAGTTATCTGTCCAATTTTGAGGACATTTTTCAAACAGTGTTGGGGGAACAGTTCCAAATTAACAGTCACGTCTCTCCCTTTGATTCACACATGATGGTGATCGGAGAGCTTACTGATCTATCTGGTTCGCAAAAATTGTTTAAATCCTCATCTTCAATTGATGTAGGAAAGATAAATGAACCTGGATACATTTTTGGTATGCATATAAAAAATCATCTCTGCCAAAGCACAGAAAACGATTTTCAAAATATAGCTGAGATTTTGGAAGCACGAAAGCCTCTTGTTCATTTGTTTTTTTTCTTCAATAAAAAGGATGGTCTTCAGCAGCATGGCTACAGAATTGGGGGACCTACTTTTTTTTCTAGAATTATTGTTCAGCTTCTTCATGCATCACTTATCTAGAGCGCTCTTTTACTCTCCCCACATCACCCCCTTTTGCGTTGCCTCTTCATCTGTCAAATCTCCCTTTATCAGTCATCTTCCAAATCAAAATTCTAGCACAGATGATCATTTTGCCACGAGACACAAGTGATGATCTCTCTTGGTGTGTCCATTCTCCATAAGATTCAATATTCATGTTTCTCTTCTCTCAGCTTGAGTGAAGCTTTGATCTAAATCTTGATGGCCTCAAAATGAGCAAGACATTAACAGGAGCTTTGCAGAACATCTTTTGATGAGAATTTGCCCATTAACTGTTCCAAAAATGCTTCAGGTGTTCAAGTTCCAGAAGCTTTGACGAAGTTCTTTCCGGGTAGAGGCTCAGCTGCCAGAAAATCACAGAAGAGTGTGGATGACCCGGCAGTGGACCCAGTAGAGATGGCTAGAAAGCAGTTTGAGATAGCCACAAAAGCAGGATGTGATCTCGGATTTAAATGGTTGAATAGACTAGAAGAGGAAGAAAAGAGGGTCCTTGCTTCATAACGAACTAACTGTTGTCCTGCTTCTAAGATCCTTTTCGTTCATTGCCTGAGCCTCACCCCTTGATAGGAATGAAATCAAAGGTGAACATTGATAAGGAAAAGGGATGAGAGTTCATAAAAGAGTGCCTGTTCTTTTCGGGCGGTATTTACCCTCTGATGTCAACATCAAGCATATGTACCTTGGTATCCAGTACTTATGTGTATTCTTGTATAAAATAATGTAATTTGCTTTCACCCTGTCTCAAATTATACAGACCATGATAGCTATACTGGAAAAAGTTGGGAACATGTGAGGATGGCTGGGATATTGTGCCAAAGGAAAACTGAGATTTGCTGCCATTGTTAGTCTTTATCTAAGCAAGCTTTTTCCTCATGGTGCTCTAGTTTCCTGAGAATGTTCATCTGTCTCACATATTGGTCTCACCTCTAGCCAGTAATTTGCGTCCATTTAAATGATTATCATGCATGGACATTCCCTTCTATCAAAATGGAAGGGCGATCTTCAGTTAGCTGACTAAATTTTCAAACTTTTGCTGCTAGCCTAGCTAACTCATTTTGTGTTCTGCTTCAGCTTCTCTATTCAGATGTGCTAGTAAAATTATCCAGGTTTCAACTACGTAGAACATCTATGGCATCTAACCCATTAATCAGATTATGTCCCTTTTATCTTGGCCAGAAAAGTTGTGTTTCCTTGATGGCTGTTTAATCGTCACATGTAGAATGTTTTCCCCGTCCGAGGTGTGTTTGTTCTGCACCTGATCATGATAGATTGTTTCTCATGTTGAAGTTCATTCTGACCATTATAGCAAGATTTTGGCGTTGGCTTGGAGATGGCCTTCGGCGATCACATGAGCTGTTCCATAGGCCTTCAGTCATCTTTTTCTTCTCGATGTCTTCAGCCGATAGCCCGGTCGAACTGCTTTATGATCATACTGAATGCTGATGAGGTCGACGAGATTACATTGGAATGCATTTGCTTACGTTAGGCTGAGCCATAAGCTTGGTTCCTCTTTGAAGAGATCGAAGCATTCTCCTAACAATGGCGCAGGATCATTGAACTGATGGTGGATGTCGTGTTTTGAGAGCACTTGATTTTCACTTTTTTTGTTGGCCCGTAAAGGATTGGTTGGTTGAGTGCATCATTCACATGCAGCATCTCCGATATTTGAATCACATCATCTCCCACAACTTTGGAAGCCAAGGCGCGCTTGCCACTCTATACCTATTGCACTTTTACCTTTCAGTTTTAAAATTTTTAATTATGTTAATTGAATCACGTTTTGCTAATTGTGTCTATCCAACTAATTTCAGCTTGAAATTATTGACATGGACACTGACTGTTGTGACCAAATTTTCGGGTGCATCACATGGGTTTAGGCTAATGGACTACTAAGTCTTTAAATTTAGCTTGGGCTCTCCCAAAGCCAATACTAATTCGCGACTTAAGTTCAAGTTCTTAACGTGCAAATGATTTTTAAATTATGAGTCGCCACTAATCAATTTACGGTAGGTCGATTAGACACCTAAATAAAATAATGAGAGAATTATTTTACTCCTACGAACTGGAGACTTTGGGTATGAGAATTTGGTTACACTTTCTCTAATGTCATTTCAATACTATTCTTTTTATTTTAAAAAATATTTTACAAGCAGCTTGAATTGATTTTAAATCTATTTCCCTATGTGTGAGGTTATCATAAGGGTGTGCAAACTATTAATTTAACACCAAGATAAAGTAGTGAATAAATTACAGGACTTATTTTATAGCAACGAAAGCATTTGCAATATTAGCTCAAAGCTCACATCAAAAGCCCTAGATATGATTTGCAATCACTCAACCTTTTTAGGATTTTCTCTTGTTTAATAAAAAATTTAATCTATATGTAATGTAATTTAACCAAATGACCTAATTCTAATGACGGGCAATTTCTAATTAAATGGACCTAGCAACAATCATTAAATGACACACATTTCATGAACCTAATTCTATATGACATGCGCATGATATTTTTGTTTGTTTTTTTATTTATAAAAATTCGTAATTAAAAATTGCTCAAAATAAAAATCTAATTAAAGTGAGATATTATTAATTTAAGTTAGGAAATAGATTAATCTGAATCCTATCTTAACTTAAAAATTTATCTCGACATGCATTTTAATTCAAAGATATTATCTAACCTAGTCTAACATGCATTTTAATATAATGAAACAAAAATCTAACATCCTAAATTTATGTTTTTATTTTTTTTATTTCGAAAATTCATGATAAATAAAATGCTTAGTCTAAATATGCAAATAACCCTAAAGCATGCAATATTCTAGCTCAAATATATTTCAAGATAAATAAAACAATCAAGACAAGACAGACCATTCAAAATCATCAAAGATATTATCCAATCAATATGAATAAGGAAATAACATCCGATCAACCTGTAATTTCGCGAATAAAACCGATGGATTGATCTTAAGCCTTAAAGATCAAAACATCAATTTTAAAGATTTCCACAGAATCAATAATTCCATCTAAAGTCTTATAGATGGAATCAAAGATTATATGCGGTTGCGAATTAGGAAATATATCCTAATGAATATTATACATATCAATATCACTAATCTAGGCAATATGATGTTTAATTAAATTAAGATGAGATTTTTTACCTAATTGCCGAATATACTTCCAAATTCGAATATGTCGATGGATGGCTTGCGAACGGTGATTGCTTTGATTGAGGAACGGTTCTGGATAGTAGCTGGGGTGTCGCTGACTGCAAGATACGAATGGCGGCCGTTATTTGCACGCTTGCTAGACTCGCGTCACAAAAGCGAGAGATGTGGGCTTCGTGGGAAGGGCTTCAGCTTCACTGGTCAACATGAATGGTCTGCAAAGAAAAAGAAAGTGATCTTTTTTATTTTTTTATTTGCTCTTTATGTGCCCCTCTTTCTCTTCGTTAGTGGACTTCATGCTTGCAAACGATGGCTGCAAAAACATGACGTGGTATTCATGCTGGACGGGAGATAGTGGCCTTGTTGGACCTCGGCGAAACCTGCGAAGAATGAGTACAAACGAAGCAGCCAAAGTCTGAACTAGGTAGCAATGGTTCAGCATGTGCTGGTTCGTGGTATCGAGCACAACAACAAACGAGGACTGCTGTGACAGTTTGCTCGGGTTGCTGTGTTCACCGGGAAAACCTGTGAAAATTCAACCAAGAATACAAAACCGGCTTGGCTGCCTACGGCCAAGGAGGACTCGTGACGCGGGTGAGGCGATTGGTGGACGAGCTGGATGTCTCTAGTTGTTGACTTCAATGTGATTTGCTACGTGGCTTTTGCTGAGTTAGAACACAACCTGCCCAGGACGCCTGGAGGATGCTGGACTGTCTTCGAGAAACCCGTGTGACTGCTGGAACGCTGGTGCTGGCCTGAAAACTTCGTTGATGTGGCCGAGATGTGCTGAAGACTGCGTCAAGATGCTGCCGGAAAGCTTCGCCGAGATTGACAGTTTGCTACGTGAAAACTCGGTGCACGCTTGTCAAAGGAAATCCCACCCTTTGTTGACCTATTGACCGGTGGACCTAGACCACCTTTTATTTCCTTTTTTTTCACTCACGTCTCTCTGTATCATGGCTCCTTTTGGCCGTGAGCTTCTTTCAATGGTGGGCTCTATATGTCTTGTTCTTTTCTCGTGAACGAAGGTGCTCTCGCTCTCTTTGCTCCGAATTGTGGCAGTGTGTTCTCAATTATGTGGCCCCCCAAAACCATACGCGAATAACCTTTTTATAGGCCAAGGATTAGGGTTTCAATTTCCTTTTCAGATCAACATCCGTGGAGATTTTTTTTTCGTATGCAATATTACTTTTTATTTTTCACATCTCTTCTAGATTTTTGCTAAAAATAAATATTCTCTACCGATTTTTCAAAATCGCAATAGAATTTTTTTCAAATTTGAAATCTCACAAAGATGAATTCGTAAAATCTCCTCGAAGATACGGATTTGGGCAAATTTGCTTCCTTCGTGGGCTTAGTCTGACTTACCAAATTAAAGTTCAGAACCATCCAATCCAACCCATCTACCACCGGCCCAATGCAAATGCAAATTAAAATAAATGCACCTAAAACTATATGCTATGTAATTAACTATTTTTTTTAGGGATAAAATTAACCCCTAATTTTTTTAATGTGATAAATGACTAAACGGGTCGCCAAAATTTAGATGTCAACAGCTGCCCCTCTTTGAAGGTGAACTCGTAGAGGTTGTCTTCAAAGATAAATTGAGACCTAAATTTTGACCATGCACATGCAATAAATGATTTTTTTGTTGGAAAATGAATTCCATTTTGAATGCAATTTATATGATGCATGAAAATGCAAATGGTAAATGAACCTACTTGGAATAACCTACCTTTATAGAGGATAGAGTGATTTGAGATAGTTAGTGTTACATGTCCAGGATCCATACCAATCTACGATCGCCCAGAATAGTAACAAGGCTTTGTAAGGAGACTGCTTTTCTAGGATCTGTACTTTTCTACGGCCGCCTAGACGGGAATTCGTCTTCTAGGACCCATACCATTTTATGGTCGCCTGAATGAGGAAATAAATGTTGTCTAGGACTTGTACCATTCTATGGTCGCCTTGACAAAAAAAAAATTATTTTCTAGAACCCGTACCTTTCTACGGTTGCTTGAATGGAGAAATTGTTTTTCCAGGACCCGTACCTTTCTACAGTCGCTTGTTAGAGCAATAAATGTTGTCTAGGACCTGTACCATTTTACGGTCACCTAAACTAATGTTTTACTTGGTTAGGACCCGAACCTTTCTTTGATCGCCCTAATCAGACTAAATTTGGAGAAAATTCTTTGGGGGACAGCTTAATTGAGTGTCGATGAAAAGGACTTTGGGCTATGAAAGCATGCTGGGTAGATAAAAGAAATCCGAGCTACGGAAGTATGCTGGTTTGATGAAAGGGACTCTGGGCTACGAAAGCACGCCAGGTCAATATAAATGGACATTGAGCTACGAAAGCACGCCGGGTCGATTAAAAGGGACATCGGGTTACAGAAGCACGCTGAGTTAATAAAAAGGACTTTGGGCTATGAAAGCACACCGGGTCAGGAACTCCGGGCTATAGAAGCACGCTGGGTCTATTAAAAGGACTCTGGGCTACGAAAGCACGCCAGATTAAGAACTTCGGGCTATGGAAGCACGCCGGGTCTATTAAAAGGGACTTTGGGCTACGAAAGCATGCCATGTCAATATAAAGGACACCGGGTTACGGAAGCATGCCGGGTTAGTGAAAGGACTTTGGGCTATGAAAGCACGCTGAGTCAATATAAAGGACACTAGGCTACGGAAGTACACCGGGTCGATGAAATGGATGTTGGACTATAAAAGCATGCCAGGTTAATATAAAGAGACAGCTTGACCGAGTCAAGTGTCAAGAATACTCGCACAATGACAAGTATTTAGAATATGGGTAGAGATATACTTACTTGGTGATATATCTGATTTTTGAGGATATGTCTTCTGGAATTTAGATATCCTGTGGAAGTCTCTCACCTCTTGGTATAAATAAATTTTGGAACATCAAGGATGTACCTTGAATGTGAAAGTTTCTCATCTCCTAATATCATAAGGCATTCCGAAAGGAACCTGAATGTCAAGAGCTCTTGGGTCTTTAAGAAAACATTACCTATCATACATGATTAGAGTAAAAGTGCATTCACCAAAGAAATAAGCAATTAAGATTATTCTGGAATGCACACTTCAAAATCCACTGGAGTTTTTATCAATTCAATAATGACTTTACCATATTTGCATCATCCAGATTTTCACATGAGAGAATTGTCGTTTAAGACAATGGCATGAATTTCTTAAGAATACTAAATGAGAGACTTTCAGTTAGGACTTTCACTCACTCTCATTCAAAATGGGTATTTTATGAGAATCACTCAATCTCACCATCATCATATTGACAAGGGTTCGAGTATTCTCGCAAGCAATACGACCTTACCAATTTGAGAGGTCTTTAACAAGGACCGTCATGTGGGCTTGGTCAATGGCTTGACAAATAGACTCTTTGAGTCAAGGCTATTGAAAGAATAATTATGTAATCATTTCCAGGTTTACAAGTCAAGAACCCTACAAAATGAAAAAGAAATAATCTTGCTCACACTTCTTTGAGCGATGCTTAAAAACATATGAACTCCTATTTTAATTCAAATGCCCTAATCTGAAGAGACTTTGCAAGGGATGTAATGTAGGCTTGATTTATGGGTTGAGAAATGAAAAGATCATTAGGCTTAAAAAGTGTTTAGAGGGTCAAAGTTGGTGATCATCTTGACATTTCCACTGATTTTCTCCTACACTGTCAATGATTTTCTTCATATCACAACTCCATTGATTGCAACAACATTTGATTTTTTTTTTTTTTTGGTGCCACATTATTGGGGATACGACTCAAGTGTTTGGTTTTTCTTTTTAAGCATTGGCCTTGCTTTTACCTAGCCAAGGATTAGGGTTTCAATTTCCTTTTCAGATCAACATCCGCTAAGATTTTTTTTTCACATGCAATATTACTTTTTATTTTTCACATCTCTTATAGATTTCCTTTGTCATAAATATATATTTTCAACCAATTTTTCAAAATTGCAATAGGATTTTTTTTTTCAAATTTGAAATCTCGCAAAGATGAATCCATAAAATCTTCTCGAAGATACGAGCTTGGGCCAATTTGCTTCCTTTGTGGGCTTAGTCCAACTTGCCAAATTAAAGTTTAAAACCATCCAATCCAACCCATCTGCCACCAGCCCAAGGCAAATACAAATTAAAAATAAATGCACCTAAAACTATATGCTATGCAATTAACTATTTTTTTCGGGGATAAAATTAACTCATAATTTTTTAATGCAATAAATGACAAAATGGGTCGCCAAAATTTAGGTGTCAACATTGACCATCCTATATTGCGTGGCTAACATAAACGTGGTCAATTTTTACTAATATTCTACTATTTTGATTTTTTTTTTTTATCTTTTTCGTTTCTTTACTTTTTACTTACTTCCCTTCTTCCTCTAATCAATCATTGGGCCTTGACGATGGTTGAGATCTGGCCAAAGGTGAGTGCCAACGAGGTTGAGCCTTGCCCAACCATAACGAGGCCTGCCCGAGGTCGGCAAGGTCTCGGCGACTGGTTAGAGGAGGAAGAAAAGAAGAAAAAAAAGAAAACAAATAAAAAAGGAAGAATAAAAAATTTGATCAAATGGACTTAATTTGCAAAATGTGAACAGGTTTAGAACCTAATTGGTACAATTAAAAAAGATTTAAACACTGATAGGTTTATATTTTTTGGACAATTTTCCCAATGGATTATGGAGCCTTAGCTCGTGTCATATATACCAAAGTCGGTCCATTCATATGTCGCATTAGATACAAGAATCTCTTAGTGAATTCATCTCGTGTTTTGAGTTGTATAATCTACCATGTTTGAAATAAGTAGCCTCTTCACGCGCATAACACAAGGCTTTCGATATGCAATTTGAGAAATTAATCCTTCTTTACGCGCATAAAAGGAGGCTATCCATACGCAATGAGAAATTCATCCACGCAAAGGCTTAGATACTCATATAGCACGGTGGTTTCATCGGTTTTGATTCTTCTTTCCCTAATCATATAGCCCTAAAAAGTAATTAGGGATGTGTCCTGATAGAATCTTTACTTTCTGTTTTTTTCCGAGTTAAATTTTTGTGATGAATGTACTTTGGCTTTTTCTTGTACTATAATAGTTAAAATTTTCAGAATATATAGATTTTAATACATGAATCCGGTTATAATTTATTTACAAATTCTTAAAAGGTGAATATTATTTTAATACTAGCAGAGAAGAAGAGATGAAGAGAAGAAAAATTGATTTTTGCTTTCGTTGAAGCGAAAGTAATTGGGTTAATATAACCAAAATGCTTTAAATTAATACATTTGCGATAAATTTACCCCGAACTAATTTTTTGACCAATGATACAAATGTGACAAATTTACCGTAAGCAAATTTTTTAACAACCAAAAATTCTAAATCCATACACTTATGACAAATTTATTCTTCAATAATTTCAATTAAATTAGACTAATATCACAAAATACCATAGACAAACGTAAAGTAAAACCCCAAATTGGTACTCTAAGCAACTAACACCTATCTCAATTCAATAATTTGATTGATTAATCTAACCAAAACAAACGGATAATAATTTGCTTTCAACCTGTCTTCAATTCTAGGTATAGCTATCATACAACGATGACTCCCAAATTCCACTCCATACTGTTCAACGACGACTCCCCCATTCATGCTTTCGGGACTAAGAAATTTTCCTCATGAAATATATTTAAGTGAGCGTGTACATGATCATGCTACGCAAATATCAACCACATTTCACAATCCCTTAGCAGCTATACCACGGCATGCGCAAAGATCAAAGGGGCACAATAAGATCACTTCAACACACTGGTGATTGAACATAGATCATCAAGATGGATGGATCATCACGTACTTCATTCAAAGTGACTACAAAACAGTCGCATTGGAGCAAATCCGCTCCAACAAGAAAAACACACACCTAGTGGAGCAACTCGAAGGAAAATGAGCTACTAAGAAGCTATTACAAATCCTCGATACTCGGTTTAATCACACCATTCTACACGTCACCAACTCATCATTTTCCAATAAATGACAAAGCCCAAAAAAGGGTTTTCACAACATGAGCTTCAAGAGGCTGCCTTAGCGCAGCTCAATATCCATCGAAACTGCCTCATCGTCGTCGAGAGGAGGCTGATCAGCAGGATGAGCAAGCTCCACCTCATCCCTGCAAGCACATTAGCTGGCAGTCAGACACAAATAATTAACTAATAGGAAGTTGGGCAACAATGCATTGCGCCAATGTGAATATATAAATAACATATATAGCAAA
This sequence comes from Eucalyptus decipiens, assembly GCA_014182575.1. Classification (NCBI taxonomy): domain Eukaryota; kingdom Viridiplantae; phylum Streptophyta; class Magnoliopsida; order Myrtales; family Myrtaceae; genus Eucalyptus; species Eucalyptus decipiens. The sequence goes on from CM024611.1 coordinate 61,177,432, forward strand.
GATAGTCAGCAAATGAAATTTTAAACTCCAAGTCTACAATATCATAAGCACTCGAGGAATCGGGATGCCATGGCAAGCAGTTAAGATGATAATTTCCTAAATGATCACATAAAATTACAACAAATGGGGGAAAAGAGAGAGATGAGTTCCATACGGTTGCTGGGCAGCCGAGTCAATGTGTATATCCCGAGGAGCAAGGGCAGGAGACTTCACACAGTGAAAAAGGAAAAAAAAGAAAGAATCAGGAAAAAAAATCAAACAAAGAAAGAATCAAGAAAGAGGAAAAAAGCTCCAGGCCGAAACGGCATCGACCGTCGCTGCCTCCAAGAGCTCGCGAACGGCGGCGATCCACTGGTGACGATCGGCCGAAATAGACAAGCGTAAGAGGAGAAATCCCACTCATCGTGCTCTGTCCTTGGGAATCGACGTATGACTAAGAAGAATTCCTCCTCACTGATTCCAATTTGGAATTGACCTGAGTCAACGTGACCGATCCTGTCATACCGACGAACAATCGATCAAAACCCAGCTGCACTATGTAATGTCCTGAGACATCGATGATCGGCGGAGGAAGCGTGACCGGTCCTGTTATACCGACGAATGATTGATCAAAACTCGGTTGCACCATGTAATGTCCTGAGACATCGACGATCAGTGGAGGAGACGTGACCGGTCCTGTTATATTGACGACCGACCGATCAAAACCCGGCTGCACCGTGTAATGTCCTGAGACATCGACGATCGGTGGAGGAGGCGTAGGAGGCGGAGGAGTACTACGCGGCATGATCAGTCCGCTGAAATGGACGCTTTCGAAGAGACGGAGCAAGAGAGATAGAGAGAGCGGGGAAGAGAGGCTGAGGTGTAGGGTTTTTGTAGGGGGAGAGCAAGGGGGGAGAGAGAGAGAGAGAGAGGAGCGTGTTTTATTCAAGTGGCGCTAGCTTGACCGTCTGATCCTACTCACTCCCTCCAATGGTTTTAACCAGGTCAAGTGGACCGTGAGATCTGCTTCCTTCCACGGAGAAAAACCCCACTCACCATTCTCACCATGTTCAGTCTTCCGGGAGAATGACAATGGACAGAGGTATGTTAATTGAATCACATTTTGTCAATTGTGTCTATCCAACTAATTTCAACTTGAAATTATTGACGTGGATGCTGACCATCTGGCTAACATAAACGTGGTCAATTTTTATTAATATTCTACTATTTTGATTTTTTTTTTTTATCTTTTTCGTTTCTTTACTTTTTACTTACTTCCCTTCTTCCTCTAATCAATCATTGGGCCTTGACGATGGTTGAGATCTGGCCAAAAGTGAGTGCCAACGAGGTTAAGCCTTGCTCAACCATAACGAGGCCCGCCCGAGGTTGGCGAGGTCTCGGCGACTGGTTAGAGGAGGAAGAAAAGAAGAAAAAAAGAAAACAAATAAAAAGGGGAAGAATAAAAAATTTGATCAAATGGACTTAATTTGCAAAATGTGAATAGGTTTAGAACCTAATTGGTACAATTAAAAAGATTAAACACTGATAGGTTTATAGTTTTTTGGACCATTTTCCCGATGGATTATGGAGCCTTAGCTCGTGTCATATATACCAAAGTCGGTCCATTCATATGTCGCATTAGATACAGGAATCTCTTAGTGAATTCATCTCGTGTTTTGAGTTGTATAATCTACCATGTTTGAAATAAGCAGCCTCTTCACGAGCATAACACAAGGCTTTCCATATGCAATTTGAGAAATTAATCCTTCTTTACACGCATAAAAGGAGGCTATCCATACGCAATGAGAAATTCATCCACACAAAGGCTTAGATACTCATATAGCATGGTGGTTTCATCGGTTTTGATTCTTCTTTCCCTAATCATATAGCCCTAGAAACTAATTAGGGATGTGTCCCGATAGAATCTTTACTTTCTGTTTTTTTCCGAGTAAAATTTTTGTGATGAATGTACTTTGGCTTTTTCTTGTACTATAATAGTTAAAATTTTCACAATATATAGATTTTAACACATGAATGCGGTTATAATTTATTTATAAATTCTTAAAAGGTGAATATTATTTTAATACTAGCAGAGAAGAAGAGATGAAGAGAAGAAAAAATTGATTTTTGCTTTCCTTGAAGCAAAAGTAATTGGGTTAATATAACCAAACATCTTTAAATTAATGCATTTGCGATAAATTTACCCCGAACTAATTTTTTGACAATTGATACAAATGTGACAATTTTTTTGATAGCTAATTTTTTAAAGATCAAAAATTCTAAATCGATACACTTATGACAAATTTATTTTGTTCGATAATTTCAATTAAATTAGATCAATATCACAAAATGCCATAGACAAACGTAAAATAAGACCCCAAATTGGTACTCTAAGCAACTAACACATATCTCAATTCAGTAATTTGATGGATAAATTTAACCAAAACAAACGGTCAATAATTTGCTTTCAACCTATCTCAAATTCCAGGTGTAGCTATCATACAACGACGACTCCCTCATTCATGCTTTCAGGACTAAGAAATTTTCCGCATGAAATATATTTAAGTGAGCGTTTTCAAGGTACAAGATCATGCTATGCAAATATCAACGGCATTTCACAATCCCTTAGCAGCTATACCATGGCATGAGCAAAGATCAAAAGGGCACAATAAGATTACTTCAACACACTGGTGATTGAACATAGATCATCAAGGTGGGATGGATCATCACATACTCAATTCAAAGTGACTGCAGAACAGTCACATTGGAGCAAATCCGCTCCAACAAGAAAAACGCACACCCAGTGCAGCAACTCGAAGGAAAAGGAGCTACTAAGAAGCTATTACAAATCCTCGGTACTCGGTTTAATCACACCATTCTACACGTCACCAAATCATCATTTTCCAATAAATGACAATGCCCAAAAAAGGGTTTTCACAACATGAGCTTCAAGAGGCTGCCTTAGCGCATCTCAATATCCATCGAAACTGCCTCATCATCGTCAGGAGGAGGCTAATCAGCAAGATGAGCAAGCTCCACCTCATCCCTGCAAGCACAGTAGTTGGCCGTCAGACACAAATAATTAACCAACAGGAAGTTGGGCAGCAATGCACTGCGCCAATGTGAATATATAAATAACATATATAGCAAAGATAGTCAACAAATGAAAATTTAAACTCCAAGTCTACAATCTCATAAGAACTTGAGTAATCAGGATGCCATGACAAGCAGTTAAGATGATAATTTCCTAAATGATCACATAAAATTACAACAAACGGGGGAAAAGAGGGAGAGGAGTTCCATACGGTTGCTGGGCAGCCGAGTCAATGTGTATATCCCGAGGAGCAAGGGCAAGAGACTTCACACAGTGAAAAAGGAAAAAAGAATGAATCGGGAAAAAAAATCAAACAAAGAAGAATCAGGAAAGAGGAAAAAAGCTCCAGGGCGAAACGGCATCGACTGTCGCTGCCTCCAAGAGCTCGCAAATGGCAGCGATCCACCGGCAACAATCGGCCAAAATGGACGAGCGAAAGAGGAGAAATCCCACTCATCGTGCTTTGTCCTTGGGAATCGACGTGCGACCGAGAAGAGTTCCTCCTCGTCGATTCCGATTTGGAATCGACGTGAGTCAACGTGATTGATCCTGTCATACCGACGAGCGATCGATGAAAACCCGGCTGCACTGTGAAATGTCCTGAGACATCGACGATCAGTGGAGGAGGCGTGATCGGTCTTGTTATACTGACGAACGACCGATCAAAACCCGGATGCACCGTGTAATGTCCTGAGACATCAACGATCAGCGGAGGAGATGTGACCGGTCCTGTTATACTGACAATCGACCGATGATAACCCGACTGCACCGTGTAATGTCCTGAGACATCGACGATTGGCGAAGGAGGCGTAGGAGGCGGAGGAGTACTACGCGGCATGATCAGTCTACTGAAATGGACGCTTTCGAAGAGACGGGAGCAAGAGAGATAAGGAGAGCGGGGAAGAGAGGCTGAGGAGTAGGGTTTTTGTAGGGGAGGGGGCAAGGAGGGTGAGAGAGAGAGAGAGAGAGAGAGGGGAGCGTGTTTTATTCAAGTGGCGTTAGCTTGACCGTCCGATCATGCTCACTCCCTCTAAGGGTTTGAACCAGGTCAGGTGGACCGTGAGATCTGCTTCCTTCCACGGAGAAAAACCCCACTCACCATGATTAGTCTTTTGGGGGAATGACAATGGACAGAGGTATGTTAGTTGAATCACGTTTTGTCAATTGTGTTTATCCAACTAATTTCAGCTTAAAATTATTGACGTGACGCTGACCATCTAGCTAACAAAAACATGGTCAATTTTTATTAATATTCTATTATTTTGATGTTTTTGATCTTTTTCCTTTCCTTTACTCTTTACTTACTTCCCTTCTTCCTCTAATCAATCATTGGGCCTTGACGATGGTTGACATCTGGCCAAAGGTGAGTGCCAACGAGGTTGAGCCTTGCCCAACCATAACGAGGCATGCCTGAGGTTGGCGAGATCTCAGAGATTGGTTAGAGGAGGAAGAAAAAAAAAAGAAAAAGAATTTTTTTTTGATCAAATGGACTTAATTTGCAAAATGTTAACAGGTTTAGGACCTAATTGGTACCATTAAAAAGATTCAACACTGATAGGTTTATAGTTTTTTGGACAATTTTCCCGATGGATTATGGAGCCTTAGCTCGTGTCATATATACCAAAGTCGGTCCATTCATATGTCGCGTTAGATATAGGAATCTCTTAAATGAATTCATCTCGCGTTTTGAGTTGTATAATCTATCATGTTTGAAATAAGCAGCCTCTTCACACGCATAACACAAGGCTTTCCATATGCAATTTGAGAAATTAATCCTTCTTTACACACATAAAAGGAGGCTATCCATACGCAATGAGAAATTCATCCATGCAAAGGCTTAGATACTCATATAGCACGGTGGTTTCATTGGTTTTGATTCTTCTTTCCCTAATCATATAGCCCTAGAAAGTAATTAGGGATTTGTCCCGATAGAATCTTCACTTTCTGTTTTTTTCCGAGTAAAATTTTTGTGATGAATGTACTTTGGCTTTTTCTCGTACTATAATAGTTAAAATTTTCACAATACATAGATTTTAACACATGAATCCGGTTATAATTTATTTATAAATTCTTAAAAAGTGAATATTATTTTAATACTAGCAGAGAAGAAGAGATGAAGAGAAGAAAAAATTGATTTTTGCTTTCTATGAAGCGAAAGTAATTGGGTTAATATAACCAAAAAGCTTTAAATTAATACATTTGCGATAAATTTACCCCGAACTAATTTTTTGACCAATGATACAAATTTACTGTAAGCTAATTTTTTAAAGATAAAAAATTCTAAATCGATACACTTATGAAAAATTTATTTTGTTCGATAATTTCAATTAAATTAGATCAATATCACAAAATGCCATAGAAAAACGTAAAGTAAAGAGTTTGGGACACCTAGAGTGCCAAAACTTGGTCCGAGGGGACACTTAAGTGCCATAACTTTGAAAAGGTACACTTAAGTGCCATAACTTTGAAAATGTATACTTAAGTGCCAATATTGGAGTAAAATGGAACACTTAAGTGCCAATCCGGTTAAAAATCGGCCAAAATGCAGACATGACATTTTGTATAAAAAAAAAAAAGCACACGTAGAGGAGGAAAATGACGTCGCCCCATCCACTATGCCTTTGGCCAATCTAAACAACGTTGTTTTTTCTTAGTGCTAAACAACGTCGTTTAGCTTATTTGGATTTTAACCGTTTGTCCATCGGTTCACACCAGATATGACGTCCTCTCCATCACCGTTCACAACTCGTCGTTCGCATGTTGCCATTCGTAGGTCATCGCTCACCGTTGTTGCTCGCCGTCATCGTTCGCCGTCGTCGATTTGCTAAGGTTTTTTCTCTTGTTCCTCTCCCCTGTGGTGAAATTAGGGCTCCGACTCGTTTATTAGGGCTCGGACCTGAAATTTAGGGGTCGGATGGGAAAGCTTAGGCTTGGATGGTATTGATGTGAGATTTAGGGCTCAGATGTGGTGCTAGAACCCTATTGGGGGATTCGGATTGACAGTTTATGATCGGCCTCGAAATGCAGGGCTTGGTGTAGGGCTCGGCGGGGGGAAAATTAAGGCTCAGATGTGGTGGTAGGTACTGTGATGTGTAATTTAGGGCTCGGATGTTGAATTGTGATGTGCGAAAGTAATTTGTAGTGGTCGGATGTGAAATGTGCGATGGTGATTGGTGATTGTTAGGGTTCGGAGTATTGGTCATTGGACTTGTTCGAATCGAATCTCTTGTTGTTGTGGGGATGGGGACTTCTAGGTATTTTTTTTAATAAATTGCATTATTGAAATTGGTGTCATGAGGACCCATGCTTATCTGAGGGATCTCTCCATATTTTAAAGGAATGCGACGACATAATCAAAGTAGTTGTTGGGTCCCCATCTCTATTTGTCCTGAGGCCTCTTTTTAAGCTATAACTGTCGTCTGACCTATGCATCTTCCCTCTTTCTTCTTTTCTTTAATAAAGAGTGTAGGGACCTTCACATGCAATTGTCTTTTGTCTTTTGTGAATGCGGTCCCAAAAGTTAATTGTATATTTTTCCTCTTTTGTTGGAGAAATGGCTCATGATAAGGACTATGTTGCTGTCATCGTTTACTATAATGGGGATTTTGCGATTAGGGAGGATGAGTGGGAGTATGAGGGGGGAATAAAGGTACTATCTTTGTAGATATAAAGAAGGCATCTTATATTGGATTTATTAGGGATATAGTGACATATTTGCCTTGTAAAGTACAAAAATTGTTGTACTGTGTTCTTGGGAAAAGCTTGAGAGATGGTTTGAGAGTTTTGAAATATGATAATGGTTTTAGGGATTCCTATATCATTATCTTCATGACGAAGATGCGAAAGTATTTGTTGAATACAATAGTGATAGTGAAGACGAAGATGGCGACAAAGATAGCACCTAAGTAGGAGAAGGAAGAGATGGTATTCAAGCTAGTACTGAGGTTAGGGATGAAGCAGGGCATGATGGACAGGACGGGGAGGAGAGGGGCACAGATGCTATTCACCAGAGTGATTGTGACACAGGTGATGTCACCATCACTGAATTAGATTGGGAAGTAGCTGAATCTAGTGATGGTGATGATAACGATGATGATGAATGGTTGCTGCTGAAAATTTATTAATCTTAAGTGATTACGACGATTAGGAGCTTACACAGTTAAGAAAAAAAAAGGGACTTTTTCTTAGATAGTTTTGCAACTTTGCAAGTAGCTGATGAAGTTCCAAACAGAGACGAAGGCCCTACAAATGTTGGTGTTGCTGGCCAGGAGACAGATTATGAAGAAAGCATCGACACCGCTACTTCCCAAGACGAACTTGAAGAAGATCAATGAGCTGTGCGTAGAAGAAAAAGTAAGTTTCCTTCCTATGATGCATCTGTTGCCTCTCCTACTTTGTCAGTAGATATGAAATTCCATGATGCGATACAATTTAGGGAAACTATACTGAAGAACTCCATTACTGCACAAAGAAATATTGATTTCATTATAAACACTAAGAACTTTGTAAGAGTTAGGTATTTGCAGCAAAGTTGTCCATGGAAGATTTACGGCGCGTTTGTTAAAAGGAGTGGATCTTTCCAGATTAGAGCCTACCAAGAGGAACACACTTGTTCCATTAATTTTCAAAACAAAAGGGTAACGAATGCATGGTTGTCAAAGCACTTCTTCGATTTGATCAAGCTGATACCCGAGATGAAAATTACTAACTTTAGGATGTTGGTGAAGGAGCATGTAGGCATCAATGTATCTAGGACTCAGTGCAAAAGAGCAAAACAAAATGTGATAAAGATACTTATTAGTCAATATACTAAGGAATATGGACAGGTGTGTGAGTATGCTTGGGAGTGTAGGCTGCAAAACTCTACAAGTAGAGTGTATGTAGAGGTGGTTGAAAGACCGCTTCCTAATCATGGAACCAAGTTCGATAAGTTCTATATGAGCTTTGATGCATGCAAACGGGGATTTTTAGCTGGTTGTAGATGGATTATAGGATTGGACGGCTGTTTCTTAAAGGGCTTGTGCAAGGGAGAATTGTTGGCTGCAATTGGAAGAGATGCGAATAACCAAATGTTCCCACTAGCTTGGGCTATTGTAAAGATTGAGAACAAAGACAATTGGTCATGGTTCTTGAAAAATCTGATAGCTGACTTGGAGATAACAAACCGGGAAGGGTGGGCATTCATGAGCAACCAACAAAAGGTAATGTTTGCTTTTTGAAAAATTTAGTCAATAGTTTGCTTTGTGATATGAACATGTAATTTGCTCACATTTCTTACTTTGAATAATTGCAGGGATTGGTTCCAGCGGTAGCCGAGTTGTTGCCCCATGCTAAACATCAAATGTGTGCGCGGCACGTATACGGAAATTAGGCAAAGACTTACAAAAGGGATAAGCTACAGTTGTAATTTTGGCAATTAGCAAATAGTGCAAACATGACTGACTTTAGGATAGTCAAAGAAGGACTGCTTCAGTTGACAAAAGAAGGTTGTGCTACCCTATTTCAACTAGAACCGAAGCATTGGTGTAGGGCATTCTTCAATGAGGAGTTCAAGCGCGATAACGTCGACAACAACATTTGTGAAGTATTTAATTCGAAGATAATAGATGCCAGATGCAAACCAGTCATCTCAATTCTTGAAGATATACGAGTTGCGGTTATGACTTGGCTGCAGAAACAAAAAGATGAGGCTGCAAAGTGGATTAGACAATATGGTCCTAGGATTGCCAAGAAATTGGATGAGAACTTGGCTGTAAATAGGCATTGTCATCCCATTTGGAATGGAGATGACGGATATGAGATAATGAAGAGTGCTGATAAGTATGTTGTCAATCTTGGAAGTAGGAAGTGTTCATGTAGAACATGACAAATAAGTGGAATTCCATGTGCACATGCCATATGTACCATCCAATTGAAGGGCAACAATACAGATGATTACATCGATGATTAGTACCATAAATTAAAAGACCTTGCTTCATATAAGTTCATAATGCAGCCAATTAGAAGTAGCAAGTTTTGGGAGCCCACGGATCATGAAGCACCTCAACCTTTGCCATTGAAGAAGAAAATTGGAAGGCCAAAACGAAGACGAAGAATGGCGGAGGGAGAGGTCTCGGGTCAGCAAAGAATGAGCAGGCAAGGTGCAAAGATAATGTGCTCTTATTGTCACCTAGTAAGCCATAATATTAAATGTTGTCAATTGATGAAGCAATAACAATCGTTGAGGTAAGGTGAAGGGCCTAGTGAAGAGATAGTTGGAGAAATGCAAACAACAGGGCAAGTGAGTCGATTGTTCTTTAGTCAACAGCTAGAACCCCGGTAAGTCATGAAATTTATTTTATGTTTATGTTGCTTTGTCGTTTATCATAAAAATGTACATAGTATCCTATTTGGCCTTGTATGTAATATGTTTGTTAGGTCACAAGAAGAATCCTAGTAAGTCATGAAACTGAATAGCCTGTTCGAAGAAGGCAAGGTAGAAGACGGCCAGCTGAAGGATTGGCCCAAGCAGCATCACGGCTAGTTGAAGGATTGGCCCAAGTAGCATCACAGCCAGTTCAGTCGATTGTTCTTCAGCAATGAAAGAAATACCCAGTGGTAAATTCAACCATTTGTATTCAGTTTTTCATTTTCTTTACATTATTATATGGCCCGGTGTTATATTTATGGTGTCTTTTGCCTCTTTCTCAAGTTCGAAGAAAGCAAGTTGGAACTCAACTATCAACTGAAGGGCCATCACAAGAGCTACCTCAAGGGTCACCACAGGGGCCACCAAAAGAATCATTACAAACGGCACCACAAGTACCACCACCAGTACCACCAGAAGGCCCAACAGAAGGAGGTGTCACTGAAATTGAAGGGCTACACAGAAAGATAACTAGAAGAAGGCCAGGTGAAGGGGTAGCTATACAAAGGCCATCTAGAAGACGCCCAGCTAAAGAATTGGTTGAAGAAGCGCCGGCTTTAGCTGAAGGGCCCAAGAAATCACGGCAAGAAAAAAAGAGTCAACAAATCACAAGTTCCTGAAAGTGACGCCCCTATTCAAACAAGAGGGGCACTTGGGAAGAGGTTAAGACAATATGGTTATGGCCTTTATACAGATAAGCGTATTGGAACAGTTATTCTGAATGTAAGTTTTATTGGCTGCATTTAATTTAATTTATGCTGTAGACTTTTGCTGACAATTTATTGTCTTTTTGTAGCTTGGAAGAAATTTAAAGGTTCTTATCTCAGGCCCAACTCAAGAATCAACGGCTGCACCAACAAAAAAGAAAACATCAACTGCGCCAACAAGAAAGAAGAGGAAGAACCTAGTTGCAGCTCCTTTTGAATTAATTCGGCTTGGGACATTTGCAGCTCCATCTGAGTCAGTGGATACTGAGAAGGTTGAAGCAGAAGTTGCACGTCCAGTTAAAAAGAGTGCAAGAATTATAAATCAAGTGAAAGGCCCATCGAAAGGAGCACAAACAGGGGGTGTCGTGCATATTGATTGATGAGATGGGACGTGATAGGATTTGTGGAGCTTATGAGTCAAAACAGTTATGTAAACGTTATAATAACACTTGCTATAGATGGTTATCTTTTTTTTAGTTTGTCATTGATGTTGTGAGACTTAATTTCAATATCAATGGAATGATTTTGTGCTACTTGTCAATTTTTGCTGTTTGTCATAGATTCTGCTTTTACTTGCTGCTGCTGCTGTTGGTGTTTTGTGGTGGTAGCTGGAGTGCTGGTGTGACTAGTAATGCTTGGTGGTAGTCAGTTTGTTGTTGGGGTGCTAATGTAGTGGCTGGGGTACTGGTGTGGCTGGTGGTGATGCTCGGTGATTTTGGATTTGTGGTGGGGGTTATGGGCTTATGCTGCACCTACACCTGGTGCAAGTGTGCAGTTTGCACATCTTACACCATGTGTACTGGTGCAAGCTAATGCAAGACTCAGCTTGCATTAGTACCTTGTGCAGCAACACTACCAGCACGGTGGTGGCTGGAGCGCCTAGTGGGGCTAGTGGTGATGGTTGGTGGCGTAGCTAGTGGTGGTGGCTGGCGCAATTTTTAGAGAAAACCCACAAAAAAATTGGTACCTAATTGATCATATTCTAAAAAATTTAGCTCTTAACTATTCACTTTTAACTACAAGTGACACTTAACTGATCACTTTAATAATAACTTGACACTTAAGTGATCCTTTTTTCATCGTGACTAGCATTTAAGTGATTACTGAATACAACTTATGGCATTCGGGTAATCACTCACGTTTGTCTTGTGTATATATTGGTCTACATTAAAATAGAGAAGATGATGGTAATTTAACTTATGGCAACTCCATATAACAGCACAAACAACAACAAAACCACAATGATCTTGTGAAACAACACAAACTTCTTCGCATCTTTCAAAAAGAAAAAAGCCTACATTTAATCCAAAACAACACCATTTTTAACCATGGCAGTCGGAGAAACTTTTTCTCATCTTTAAGTGCTTTACATTTTATCATAAAGTACAATAGACAACAAAACAATACCATAATAAACGCTTGGTAACACTTTCCTTCAATTTTCACCATTGAAACTTCATTCTTGAAATGTTTAGTTGAAGATGCTTGAGCTTGCATTGAGACTTCATTCTTGAAAAGTTTAGCTGAAGATGCTTGAGCTTGCATTGAGTCAACATCATCCAAGTCATCCACGAACACATATGGAGATTGCTGTCTTTTATGAAGTAGATCCAAAATCACCTTTGTGGCTCGGTCAGAGAACTTTGCATCGACCCATTTGAAATATTTGCACTTCGACGCTTCTTTATATCAGGCGCATCTATAAAATCATCTCCCAGGATTGATTCGAGTCCACGATGTTCTTCTTGGACTCGGTAACCCACAAAAACAGAAACGCTGGCCTTCTACTTTGCTTCGGTGAGAGGAAATTGAGACACTGTTGCGAGTCCTACTCTCCATTTTTAAGATTCGACGAAGGAATTTTGGGCAAATGAAAATTAGGGTTCGAGACTTGGATTCGAGCACTTCAATAGGGATTTTGGCCAATTTAGGGTTTTAGATTTTGGCATTTGGGGAGATGACGTTGCTTTTGGAAGATTCGGGGCTTTTATTATGTAGATGACGTCGTTTCTGGTGAGTTAGAGCCGACTCAACTCTCCAACGAGCCACGTAGGTGAGAGTGCTAGTATGAACACCTAGAGGGAGTGAATAGGTGTTTAAAATAAATATTGACAAATATATGCGAAATAAAATAAACTTCAAACAAAATAAAGGAGTTAGGGAAGAAAATAAGAACACAAGGTTTATAGTGGTTCGGCTTAATCCAAGCCTACGTCCACTCTCCCACGCTAACAGCCTTCTTGGCTAGATTCCACTATGCAATCAACAAGAGATTACAACTTTGAGTGCAAACATTTAGTAGATCACACTATCTCACTAAGTCACTCTTTTGGTATTTCTCTCACGATCACAAACGTTTAAGCTCACCAAAGACAAGTGTATGATCGAAGATTGCTCAGACTTTGGAATTATAAATTCTACGCTCCGTCTCTTACTTACTCATCGATCCTTCATCTCCTTGAATACTCCTCCACTTTCAAACTAGCCGTTGGACACAATATCTCGAGGATTGTCTTCCAATCTACCCATTGGATAGCTCTGTATCTAGAAGATTTGTTAGCTGTTGAGTGACAAAAGTAGAATCTCAAATAAATTCCGATTGCCCATACAAACAGAATCTTGGTTTCTATAAGTAAAGCTCATTCGTATAAAAAGTTCTTATTTTTAAGATCCAATTGTCAATCAAATAAATTGAGTCAATTAAATCAATCTTGATGTGGAATCCAAACCAGATCACTAGCCGTTATATGATTGGGTTGAGTTACATTCTGTCGAATCGGATGTAAAGTCTGAGAGCCATAGACTTTACAATTTGAGTCTGAGTGCAATAGACTTTACAATTTGAGTCTGAACATATTCTACTTCAGCATAGAGTTTGTCTTCTAGTTTAGCTTTAGCATAGAGTCTGTCTTCTGGTTCTTTCAAGTATAGATTTGATAATATCTTTTACACTTTCCATCATCTGCATAGCCTATTACTCAACCATCAAATATATTAGTAGTCTTTGATTTATTTTGTCATCTTCAAAACATCATAAGGGATTTCCCTAACAGTAGGCAATAAAAAATAATAAAATATTGCCACATAGGATTTCCGGTAAGGGTCGCCGGAGGTGGCACTTAAATGTCCCACTTTTCAAAGAAAGTAGAACTTAAGTGTACCTTTTCAAAGTTATGGCATTTAAGTGTCTTCCGTGCCAAGTTTTGGCACTTGGGCTATTCTTCTGCCGTAAAGTAAAACCCCAAATTGGTACTCTAAGAAACTAACACATATCTCAATTCAGTAATTTCATGGATAAATTTAACCAAAACAAACAGACAATAATTTGATTTCAACCTATCTCAAATTCCAGGCATAGCTATCATACAACGACGACTCCCAAGTTCCACTCCATACTCTTCAACGACAACTCCCACATTCATGCTTTCGGGACTAAGAAATTTTCCTCATGAAATATATTTAAGTGAGCGTTTTCAAGGTACAAGATCATGCTACACAAATATCAACTGCATTTCACAATCCCTTAGCAGCTATACCACGGCATGCACAAAGATCAAAGGGGCATAATAAGATCACTTCAACACACTGGTGATTGCTTGACAAAAAAAAGAAAAAAACACACTGGTGATTGAACAAAAAACATCAAGATGGGATGGATCATCACGTACTTCAATTCAAAGTGACTACAAAACAGTCGCATTGGAGCAAATCCGCTCCAACAAGAAAAACACACACCTAGTGGAGCAACTCGAAGGAAAATGAGCTACTAAGAAGCTATTACAAATCCTCGATACTCGGTTTAATCACACCATTCTACACGTCACCAACTCATCATTTTCCAATAAATGACAAAGCCCAAAAAAGGGTTTTCACAACATGAGCTTCAAGAGGCTGCCTTAGCGCAGCTCAATATCCATCGAAACTGCCTCATCGTCGTCGAGAGGAGGCTGATCAGCGAGATGAGCAAGCTCCACCTCATCCCCGCAAGCACATTAGCTGGCGATCGACACAAATAATTAACCAATAGGAAGTTGGGCAACAATGCATTGCGCCAATGTGAATATATAAATAACATATATAGCAAAGATAGTCAGCAAATGAAATTTTAAACTCCAAGTCTACAATCTCATAAGCACTTGAGGAATCAAGATGCCATGGCAAGCAGTTAAGATGATAATTTCCTAAATGATCACATAAAATTACAACAAATGGGGGAAAAGAGAAAGATGAGTTCCATACGGTTGCTAGGCAGCTGAGTCAATGTGTATATCTTGAGGAGCAAGGGTAGGAGACTTCACACAATGAAAAAGGAAAAGAGAAAGAATCAGGAAAAAAATCAAACAAAGAAAGAATAAGGAAAGAGGAAAAAAGCTCCAGGCCAAAACGGCATCGACTGTCGCTGCCTCTAAGAGCTCGCGAACGGCAGCGAACCACCGGCGACGATCGGCCGAAATAGATGAGCGAAAGAGGAGAAATCCCACTCACCGTGCTCTATCCTTGGGAATCAACGTGCGACCGAGAAGATTTCCTCCTCGCCGATTTCGATTTGGAATCGACGTGAGTCAACGTGACCGATCTTGTCATACCGACGAGTGATTGATCAAAACCCGGCTGCACCGTGTAATGTCCTGAGACATCGACGATCAGTGGAGGAGACGTGACCGGTCCTGTTATATTGACGACAGACTGATGAAAACCCGGCTGCACCGTGTAATGTCCTGAGACATCGACGATCGGCGGAGGAGGCGTAGGAGGTGAAGGCGGAGGCGGAGGAGTACTACGCGGCATGATTAGTCCGCTGAAATGGACGCTTTTGAAGAGACGGGAGCAAGAGAGATAGGGAGAGCGAGGAAGAGAGGCTGAGGGGTAGGGTTTTTGTAGGGGAGAGAGCAAGGAGGGCGAGAGAGAGGAGCGTGTTTTATTCAAGTGGCGTTAGCTTGACCGTCCGATCTTGCTCACTCCCTCCAAGGGTTTGAACCAGGTCAGGTGGACCATGAGATCTGCTTCCTTCCACGGAGAAAAACCCCACTCACCATGATTAGTCTTCTGGGCGAATGACAATGGAAAGAGGTATGTTAATTGAATCACGTTTTGTCAATTGTATCTATCCAACTAATTTCAGCTTGAAATTATTGACGTGGACGCCGACCATCTAGCTAACATAAAGGTCAATTTTTACTAATATTCTATTATTTTGACTTTTTTTGATCTTTTTCCTTTTCTTTACTTTTTACTTACTTCCCTTCTTCCTCTAATCAATCATTGGGCCTTGACGATGGTTGAGATTTGGCCAAAGGTGAGTGCCAATGAGGTTGAGCCTTGCCCAACCATAACGAGGCCTACCTGAGGTTGGTGTGGTCTCAGCGACTGGTTAGAGGAGGAAGAAAAGAAGAAAAAAAAGAAAAAGAATAAGAAAGGGAAGAATAAAAAATTTGATCAAATGGACTTAATTTGCACAATGTGAACTGTTTTAGGACCTAATTGGTACAATTAAAAAGATTAAACACTAATAGGTTTCTAATTTTTTTGGACAATTTTCCTGATGGATTATGGAGCCTTAGCTCGTGTCATATATACCAAAGTGGGTCCATTCATATGTCGCATTAGATACAGGAATCTCTTAGTGAATTCATCTCGCGTTTTGAGTTGTATAATCTACCATGTTTGAAATAAGCAGCCTCTTCATGCGCATAACATAAGGCTTTCGATATGCAATTTGAGAAATTAATCCTTCTTTACACACATAAAAGGAGGCTGCCCATACGCAATGAGAAATTAATCCATGCAAAGGCTTAGATACTCACATAGCACGGTGGTTTCATCGGTTTTGATTTTTCTTTCCCTAATCATATAGCCCTAAAAAGTAATTAGGGATGTGTCCAGATAGATTCTTTACTTTCAGTTTTTTTCCTTGAGTTAAATTTTTTTGATGAATGTACTTTGGCCTTTTCTCGTATTATAATATTTTAAATTTTCATAATATATAGATTTTAACACATGAATCTGGTTATAATTTTTTTTTTTTTTTTTTTTAATAACTTCTTACAAGGTGATTTTATTTTAATACTATGGGAGAAGAAGAGATGAAGAGAAGAAAAATTGCTTTTTGCTTTAAGTAATGGGAAAATGTCACAAATGGTCGACGAATTTTCATCTAATGTTCAATTTCATCTCGAGTTTTCAATTTGCTCAATTTGGTTCATGAACTTTCATCTCAGGTTCAATTTTGTCTCTGAACTTACAATTTACTCAATTTGGTCCATAAACTTTCATCTAATAATCCATCTAGTCCTTAACTATTTGAAAATTGACTAATTTCCCTTTTTTTTTAAATAATAGTAAACTGTTTTTTTAATAAATAAAAAAAAGGGATAATACCCTAAAAAACCCAAACTGGTACACTTGTGACAAATTTACCCCAAACTATTTTTTTGACCACAAAAATCCAAAACTGGCATACTTTTGACAAATTTATCCCAAACGGTACACTTGTGACAAATTTACCCTATGTTAGTTTTCGTTAAATTTTATTCTCAAATTATTAAGTTAAATGACACGTGACAGCTTAACCAAGATACTAATTTAGGATTTTACGTTCGTTTGTCACAGTTTACAATTTTTATGATTTTTTTGTGGTATTAATCCAATTTAGCATAGGGTATATTTGTTACAAATTTATCAGTTTATGATTTTTTGCAGTCGAATAAATTAATTTGGGGTAAATTTGTCATAAATGTACCAGTTTAGGGTTTTTTATAATCAGTCGGGGTAAATTTGTCACAAGTTTATCAGTTTGGGGTTTTTCATGGTAAAAAAAATAGTTTGGGGTAAATTTGTCACAAGTGTACCAGTTTGGGATTTTTTAAGGTATTAACCCTAAAAAAGATACCAAACTGGGTTGTTTTTTTTTGGTCGAAAAAATACCACATTTATGCAAAGTAATAAATGTCAATATTTATTTCCTTTCTCCATATTAAAAACAAATGGAAAAAGGGACAATAATAATAAACAAAGGTGAATCTTGCATTTTGATTTCTTTTTTGTATATGCCAATTACTTGAGTAATATACAAAAGCTCATCAATCAATTTTTCCCTTTTCGGTGAAGTCCATAAAAAAAAAAAAATCGATTAATGGGCTTTTGTACATTATTCAAGTAATTTGCATGTACAAAAAGGAAATCAAAATGCAAGATTCACCTTTATTTATTATTACTGTCCCTTTCCATTTGTTTTTAATATGGAGAAAAGGAAAAAATATTGACCTTTATTACTTTGCATAAATGTAGTATTTTTTCGACAAAAAAATCCAGTTTGGTATTTTTTTTATTTATAAAAACAGTTTGCTATTATAAAAAAGGGAATTGGTCAATTTGCAAATAGTTAGGGACTTGATTGAACATTAGATTAAAGTTCATGTACCAAATCGAGCAAATCGAAAATTTAGGGATGAAATTGAACATTAGATAAAAGTTCAGGGACCAAATTGAGCAAATCAAAAGCTTAGGAATGAAATTGAACATTAGATGAAAGTTCATGGACCATTTGTGACATTTTCTGATTACTTAAAGCAAATTTTTTTTTTTTACCAATGATACACATGTAACAAATTTATTGTAAGATAATTTTTTAACTATCAAAAATCCTAAATTGATACACTTATGTAGTTTTCGTTAAATTAGATTAATATTACAAAAATCATAGACAAAAGTAATGTAAAACCTTAAACTAGTACTTTAAGGTGCGCGATGACAAAATTTTGGAATAAAATTGATTTTTGATTAGAAATTGATTTCTCAATTTCTATTTCGAAACTAAATTAAAAATTTTAGCTTATAATTTCTTCTTTAAATCTATTTCTAATAATTATCTGTTCCAAAATATAAAATCAAATTACGTTACCAAACGGATTTACCGAACTTTGTTCCGAAAATGAGAAGTAGAAATTTTATCACGCACGCCCAAGAACCGCCATGTATCTCAATTCAACAATTTGATGGATAAATTTAACAAAAAAAAACAAATAATAAATTCATCATGAATGCATTAGTTTGACTCTTTTTTTTCGTAGTGAAAAAATTAATTCAAATTTTTCACGATTTTATCAGTTTGGAGCTTTTCATGGTACCGCCCCAATCTAATTTTGAGTTTAGTTAAAATGTTTTTCCATTTTTCCAATTTTTTTTTTTTTTTTAAATTTTTGCTAAAAAACCGTTTTGTCGAAAAAGTGCCATAAAAATTTCACAGCCCGATTTTGCCCACCGGGAGTTTCATTGGGGAGCGAGAGAAGGGAATCTAGGGTTTTGCGGGTTTCTCGGGTTTCTCCTCTCCTCTGCTCTCCTCTCCTCTCCTCAGCTGTTGCATCTTCTTCAATGGCGATGGAGCAGATCACGGAGGGAGTCAGCAGCATCGCCCTGACCGACGGCGACTCCTCTTCCGTCAAGAAGAACAACCGCATCCAGGTCTCCAACACCAAGAAGCCCCTCTTCTTCTACGTCAACCTCGCCAAGGTACGCGCCCGCCACCACCCCCGAGGACGCCGCCGGATAATCATCGCCGCCGGATTGAGAATCCGTGTGGATCGAACGAAATGCGGATTCCACTTGTGGGTTTTTTTTTAAAAAATTTCCTTTTCGTCGATGGGCCTGCTCGTGTTGGTTGAAGTTTGCCTGTTTTGCTTTAGAATGTGGGAGGATAGTTTCGTGGGTCGTCTCGTGTGGAGGCGTATATGTTGAAGTTCGGTTCTTTTTTGGTGGGAATTGATGAATGTGGGTCGGGGGTTTTGGTGATTGTTGTGGGTTTGTTTTTGTTGTGAATGCAGAGATATATGCAGCAGTACAATGAGGTGGAGCTTTCTGCTCTCGGGATGGGTATGGATTCTTATTCCTCTTTTTCCTTGTTTCGTTTTGCTTTCGATTCGTAGGGCTGTAGGGCTGTGTTTGTTGGTGTCGTGTTTCGCTTTAAGACTGTGCATATGCCAATTAGAATGAGACGATAGTGTGCGCTTAAGGAGCAGTCTTCTCATGTCCAAATTGGAAATCTCGATGGCAGTGCTTGTATGCAAGTCCATTCTTCCTCTGCTTCTGCTTTGGCCTTCATTGTAACTGAAAGTTCTAATGTGCATTCCCCTTTCTGGTTGCTTTTGGCAAAACCAAGCATCGGTATGCCTTGTGGTTTGTATAATTATGTAAAGCAGGCAATATAGTTCTCAGCTGCTGAGGAATTCATTCGGAGGATTGTTTGAGGATCTGTCTGCTCGGGTTTACAGTATCTAGGGGTTTCTGCGGTTGCCCTTGAACCTTCTTTTGTCTCTTTGGATGACTAGACTGGACAGGAAATGTGAAAATTGGAGAGAAACTTTTGTATTCTGTCTTTCTCAAGTTACAATGTACAAGTATATGACTATATTTGTAGTACAGTAAATGAATCAGAAAATATTTACACAATATTAATTTTCCTAAAGTAAATCATATTTGCGATTATCTGTGATCTGCTGAATCAAATCTTCAGGCTAAATCAATTCTTTCTCCAACAGCATATTTCTTCGTCAGGTATATGTGCAACAGGAAAAATTGCGGGTGGGACAATGGCTCCTCTGCCTTTGTCGTCGGACAGCGCCCCTTCTGATATAATGGAGTGTAATGTATGTGGTCAGCTCAAGAGGGAGGATGAAGAGGCGGAAGCCAACGGAGAAGAGGATATGGACGAGTGAGCTCCCCCCATTTGTGATGTTGTAAGAAGCTCTTCTCCTTATGGACTCACTTCCGGGAATTTTGTTTTGGTTTCTGATCCATCCCTTGGCCTTGCTATCCAACCAAGTCAACTGCTAGTCAATACTTAACAGCAGATAGAGACCTAGTTGGCTAGCTTGTAGAACTCTGCTTTACAATCCAATCTTCTTTTGGTGAAGGTTGTGGATTGCGAGTGCTCTAAGTTTCTAATGTCACCCAATTTGAGGCAAAAAATTGACCTTGTAGGGCCAAACGCCATGTGCTCTGCCACTGTGCTCAAGCCACTATTCTCTGGAGGTGAATTTTTCTTTCTTTATTTACATATAGGACGTCGCGTAGAATCTGATAGGTGAAGTTCCAGGAAGTTTTACCATGAGTTCCTTCGTGAAATCAAGTATGCTTATCGATAAGCTTGCATGTTCTGAGGATCCCTTCAAGTCGATCAAGCTGCTCATATTTTCAATCTTCGGATTATGCAGCTCTTTGTTACGAAAGGTGGTTGAACCTGTTGATAAATAATTTGATTTGATATTGGGGCATGTGATTTCCCAACCAAATGATGTTGGGGAGGTGAAAAACTTGCCATATTTGCTTTGATTCGATTGGGTAGAGTCCGCAGTTTCTTTCCTTAATTATGCGCTGCTAACAACGGACTGAAGGCTGTTCGTGGATCTTAAGGGACAGGTTTTTTCCATTAGTCTCTTGGCATCCACGGGGGCTATGTAGCCTGGTTGTGTTTTGACTCGTGAGATGGTAAATTTTTCCACCTCTTAGATAACTAGTTTGATGGCCAAAGATACATTCGGTGTATGATGCTAGTATCTCTAATCCGAGCTCAACTTGCCTCATGGCCCTAATCTCACCCGTACAAGGAATGGCATTCTACTCGTGTGTCCCGTTTTTGTTTCTCCATTGTCTCGAGTCTGTGTGGAGACTAATTTTGGTCCCAAATATATGATTCTTGGTATGTTTTTCATTCACAATGACGTGGTGAGACAGAAGGAAACCCTTTGGCCTCTCGTCTGTCGAAAATGATTCCGAAATAACTATAGGCTTTAAGAGTCGGCATGGGACGATGAAGGGGTTACCTTGCATATAAGGAGGATCATTTAAGGTGTGCTAATGGTAATGGAATGTCTAGAATAAATATCAAAATCCCTACATTGTACAGACAGCTTTGTCATTACCAGTGTTACAATTAGACAAAATAGGCAAAGACCGTAATCGAAGTTTAACAATAACCTTAACATCCATAGAACAGAGTGTGAGAATCAACGGCGGACGAGTCATTATGTAGTCTATAGGTCTAAATGCATCAAAGATGACAAACACAAGCATTGCAAAACAATTTGATGATTAAAGTATGCAAAATTGACATTGCATAACTCAATGTAGAAACTTAAAAAGTATGGGCATCCCATCCCATTATGTAATACATCGTACTTTGTAATATTACAAAAGTTATTATTATTGACACCTAAATTTTACAATTTTATTATGTACAAAATTAGGAATTAGTCACTAAAAAAAACAAAAACAAAACAAAAATACAAAAACAACAAAAAAGAGAGAAGAAAAAATGTGGAAGGGGCCGGGCTGGATCTCGCCTTGGCTCGGCCCATGCCACCTTCTCCCTCCTGCATCTTCGCCTATGAAACCCTAGCAGAGGGGAGAACGGCAACGGGAGGGGGTGGGGAGAGACAAAAAAAGAAAACAGGGAGCTCAAACCAGAGAAACGGAGAGAAAATGAAAGAGAAAACCGGAGAGAGGGAGAGAAACTAGGGGAAAGGAGGCGCCGTCGACGCTGGCGTCTCCGTCCTTGCATCGAGCCGTACCATCCCAGTCACCCCCCGACGTCGTCGCCGTTGCTACACCAGATCCCCGCCGATTCGCTGTTACCCACCACCATCTACTATAATGTAGTCCCGACGCTGACCAGCCGAGAGAAGAGGGAGACCGGGGGAGGTCTAGAGACCTAGATCCGAGGGCAGGGGTCAGGCAAGGGGCGAGATTTGGAAATCGATCGAGCTCCGCCGTTGCCGTTCAACCAGCCGCTTCAAAGTGCCGCCATTCCCCCCCCCCCGACGCCGTCACCGCTCCAAATCTCCGTCGTTGCCATCGCAGCGTCGGTCGCTAAGCCCAATGCCTCCGCCGCCAACGACGCCATCCGCTCGCTCGCAATGCCGCCGCCTGCTTCTGGATCCATGACGTTCCCTACGCCATACTGGACAACCTGCTGAGATCCCCGCCATGTTGGGCTACTGTTGCTCTCCACGGTCGCCACCCGCCATTTCGTCGCTGTCGTTCCGCCTTCAACAGCCTCAAGCATGCCGCATCGCTGCTGCCACCCGCTGTGTTGCCGTCGCCATCAAGCCTGTTGCCTCCGTCATCGGTGCCGCCAAGAAATCGTAGAGTTTCAGCCACGAACCAGGTTAGGCGAGTCGGGCCGGGTGCAATTCTCGAGTAGGGTTTTTGTCTCGCTTGGGCTGTCACGACAAGCCCTCTGATTGTTGGGCTTTAATTGGGCCCCTTTTTAAAATTAAAATCTTGTTGGGTCGTGGGCCCGCAAAGATCCTTTTGCAAAAGGGTTGGGCCCGTTGATCAGGCCCAACCTGGAGTTAAAGAAAGGCCTGACCATCTAATGGGGCCTTTCCCTCTTTGGCGGGCCGATCGGCCCAGCCCCATCCAAACCGAACCCGGGTCCGGTCCCGCATCAACCAGGCACAACCTTGGTCGGGTTAGACCGAGCCGACCCGGTCCGGCTCGAAAATAAAAATTAAAAAATATATTATTTTAATTTTTTAAAAATTAAAAATTAATTAAAAATTAAAAAATTTTGAAAATCCAAAAATGATGGGCCTTGGTTAGGAATTGCCATGTCTTGCATTTTTAATGTAATTATGCCTTTATTTGCTCGTATTTTGATTATATCGTATGGTTAATTTGCATATCTAATTATGTTTAATTACACGTATTTAATTTTAATGCAATTAGGATCTTAGTAATTATAATTGTTACTTTAATGATTGTGCACCCGTATGATCACCTCACTTGTTAATGGATAGGTGTAGAATCAATACAAATTGCTTGACAAAAAATTTTACTCTTAAAATGAACAAAGATTAGGTACCGAAATGGTACTAATTAGTCAATTAGTGTAATCAAGTTCATGATTCTAGATTCTCTGGTTGTGTAGGAAGTGATGTACACTCTCATGCCTCACTTGGTTTCTAACTGATCCCAATAGGCTAGTGGCGACTCCTTTTGAGCAAAATTCCTAAAATATACCCCGACGTCACGCGGGGTATGGGCTTGGGAGAGCCCACGTCTAATCATGGGCCTTAGGTCGGTTATTTAGACAATACCCCTAAACCTGTTCCCTCCCCCGAGGGGTAGTTCGCGACAGTTTGGCGACTCTACTGGGGACTTGGTTTTAAATCTTAGAGGACTTAAGCCTAAATTAATCTTGTTTAAAAATATTTGTGTTTGGTAGCGATAATTCCAAGTATGTCCCTAATATTATGTGTTAAATGTTATTGTAGAATGAGATGTATAATGGGAAGTGTTTGGTCACCTTTGTCTTGCAGGGAGGTGTAGGAATGTATGGTTTTTTTTTTTTTTTTTTTTTTTTTTAATGTATGAAATGCTGATTGCTTGTAAATTGTCATGCTTATGTTCCCTGCATTGCACTACACCATAGCACACACTACCTGCTGTCGGATCTGGGCCGCGTAGGATCACTTCGGATGGTGTTGAGGTGGATACCACTCCGACTATAACCATGTAGTACGAGTCGCCCATCTCAACTTCGAAATTTCTTTCTTCATGTCGAAGGTACCCACCCCGGTCTGTGAGCATGCAACACGGGTCAGTTCTTTGATGAAGCTAGAGTTATGGGTAACACGACCTAGCCGTAAGCATGCTGGTTCGATCCGGTGATCCTATGGCTCCATTTTGAACCGGGTAAAGTAGAAATCGAACCACATTCCATGTGCATGTCTATGTAATTGAAAAAAAAAAAGAGACAAAGGTCGGCACCCATTGTAAGTGTCATTTTCCTTTTTATTTACTCATTTTGTATTGCATTTTTATCTTGAAATTCGCAGAAATCAATCGAATGCCCTAGGTGATGTAGGCTTATGATTGAAAAATTGGTAATCACTTTTGACAAGTGAACATTTGAATGTAAGTTCTAAACATTTTGATTTGACCCTGTTGAACGGATGATTTTATTTAAATTCCTAGTTATGGGCTCAAAATCACATTTTGAAAAAAAAAAATGCCAAAAAAAGGGCTTGCAAGTTGCGATTATATATTGGGGCACAAAAATTGAAATTGCATTTTTGATCAAACTCTTTTATTCTCACATTTTGAGACTGAAATGCAAATCACATTTTGTATAGATTTCTCAAAATAGAAGTCACTTCATTTTTTGCAAGAATAAAATCATAAAATCAATCTCTTCAAAAAAAAAAAAAAAATCAATGCAACTTTTGCATACGAAACTTTTGTAATAAAAGTCGACATTCGATTGATGGCCGTTGATTGATTATTTTAATGATGCATTCTCTTATAATAAAATCTTGGCGAAATACTAAAGCCCGGTAATAAGAACTGTGGGGGCATGTACCATCGATTTTATTGTAAGAAGTAACCTCATTGAGATATCATTTTCTCTCATTCACGTACTGACATTGTCGTCTCTTTGCAAGTTATGCGTGATGCTCTTTGACATTAGGACAAGATTTGATTTTTACTCTTATCTATACAAGAGTTTCTTATATTTTATCATTTTTTTTATTCTTGTTAAGAATCATGTTTCCCATTTTGAGTTTTGATTGTGAATCCAATTGTTGTTTTTGTAAATCGTACAACTCAAATTTTTAATGATGGAATTCAGTTTCATGAAAATCATCATTTAAAAAAAAAAACACAACAAAAAAAAGAGCAAATTCAGAAGTGTTTTAAGTGACCCTATACGTTTATCTTCCAAAATAAATTTCAAGAAAACTTTGCCTAATGCCCTCTCTTCATGTAGTCATTTTCTTGGGCTCATGGAACTCGAGGAGCAAGGATGCGTCGATGTTTCGTTGGCGCCAATCTTCCAATAGAGGCGGAACGCAATGGAATTCCGTTCTGGGAAGTTTCTTTATTTGGAGATGCCTTAGGTGCTAAAATAGCCCATCGATCTTTTTCACTTTGCATGATGAGACAAATGAAGGGAGTTGCCAAGTATCCAAAATGGCAAATTCGAAGGAAGAGTAAACTGTATCGATTCTAGTTATTCATTTCTGATATCATTTTTGACGTGACTTTCTTTTCATTGTCAAGGAGACATCAAAAGTGCCAAGTTTTGTAACATTCCAACAAATGCGATGGAGCGTTATTAAGTCTTGTTTATCTTAAACAAAGAAGGATTCAAATGAAACATAGGAGTAATATTACCCCTTCCTTCATAAGGGACACCTTGGGATGTTGATTGCCCGACCATGGAAAGGGATGTATTTCGTTCCTAAACTTGTTTATCTTTAATATAAAAAATGACATATCCTTTTATTGGCACAGGACAGACTCGAACAGAACAAATGTTTGTCATATAAAAAGTGAGAGAACAACGTTTGATTTAGAGAAAAATCTCTCCTTCCCCCACCAATGAAGTGTTCTCAAATTCATCAAGAAAGGATGTATCGTTCCTCAATTGAACCTAATTAAGTATGGAGATAACCCATTTCATCTCCTCTTCTTACAGGGCGACAAAAAAAAAAGGGGTTGTACATTGACCGTAGAAGCATCGCCTTCCACCAAGGAATCAGGAAAACGTCAAACATTTAAAGGCGAATGCAAGAGAAGGGTATTGTCAAGTTACCCAATATCCACAAAGGTGAATCCAAGAAATGTTAGCGCTCAAAGGATGAAAGCGAATGAAGGATAATAATGTATCGTTTCCAACATTTTAATCCCTAAAGATTTTTGCGTTAACATATTCTTTCATATTCTTTACAGGGTTACCGAGTCACCATGTCGTAGGTAAGTACCATTTTTCTCAATTTTTTTTTAAAAAAAAAAAAGAAGAAAAGAAGAAAAAGAACAGAGAATTTCCATCATAAAAAAGAACCTTTTGCGCTTTCCTAGAGACAAGCAAAAAAATGAATAATTGAAAAAAAAAAAACTTTCTACAAGCTTTTTGAACATCATTTTTATCTCAAAATTGTTTTCTCGTTTTGGGGATTATTCATTTTGAATCAAAATTCCCTATGGAGATAATCTATTCAGACTATCTCAACAGAGTGAAATAGAGATGTTAATCATGCCAAGCAGAGGATACTTAGGATGAGGAAAGGCAAGCCATTTCCAAACACATCCTTCAAACATTTTTGAGAATTGAGTGAAAGACAACATTCTCTTAGGACGAATGATTCATTCGCATCGAGCACAAAGATCGAAATGATAAAGGTGTTTCCTTCATCAATCCCAAGCATTGCAGTAATCTCTTGCTATCCCTTTGAGCAGAAAAAAAAGATGATACTTCAAAGTACCATTGTCAAGAACAACCCTACATTGGGACAGCATAGGGGGTTATGATCATGTTGTAGAGCGAAATATTGAGAAAAATTCTATTACTTTCACTTGCATCAATCTTTTGGTGATAGCTACAATGGAATTTTCATTAGAGCTTGACTCATCCCAAGGTGAAGAAGAGCATTTCCTTCTCTACCCAAACACTGATACACATTGCTTTAACCAATTTGGGCCTGATTATTCATATCTGAACCCCGAGCGGTGATCATCTCCCTTCACTGGGGCAAGTCATAAGAATTGACCAAATACAATTAACAGTCACGAGAAAATGTGAAAAGTATCTCGAAAGTCATAAGAGCTACAAAAGTTCAAAGAGCAAAAAGTTTGACAAATTAGGGGGCATGAAAAAGTAGTGTGCTTGGTAAAAGCAAGGCCAATGCCCGTTAAAAAAAAAAAAAAAAAAAAAAAAAAAAAAACCAAAAAGCTGCATCCTATGTGGAAGAAAAAATTATCTAAGTCCAAGTGCCTGCGCAAAAAAAAAAACAAAAAATCATCACAGGAACAAAGGACATTAGAGAAAAGAGCAAAGCTCCCATGCATAAATGATAGGTCAAGGGACTTTTGAGATGTGCTGTGTTTCAAAAGCCAAATGCTTTCGAAAGGTCAAGTGACCCGGTCACGATGCCATGATGATCACCAACTCTTAAAAATCCTCTTGAAAATTTTAAGCCTTTCAAGCCTCTCCCAAGCCAACATTACAATCCCCTTCCAAAGTCTCTTCTGATTGGGATGGTTTGAGTGAAAATGAGAATGCCACAAAGAAAGCTATCACTTGAAGGAGTGGAGGTAATTATATCTTATCTTATCTTCAAAGTTCTCGACTTGTAAATCCGATGAAGATAACAACAAATGTTCATTTATTGGACTCAAGGCAATAATTACTTTGTATAAGCCATAACTGAGCCTATATTGTGATCCTTTTAAAAGACTTTTTTGATCGATCAGATTGTGCTTATTGTGAATGTTTCTAAAAGCCTTTGAGACGGGTTATGTGAGATACCCTCAGCAATCAGTTACTTCCCACGCGAATGGATGGGATCAAGCAGTCATTCTATCGAGAGTGTGTTAAAAGCCTTTTCTGATTAAAAAACTTTAGTTTGGCATGTTTAATGAGTCTTTTTCACAAGTCGTAGCCGTTCTGATAAGAACTTGACTTCTAGAGAATTTGATGATTAATGATATATCCCTAAGCAAGAAGACAGTTTTGCGCCACATGATGTTGATTAACATCGAATGTTTTTCTAAAGTAGTCAGACTCAGTTTGATTAGCTTGTTCAATTAATGCTGCAATATTGCCAATACGTCTCTTGATGACGTCTCTAATGATATTCGCGCAAGTTGAGTTTGACATAATTCCTTAGTGAAGCCATGCGGTTTTCAAGGGATTAGCAGGTGCTTCCATAAAAACCAAAGGTTCATGGTCAGCCTTAAATCATGCCATCTCCAACGGTTCGTGGATCATCCTTAAACCACAAGGTTGGTGAGTCTATCCTTAAAACCACGGGGTTTGTGGCTTTTCCTAAACCACACGGCTTGTGAGTTCATCCATAAATCACGCTTGTCCGCCAGTTGAAACCCGTTCATATACGGTGAGACCTCTCTTCCAGTTGAAACCCATTTGTACACGGTGAGACTACCATCCGGTCGAAACCCGTTTGTACACGGTGAGACCTCTCTTCCAGTCAAAACATGTTCGTACACGGTGAGACTACCATCCGGTCGAAACCCGTTCGTACACGGTGAGACCTCTTTTCTAGTCGAAACCCATTCGTACATGGTGATATTATCATCCATTTGAAACTTGTTCGTACATGGTGAGACAATTTTTCCAATTTAAACCACACGGTTCGTGGGTTTATCCTTAAACCACAATGTTGGTGGGTTATCCTTAAAACCACAGGGTTCATGATCGACCTTAAACTATGTCATCTCAAAAGGTTCATGGTTAGCCTTAAACCATGTCATCTACAAAGGTTCATGGTCAACCTTAAACTATGTTATCTTCTTATGACCCGGTGAGCTTTCGTAGCCCGAAGTCCTTCTCCCTCTTCTTATAACCCGATGGGTTTTCCGTAACCCGGAGTCCTTCTCCCTCTTCCTATGACCCGGTGGGCTTTCCGTAATCCGAAGTCCTTCTCTCCCTACTTATGACTCGGTGGGCTTTCTGTAACCCGGAGTCATTCTCCCTCTTCCTATGACTCGGTAGGCTTTCCATAGCCCGGAGTCCTTCTCCTACTTCTTATGACTCGGTGGGCTTTCCGTAGCCCGGAGTCCTTCTACCCCTTCTTATGACTCGGTGAGCTTTCCGTAGCCCGGAGTCCTTCTACCCCTTCCTATGACTCGAAGGGTTTTCCGTAGCCCGGAGTCATTCTCCCCCTTCTTATGACCTGGTGGGCTTTCCATAGCCCAGAGTCCTTCTCCCTCTTCCTATGACCCGGTGGACTTTCCGTAGCCTAGAGTCCATCTCCTTCTTCTTATAACCCGGAGAGCTTTTGTAGCCTGATCTATCTTTCTTCTTATGACACGGCGTGCTTCTATAATCCGGAATCTTTCTTCCTCTTATTGACAAGATGCGCTCCCATAGTTATGAGTCCTTTTCATCGACCTGATACGTGCCTATGCACCTAGGGTCTCTCTATCGCCAAAATAATTTAGGTGTCTTTTGTCTTTGAATGGAACCTCTTCAAGCTCCCATTCAAAGAGAGGCAGCTGATGACATTTAAATTTTACAATTTTATTATGTACAAAATTAGGAATTAGTCACTAAAAAAAAAAACAAAAACAAAACAAAAATACAAAAACAACAAAAAAGAGAGAAAATAAAAAATGTGGAAGGGGTCGGGCTGGATCTCCCCTTGGCCCAGCCCATGCCACCTTCTCCCTCCTCCATCTTCGCTCATGAAACCCTAGCAAAGGGGAAAACGGCAAAAGGGGGGGAGACATAAAAAAAAAAAAAAAAAACAGGGAGCTCGATCTAGAGAAACAGATAGAAGAGAAGGAAAGAGAAAACCGTGAGGGAGGGAGAGAACCAGGGGAAAGGAGGCGCCGTCGACGCCGTCCCTGTGCCGAGCCATACCATCCCAATCACCCCCAGATGCTGTCACCGTCGCCGTCGCTGCATCAGATCCTCGCCGATTCGCTGTTGCCCACCACCATCTACTACAATGTAGTCTCGACGCTGACCAGTCGAGAGAAGAGGGAGATCGGGGGAGGTCCAGAGACCTAGATCCGAGGGCGGGGGTCGGGCAAGGGGCAAGATTTGGAAATCGATCAAGCTCCGCCACAGCCCCAAGTGCCGCCGCTGTCATTCGACCAGCCGCTTCAAGTTGTGCCGCCGTTCCCCCCCCTCCACTGACGCCGTTGCCGCTCCAGATCTCCATCGTCGCCATCGCAGCATCGGTCGCTAGGCCTGACGCCTCCACCGCCAACGACGCCATTCGCTCGCAACGCCGCCACCTGCTTCTGGATCCGCGATGTTCCTTATGCCATACCAAATGTCCTGCTGAGATCCTCGTCGTGTTGGGCTACCGTTTTTCTCCGCAGTCACCACCCATCATGCCATCGCTGCCGTTCCGCCTTTAGCAACCTCAAACACGCCGCATCGCCGCTACCACCCGCTGCGTCGCTGTCGCCGTCAAGCCTGTTGCCACCGTCATCAACGCCGCCAAGAAACCCTAGGGTTTCACCCACAAACCAGTCACGCGATCCGGGCCGGTGTAATTCTTAGGTAGGGTTTTTGTTCGTTTGGGCTGTCACGATAGGCCCTCTGATTGTTGGGCTTTAATTGGGCCCCTTTTTAAAATTAAAATCCTATTGGGTTGTGGGCCCACGAAGATCCTTTGCAAAAGGGTTGGGCCCATCGATCTGGCCCAACCTGGAGTTAAAGAAAGGCTTGACCATCTAGTTGGGCCTTTCCCTCTTCAGCGGGCCGATCGGCCCAGCCCCCATTCGGACTAAACCCGGGTTCGGTCCCTACCGACCAGGCCAAACCTAGGTTGGGTCAGACCGGACCGGACCTAGTCCGGCCCGAAAATAAAAAAATAAAAAAATAAAAATATTATTTTTTTTAAATAATTAAAAATTAATTAAAATTAAATTTTTTTGAAAATCCAAAAATGATGGGCCTTGGTTAGGAATTGCCATATCTTTCCTTTTAAATATAATTAGGCCTTTATTTGCTCATATTTTGATTATATCGTATGGTTAATTTGCATATCTAATTATGTTTAATTACACGTATTTAATTTTAATGCGATTAGGATTTTGGTAATTATGATTGTTACTTTAATTATTACGCACCCGCATAATCACCTTACATGTTAGTGGATAAGTGTAGAATAAATTCAAACTACTTGACAAAAATTTTTACTCTTAAAATGAACAAGATTAGGCCGAAAGGGCATTAATTGGTCAATTAGTGTAATCAAGTTCTCGATTCTAGATTCTCTGATTGCGTAGGAAGTGAGGTACACTCCTATGACTCACTTGGTTTCTAGCCGACTCCAATAGGTTAGTGGGGACTCCTTTCGAGCAAAATTTCTAAATATCCCAACATCATGCGTGGCGTGGGCTTGGGAGAGTCAACGCCTAATCATGGGTCTTATGTCTGTTATTTAGGCAATACCCCTTAATCTATTCTCTCCCCCGAGGGGTAGGTTGCGACAATTATAAATTAGCATTATCAGTATATCAACATTTGTTCTTTTTTCTTTCCCATGGATGCATAGTTTTATGGGGGTCCAAAGAAAAATTTATTTCATGTATCTATAAATTAGATGAATATAGGGTCTTTTTGGATGTATAGGAGGGAGAGTAGTGAGAGTGTACAATTGATGCAAGTGGGCTTTGATATTTTCTTTCTAATCTACTCCCCCCCTTTTTTTTATAGATATTTATTTCTGTCACAATCTGTTTATATGGAGCAACCACCTTGTTTTGAGGATGGAAAATACCTATCTTATGTTTGCAAACTTGAGAGAGCTTTACGTGGCCTCAAGCAAGCATCAATAGTATGGTTTGATCATTTTAGCTTGTTTCTTTTGCAGCATTGTAGATCCTTCGTCATTCATTCAACAATCATATCATGGCATTCTAGCTCTACTTTTATTCATGGATGATATGATTGTTATCAGTAATGACCCAAACTTGCTTGATGGATTTATTTCTTCATTGAGTAGTGAATTTAAATGAAGGATACAAAGCCATTACATTACTTTTTGGTTGTGAAGGTTAGAATATTTTTTTATAGTCTTTATTTGTGCCAACCACAATATGCTTTGTCAATTATTGAATGTGCTCAAATGGAGGGTTACAAGCTGGGATCCACGCCTATAGCCACTTGCACTCATTCTCTCAAATGCGAAATTATTTTTGGATCCCTTGCTACATCAAATTATTGCTAGAGCTCTTTAATATCTTTATAATCACATGGCTGGATATTTCATATGCAGTCAATTTTATATGTCAATTCATGCATTGGCCTACTATGACTCATTTTCAAATTGTGAAACACATTTTGTGCTATGTTAGTAGCACAATGGATCGAGAAATGCAAATCTTGTCCAAGTGAACTATAGAGTTGAATGCCTTTTGTAATGAAGATTGGGCAAATTGTTGTTTGACTCGATGAATGACTAAGATACTTTTTACTTGTAGTAATTGTATATCATGGATTGCTAAGAAGCAACGAACGGTTGCTCGATCTAGTGCCAATGTAGAGTATTGTGCAATGGCGTCAACTATTGCTGAGATTGTTTGGATATATTTCCTTTTAAGAGATTCAGGTATTCATCTTTCAAGTCCACCAATATTATTTTGTGATAATATCAGTGCAATTTTTATGTTGATTTATCTTGTGTTATATGCAAGAACTAAATATATCGAATTAGATTATAATTATGTGCAAGAAAAAGTGGCTTGTGGAACTCTTGTGACTAAGTATGTTCCGTTTGTGCAACGAATTGTTTATCTCTTCATGAAGCTATTATTCCAAAAATGCATTTGGAAACTTACGTTGCACTTTAAGAACTTGGGATTGTCCCATTCCCAATTTGAGGGGGAGTTAAAGACACTGATGTATCAATCAAGGGAGACGAATATGGAAATGTTAATCAAAATCACAAGCAGATTCTCGAATATACTAAAATCAAGGGATTGACAGCTTTCTTATTTAAATTATTGTATTGTTTCCTTGTAAAGTGTAATGCTTTGTAATATCTTTGATATAGTGGAAATCATTTTAACAAATTATACATAGAGATCAACAATCAAACACCTTTATTCTTTAAGGATGTTTGAAGCAAATGGTGGTTGGAGATGATTTTGGAGGCCGTATTTGTTTTCTCACTTAAATTCATTGCAACTTCACCAATTTAATCAAGAATAAATGGCGAAATGGAAGATTTCATTTGCCTAGAACTTGATCATCCTTCACCCTACCCGATTTGAATTGGACAAAAACATAAAGGAGACTAAAAAAAGAGAATCATCATTTGACAATGTTAAGTGAAAATGTCCATCATTTAAAACATTCAAAGAGGGATATGAACATGACTTAAAACAGGAGGAAGATCATACATAACATTCAACAAACTGATTAAGAGATGATGATTGTGTTGGAAATTTTCTATAATATAGGCTTACATTAATTAATTAATTAATTTTTTATTTTAAATAATCGGGTTAATGGATATTTCAATATTTATTGAACCCTATAGTGATCTTATTGAATTGGGTATTGTCATATATTAATAATAGACCTAGTTAAGCAACAAAGTGTAGGCAATTATGTTTAACTGAAGCCCATAATGGGAAGGGCTTAGTTGACACACTATTGATTAGGGTTTGCTAGATCCCCTCTCTAACCTATAAAAGGGTAGGTTATACTTATTAGTTGCTTGAATCCGATTGAAAGCTACTATACTGAAATAGGTCATAGAGAAAAAGATTTGGCATTTCGATAGATATCGATTGTCAGACTGATTTATTTTTCTTTAAGTGAAGTAATGGCTCAAACAAGTACGCTTTACCTCCATTGTGTTTATTGATTTCGGTGTTTTACAGTTATATATCGATCCGATTATTCTTGATTGCTTAGTTGTTTATATGAATAATTTTCTACATGTGGTATCAGAGCAAATTATATATGATTGTAGAATATATTTTTTTATGGACAAATTCGAAATTTTTCTTTTTATAGCTAAATATGGGCATTTTTTTCATGTGGATTTTTTGCTCGATTGATCCTCAAACCATAGGGTTTTTGTTCTACATGTCGAGATCTTTCCAACCATATATAATTTGTACAATTTCGTTGATAATTGATTTAGAATTTTAAATTTGAAATTTTAGGGTTTATACATAAAAAAAGTTCTAGAATTTTCAAATTACTCACAATTGATTGATGTTTTGATAACTCTATAAAAATAGAGTTATTTTACCTATTTTATGCAGTAATTAATGCATTATCTGTGAGAAAATATTTGGATTTCCTTCTGATTATTTGAATTTTCTTTATTTATGCAGAATAATGAGATATGGCGAGAATAAGGAAAAGAATGTCAACTATCAGGAATTCAAATAAAAGCAGCAGTGGAAGATAGATATCAAATCAGGAAATTCGTGATTTTGTTCCCTAATGTTATCTGCAAGCGTTTGGAGATAGATATCTTGGATATATCCTATAAATAGAGACAGAGAGAGCAGCTAGGGTCTTTTAGAGATGGAGAGGAGGGGTTAGATCGTTTTCTATTGTTCTAAGAGTTTTTCAAGTATTTTGAAGAGAAGACAAAAGTGGTGACCGAATTCTTGTTCTTTGATTCAAGATGCTGGCTTTGATTTATATTTATATTTTTTCTTCTACTATGTTCTAATTTTCTTTTGTTAAGGCTACGATGTAGCCTAACCATGATGATGTGAATTTCATGATTTTTATGTTCTACAATTGATTTCATTCATGTGAGTTATATATTATTGCGTTTAATGCTTTTGAGTGACTGGCCACCACTTGAATAATCTGATGTGCATGTTTGAGACTGAGAGGTGATAATATGCAATTGTTCATTATAATATATAACCATGAATTAAACGTGGATAGAAATATACCGCGTTATTTGTGCAGCTTTCGGTGATAAGGTGATCCAAAAAACTCATTGTAAACTGGGAATATTCATAGTTTTTAATGCACTCATGTTTATTTTAATTCACATAGAGATATAGTGAATTAATAAGTTGAGTAGGTTTGTTATACCTAGAGATAAGATAGTAAATAGATTAGGAAATTCCGCTATCACATGTTTGATATCGTTCTTGTATTCACGACAATATGAAATTCATATCTAGTGGTTATGGTGAAATCAGATGCTCTAACATATTTATCTTATCGATTTACTACATTTAGTCTACAAATTTCGTTTTTAATTTATTCTTAATTATATTTTGATTTGTTAGATAAATTTTAGATTCGTCTATTTTAGTATTTAATTGGTTTATTAATCATCGATCTCCGTGGGACGATACTTTATCTCATCATTATATTACTTGTTCGATACGTGCACTTGCGTTTAGAATTTTACGAACAAGTTTTTGGCGCCGTTGCCGGGGATCGTTTGTTTAATACTAATTAATATTGATACCAGATAATTCTAAGTTTAATCTAGCTTTCGTTTTGTTTTATTTTTCAGGGTGTACATCGGTTTATGACATGTAGCCAACAAGGGGAACTTATTGAACTTGATCCAGAAATCGAGCGTACATTCAAAAGGCGACTAAGAGAACAGAGAAATCATGCTAAGATGGCAGACGGTGATAATGAAAATCCACGTAGACTTTTAAAAGATTATGCTGCGCCAACAGTTCAAGGCGCCACATCAAGTATCAGATGACCTGCAATTCAAGCAAACAACTTTGAGATTAAGCCGTCACTTATTCAGATGCTTCAACAATTGGTGCAATTCAGTGGGCTACCAAGCGATGATCCAAATGCTCACATCGATGCTTTTCTTGAAATCTGTGACACCATTAAATATAATGGAGTTACAGATGATGCTATTAGATTGAGATTATTTCCATTCTCTCTTAGAGACAAAGCTAAAAGTTGACTTTCTTCTCTTCCTACAGGATCAATTACTACATGGAATGATATGGCTCAGAAATTTCTTGGTAAGTTCTTTCCACCTGCAAAGTCTGCGAAGATGCGTAACGATATTAATAATTTTATACATATGGATAATGAATCATTATATGAAGCATGAGAAAGATTCAAAGAATTTCTTAGGAGATGCCCACATCACGGCCTACCCGTATGGATGCAGGTACAAACTTTTTATAATGGCTCTAGTGCAAATTTTCGTTCTATGATTGATGCAGCTACAGGGGGGACTTTAAATAATAAAACACTAGAAGAAGCCTACAATTTATTAGAAGAGATGGCGTCCAATAGTTATCAGTGGCCTACTGAGAGATTACCAATGCGAAAAGTTAGCGAAGTTCATGAAGTTGATGCTTTTGCTGCAATTGCTGCACAATTTGAAACACTCAAGAAAAAGCTAGATAATATGAGTGTTTCAGTCATGAAAATTCATAATTTGACATGTGATTTTTGTGGTGGAGGACATGTTAGCACAAAGTGTCAGGTAGGTAATACTTTCAAACAACTTAGTGAAAATTCTAACTTTGTTGGGAATTTTAACAGGTCGCAGAATAATCCCTACTCCAACACATACAATCCGGGATGGCGCAATCATCCAAATTTTTCATGGAACAATCGAATGTGACGAGACCACCGGGATTCAAACAATCGAAGAGACAAAGTCAAATTTGGAAGACATAGTCACCAAACTTGCTAACACAACTCATGACTTCATCAAAAGCACGGATGTGAGATTTCAAAACCAAGAGGCTTCAATCAGAAATCTGAGATGCAAGTGGGTCGGTTAGCAAGCATGATGTCGGGGAAGGCAACAAGGTTCTTTGCCGAGCAACACAGAAAAAATCCAATTGAAAACATAAAGGCTATTACCCTGAGAAGTGGTAAACAAGTAGGAGAAGAAGAGATTGTCAGAGACAAAGAAGAGGTGATCAATAAACAATCAAAGGAGACAAGTAAGAGTAAACTTTTTCCAGATAATCCCAAGTCATATGTGCTGCCAATTCCATTCCCTCGGCGACTCCAAGCAGCACAAAATGGATAAGCAATTTTCTAAATTTCTTGATGTATTTAAAAATTGCACATTAACATTCCTTTTGCAGATGCTTTAGCGCAAATGCCTAGTTATGCAAAAATTTTGAAGGAGATTTTGGCAAACAAAAGGAAACTGGAGGATTATGAAACTATGAAGTTAAATGAGGAGTGTTCAGTCATCCTACAAAACAAATTGCCTCTGAAATTAAAAGATCCAGGAAGTTTTACTATTCCTTGCACTATTGGAGATTCTTACTTTGAAAAAGCATTATGTGATTTAGGTGCAAGTATTAATCTGATGCCTTATTCTGTTTTCAAGAAATTAGGATTGGGCGAGGTAAGAACAACCACAATGTCACTTCAACTGGTTGATCGATCAATTAAATATCCGAGAGGCATTGTGGAAGATGTTTTGGTAAAAGTTGACAAATTTATCTTTCATGCAAATTTCATAGTTCTTGACATGGAGGAAGATTTTGAAGTACCACTTATCTTAGGTCGACCTTTTCTAGCAACAGGAAGAGCTCTTATTGATGTACAACAGGGGAAGTTGATCCTTAGAGTTCAAGATGATCTTGTTTCATTTAATGTTTTTAAAGCAATGAAATATCTATCTGATGATAATTCTTGTTTTAGAGTTGAGACAGTTGACAAGATGGTGAATAAGGTTTTTCAGGAAAATATTTTTGAAGATCCACTTGAAGCATGTCTGATTCAACTAAGGGATACAGATATTCAGAATGAGGAGATAAAGGAGTACGCAAATTTCATGGAGGCAATTCCACCATATTCAAGGCAAAAGGCAATTAAATTTGAAGAGTTGGGACAACACATTACAAAGCCTAAACCATCAATTGAAGAGCCTCCAATTCTTGAACTCAAACCCTTACCTTCTCATTTGAAATATGCTTATTTAGATGGAGTTTCTTCTTTACCGGTAATTATATCTTCTTCTTTGACAGATTTGATGGAGGAGAAATTGCTCAAAGTATTAAGAGAGCATAAATGTGCAATTGGATGGAAAATAACTGATATCAAGGGAATTAGTCCTTCAATTTGCATGCACAAAATTTTGATGGAAGAGCAATATAAACCCACTATCCAACCTCAGAGGCATTTGAACCCGAAGATGCAAGAAGTAGTGAAAGCTGAGGTAATTAAGCTACTTGATGCATGTATCATCTATCCTATCTCTGATAGTTCTTGGGTAAGTCCCGTACAAGTTGTGCCAAAGAAAGGTGGTATGACCTGTTCGTAAAAACGACAATAATGAATTGATTCCAATTAGAACATTCTTGGGTGGCGTGTGTGTATGTATCACAGAAAATTGAATGATCCCACTATAAGAGATCACTTTCATTTACCATTTATTGATCGAATATTGGAAAGATTTGTGGGGCATGAGTTTTATTGGTTTCTTGATAAATATTCGGGGTATAATCAGATTCCTATTGTACCAGAAGATCAAGAGAAAACTACTTTCACTTGTCCCTATGGTACTTTTGCTTTTAGAAGAATGCCCTTCGGTCTTTGTAATGCACCGGCTACTTTTCAAAGATGCATGATGGCTATTTTTTCTGATATGGTTGAAAAATATATTGAGATTTTCATAGATGATTTTTCCGTTTTTGGCTTATCATTTGATTCTTGCTTAAACAATTTGGCTTTGGTCTTACAAAAATATGAGGAGGCTAACCTTGTTTTGAATTGGGAGAAGTGTCACTTTATGGTGTAGGAAGGAATAGTGCTCGAGTATAAAATTTCTCAAAACGGAATAGAAGTCGATTGAGCCAAAGTAGAGGTCATTGCAAAATTGCCTCCGCCAACATTTGTGAAACTTGTCAGAGGATTTTTAGGGCATGCAGGATTTTACAGGAGATTTATAAAAGATTTTTCAAAAATTGCTAAACCTCTTTCTAATCTTTTGGAAAAAGATGCTACTTTTAATTTTTCCGTTGAATGCATGCAGGCTTTTAACACTTTAAAGGAGAAGTTAATATTAGCACCAATTATGACAGCACCAAATTGGGATTTACCTTTTGAGCTGATGTGTGATGCTAGCGATTCTACAGTAGGAGCTATTTTGGGACAAAGGAAGAATAAAATTTTTCAAACCATATACTATGACAGTCGAACCTTGTCAAGTGCACAATTGAATGATTCAACAACAGAAAAGGAACTTTTGGCGGTAGTATTTGCTTTTGATAAATTTCGTTCTTATTTAATTGGCTCAAAAGTTATAGTTTATTCTGACCACTCTGCTCTTAAGTATCTGCTTGAAAAGAAAGAATCAAAACCCAGGTTGATCAGGTGGATTCTATTGCTGCAAGAATTTGATTTGGAAATCAAAGATAAGAAGGGGACTGAAAATCTAATTGCATATCACTTATCAAGAATTCCAAATTCAAAGGAAGAGGTAAGATCAATTTTGGAAGAGTTCCCGATGAAAATTTTTTCCATCAAGTCAATTCCTTGGTATGCTGACTTTGTAAATTATTTGGTAAGTAATGTTATTCCTCATGAATTATCATATCAACAGAAGAAAAAATTCTTTTCTGATTTTAAAAATTATTTTTGGGAAGAACCTTTCTTGTTTAAAGTATGTGCAGATCAAATCATAAGGAGATGTGTTCCAGATGAAAAGAAGGCAAACATTCTACATCATTGTCATGATGGAGAGACAAAGTGGCCATTTTGGTGCCACAAAAACTGCAGCTAAGATTTTACAATCTGGATTTTATTGGCCTACACTTTTTAAAGATGCAT
The DNA here is from genome assembly GCA_014182575.1 of Eucalyptus decipiens. Taxonomy (NCBI): domain Eukaryota; kingdom Viridiplantae; phylum Streptophyta; class Magnoliopsida; order Myrtales; family Myrtaceae; genus Eucalyptus; species Eucalyptus decipiens. Next base: position 61,216,872 of record CM024611.1, read on the forward strand.
ACTCCTATGTAGCTTCATGTGATAGGTGTCAAAGAACTGGAAATATTTCAAGAAAAAATGAGATGCCTTTAAACAACATTATTGTGTGTGAATTATTTGATGTTTGGGGTATTGATTTCATGAGACCCTTTACACCTTCTTATGGAAATTTATACATTTTAGTAGCTATAGAGTATGTGTCTAAGTGGGTAGAAGCTATAGCATTACCAACAAATAATGCTAAAGTTGTGGTGAAATTTTTGAAGAAAAATATTTTTACCCGATTCGGCACTCCTAAGGCAATCATAAGTGGTAGGGGGACACATTTTTACAACAAGCAATTTGAAGCACTTTTGAGTAAGTATGGAGTCACACATAAGGTTGCAACCCCTTATCATCCTCAAACTAGTGGTCACGTAGAGATTTCAAATAGGGAAATCAAGAGAATTTTAGAAAAAACAGTGAATGTCTCTAGGAAAGATTGGTCAATAAAATTTGATGATGCACTTTGGGCTTATAGGACAGCGTTCAAAACTCCAATTGGGATGTCTCCTTTTAGGCTAGTGTTTGGAAAGGCTTGTCACTTACCAGTGGAATTAGAGCATAAAGCATATTGGACATTGAAATTTCTGAATTTTGATATGTAGTCTGCAGGTGAAGAAAGATTATTGCAACTGAATGAATTGGAGGAATTTCGCAATGAGGCCTATGAAAATTCTAAGTTGTACAAGGAGCGTACAAAAAGATGGCATGACAAGCACATATTCAGAAGATAGTTTAAAATTGTTACACAGGTATTCCCATATGGAACAGTTGAAGTTGCGCATGACACTGAGGGCACATTCAAAGTGAACGGTCAACGTTTGAAGCCCTACTTTGAAGGTGGTTACAACTAGCAGAAGACCACCATTGAACTTCATCCTTCGAATAGCGACATCCGAGATAGTTTGGCTGAAAACTATAAAGCAAGCGCTTCTTGGGAGGCAACCCAAGCATTTTAATTATTTTTTTATTTATTTTTAAGTTTATGTTTTGCAAAAAAAAAAAAAAAAAGATTAACTTTTCTCTATTTTATCCAAGTTAATTTTTAGGGAGCACCTTTCAAGAGTTTAATCATCAAAATTATCTATGGACTTATCCTACAACCAGGGAAGTTTTCTTCTTCCTATTCTATTTTTCGCATTGAGGACACTGCTTCATTCAAGTTTGGGGGGGCGACAAATTTTTTGGATAATTTTTTTTTTCATGATTGCATTCTTGGTTGTGAATTTTTATGATTTTCAGGAAAATTTAAATTTTATTTAAACTTGCAATTGAGGTGTGAGTTAATCTTAATTCTGATTATGTTGATTCATTTACTGAGCACTAAAAGTCCTTACCTTTTGAATTATGTGTAAATCTAGAGAACATTCATGTGAAATATGTGATTTTCTTAAATTTCACCAAAATCTTAGAATTTATTTGATTTTCTCTTAAGGCGAAATCCTAAGCTAAATCTAATTGAGAAAATGATATAGGCAGTTTTTGGATCGATTGAGCCTTTCAAGCCAACCTTATTTATTTATCCCTAGTCACCCCGTTGAGCTTTAATTATTACCCAATTTTTCGTTGGCACCCATATATGTTTAGCCTAGCCATGATCAAATTATATCCTTATCCCATGCCCTATGAACACGTTGATTTTCTTTTGGGATAAAAAAAAAATTATTTGAGCTTGATAGAAATTTGGGAGGAATGATGGAGTAAAAAGAAGAAAAAAAAATGATTGCAGTGGTTTTTTGGGGTGTATTGTCAAAAAAAAAATTGCTTTTATGGTTCCCTTTCCAACTTTCAATTGAGTGAGCCTTTTGGATACTCAATGGGTTGGAAATTTTTATGTTATATTTGGAGGGACTTTGGGAGAAACTCCACCATAAAGTAATTCAAAAAAAAAAAAGAATGATGATATATGGCGGCAGAAAAATTATCTTGAAGAAGTGAAATTGGACAGTGACATTGGCTCTCATTAGATCCTTGAAATCAACGTGTTGATGGGTGATTTGAGCTTAAAATTCCCGTTATCTCACCTTTAGCCCAGCCTTACATTACAATCCGAGAAAAGTCCTATTGATTTTTGGTTGGATAATTAGATTACATTAGTGGAGAGAAGAATGAAAAGCAAACCTATGAGATTTGGTCATAATTATTGAGAATTTTTGAGAGGTTGCATGTTAATGTGAATTTATTTGGATTGCATATCATTTGAAAAGATGAGGACTTTCACACACACACTTGGATCATATAGTTAGAATTGGTCTTAACTTATAAATTGATTTCAATGTTTGGATGAAATTTGTGTTTTTCTTTTAATTGTGAATTTTAGCAATTATGGAAAGATGTCATGGAGAAGGTTGTTAGGTTGAGTATGTGTTATGTCTTACTTTTGCTTGAGGACTAGCAAAATGTTAAGTTTGGGGGTTTGATAACTTTATAAAAATAGAGTTATTTTACCTATTTTATGCAGTAATTAATGCATTATCTGTGAGAAAATATTTGAATTTCATTCTGATTATTTGAATTTTCTTTATTTATGCAGGATAATGAGATATGGCGAGAATAAGGAAAAGAATGTCAACTATCGGAATTCAAATAAAAGCAGCAAAGGAAGATAGATATCAAATCAGGAAATTCTTGATTTTGTTCCCTAATGTTATCTGCAAGCGTTTGGAGATAGATATCTTGGATATATCCTATAAATAGAGACAGAGAGAGCAGCTAGGGTTTTTTTAGAGATGGAGAGGAGGGGTTAGATCGTTTTCCATTGTTCTACGAGTTTTTTGAAGTATTTTGAAGAGAAGACAAAAGTGGTGACAGAATTCTTGTTCTTTGATTCAAGATGCTAGCTTTGATTTATATTTATATTTTTTCTTCTACTATGTTCTAATTTTCTTTTGTTAGGGCTACGATGTAGCCTAACCATGATGATGTGAATTTCATGATTTTTATGTTCTACAATTGATTTCATTCATGTGAGTTATATATTATTGCGTTTAATGCTTTTGAGTGACTGGCCACCACTTGAATGATCTGATGTGCATGTTTGAGACTAAGAGGTGATAATATGCAATTGTTCATTATAATATATAACCATGAATTAAACGTGGATAGAAATATACCGCGTTATTTGTGCAGCTTTCGGTGATAAGGTGATCCAAAAGACTCATTGTAAACTAGGAATATTCATAATTTTTAATGCACTCATGTTTATTTTAATTCACATAGAGATATAGTGGATTAATAAGTTGAGTATGTTTGATATACCTAGAGATAGGATAGTAAATAGATTAGGAAATTCCGCTATCACATGTTTGATATCGTTCTTGTATTCACGACAATATGAAATTCATATCTAGTGGTTATGGTGAAATCATATGCTCTAACATATTTATCTTATCGATTTACTGCATTTAGTCTACAAATTTCGTTTTTAATTTATTCTTAATTATATTTTGATTTGTTAGATAAATTTTAGAATTAGTCTATTTTAGTATTTAATTGGTTGATTAATCATCGATCTCCGTGGGACGATACTTTATCTCATCATTATATTACTTGTTCGATACGTGCACTTGCGTTTAGAATTTTACGAACATGTTTATTGTAAATCATTGCATGGGTATTGTTCTATATATATTGATACCAATAAAATCGCAAGAATTGAATATAATGTAAAAAGTAAAGGCAATATATAAAATATAAAGTAAGAGTATGCATAAACAAAAACCAACCATGAATGTGGTCTAAACTTGTATTAAATAATGCTAAAAAGCTGAAATTACATGTATTGAAGGATGCAAAAACTAAAGCATCAAGTCATCCACTACGGCGGTAATCCGCACTCCAGGGAGTATTGTTGTTTGTATTATAAAAAATAGTTAACCAACTATCATGTAAGTTGGTAACCCTATATAAAACTATGTATATGAAAAACTAACTTACTTTGAAACCAGGGGATACAAGGTAAGAGAGCTTAGAGATGGAAGAGATGAGGATGGAGATGGAAGAGATGATGGTTTACAAGTGGGAGAGGAAGGAAGAAGAGAGAAATCTGGAAAATTTCAACTCCCCTTCTCTTGTGTCGGGATGGTGTATTTATAGCAGTAGCTATTGTAAAAGTGTTACAGTGTTGAACAATGTAAAGTGAATAGTGAATAGTGAACAGTGTATGAACAATGTATGTTTATCATACTACAGTGTATAGTCTTTGTGCCACTTGTAACAGTGTTGGCATGTGATGTCTTGATTTTAATCTCTGTCTAGGTTGATCCCATAGCAGTCGTCTTCATTGGTGTTTCCACTGTGATGTGATTGTGAAGATCCGTCTGTATTGTTTTGAGATTTGGAAAATCCATATTGTGATCCTTCCGCTTCAGAGAGCATTGTTCTAAGGATGTTGCAGTATTTTTCTTTATTCTGGACTGCAGCCAGTGCTGCACTTGCAATGGATTTTTCTTGTAGAGAAGATATATTTGACGGTACTTTGGTTATTTGATTTTTCTGGCTATTTAGCCATGCTTTAATCGTAGTCTCAGATCCTTGTTCATGACGTTTGAATCCATCCCACCATTTTATTTTGTATTGTCGGATAAGTATGGGTATTAAATTGGTGGATGAATTGTATCCAAACTCCCAAGCTGTTACCTAAGAAATTTTGAATATTATGAAAAAATGCATAAGGCATTGGAACTTTCAATCATGTTGATTTGGTGTATAGAGTTTACGAAATGTTTGGTATCCTTGATTGACTGTAGGGTGTAGTATGATGTCTAAAAGACCAAAGAAATCCCACCAAGAGTTAAACCAATTTGGTAGGCTTTGTCGTGGGAAGTTGTCTTTGAAGAAAAATAGCCAAGTGTGTTAGAAATTTGTATTTTGTCTATAAAAGACGTTCCACCATGCTTGTTGGTAGTCCCAGTAGGTGTACGAAGAGGAGTATGGTAGGATTTATGTAAGTCTGGTTTGGAATTTTCTTGGTGTATGAGGTGAATCTCCCCAATGTGAGGGGTGTATGACTTTGCTAATAGAATTAGTGAAGTATAGGATGTTTTCTATATTGGTATTGTCAACAAAGTGAGTAAACCTTGCCGATTATATTTCCACTAAGATCTGTTCATAATAAGCAAGGGTTTTGTTTAGGTTATGTGGTTTGAAGAACCAATTTTTTAGAAAGATGTTTTTTGTGAATTTGATTGGATCCTCGTCGTAGAATCTATCTTTAACAATTAGTATTTTTTGAAAATATGTTTTGGGAAAAAATTTTGATCTTTGAAAATGAGGGGTTGCCTGTGGCCTAATGACCATCTCATTCGAAATTCTTTTGCTTTCCACTTGTTTTTGTGTAGCAAGCGGTGAAGGATTGTTGCTTACCTCGATGGCATTAGATGGCTCTTTCTTTTGTAAAGACTGGGCAAGTAACAGTATTGTTTCTTTTGGTAGTATGTCGGTTAGCTGTTTAAAGGCTAGCATGAGTTCAGATGATATGGGTTCTATTTTCAAAGGTATTTGGTGTTGTTGTAAGAATGTCCGGTTGTTTTCTACCATTTGGAGCCATGTCTTGACGTTTGTCAGGCCTGTTGACTTTGGCGGTGTATTGGAAGAGGTTTCGGCAATGGCTTTGCCTTTGCCTTTGTCTTTTTTGGATCTTGGCATGATTGTATCCCCTGTAAAAATTCTCTTGTGAGAAAATCAGATAATGAATTTGAAGAATCATTTATAAATTCAATATCAAAATCGAATACTGAAAGTATGGCTTGCCATCTAGCAAAAATTTGTTTTGATGTAATGTTTAAAACGTCTTTTTGTAAAACGTCTTTGGCTTATTTGTAATCAATTCTCAAGAGAAATTTTTGATTTAATAAATATCCTTGGAATTTTGATATAAACAAAACTATAACAAGTATTTCTTTTTTGATTGTCGAATAATTTTGTTGAGTGGAATTCCAATGTTTTGATATAAACTGAATAACTTGTTCTTTGTTATTATTGATCTGTTTGAGACTGCCACCATATCCTAATTCTGAAGCATATGTTTCAACTATTTTGAAAGTGAAAGGGTCAGCAAGGTGTAAGCATGGTATATCTTTCACATGCATTTTTATTTGTTTGACAATGTCTGTATGGACAGAGGTCCAGTGTGGAGGATCCTTTCGTGACCTTTGGTGTAAATGTTTACAAATGATATTTATATTTGGAAAGAAATCTAAAATATAATTGAGATTACCCAAAAATCTTTGTAATTGAGTTTTGTTTTTAATCTCATATGAGAATTTATCAATAAAAGAGATTGATCTTTCAATGGGGGCTATAGTACTTAAATGGATGTAATGACCTAGAAATCTAATTCTGGTCTGAAAGAGTGCAACTTTAGTAGGAGAAACTACTAAACCATTTTGTATGATTATTTTTATGAAAATAGAGAGATGTTTGAAATGTTGTTCTATATTAGGGGAAAATACAAGGATATCATCTATATAAACTATGATGTATTCTGAATAAGGATTGAAAATGTCATTCATGATTCTTTGGAATTCTGAAGGGGCATTTTTGAGGCCGAATGGCATAACATTCCATTCATATTGGCCAAAAGGAACTGTAAAGGCTGTCTTGTATTTATCTTTTTCACTGAACTGTATCTGCCAAAATCCTGACTTCATGTCAAATTTTGAAAATATTTTTGATCTACAAAGTCTGTTTAGCAAATCTTTTTTGTTGAGTATAGGATATCTTATCCACCTAAGGGTTGTATTAAGAGATTTATAATTAATAACTAACCTAGGAACTCCTCTTTCTAGTTCAGCATTTTTATTGACATAAAAAGCAAAACAACTCCATGGTGATTGGTTGTTTCTTATGAGTTTTTTATTCAAGAAATCTTGTATTTCGCTTGACAGAATTTCAAAACTTCTTGATTCATTTGTGTTGGGTAAGCTTTGGTAGGTATTTTGTTTTCATAAAATTCTTGATCATAAGGTAAATCAACGATATGCTTCTTTATTTCCCAAAAGGCATTGGGTAGAGTAGAGCATATAGTCTTTTCTATGTGTTTTTGTAGGAAGCTATCTTTTCTATGATGTTTGGTTTTATAAGATTTTCTTCTATTCTTTTGAATTCTAAATCTTCTTTTAATAATTCAAGTTGGTTTTCTTTATCTTTTATAAGGCAATTTATTTTTGTGAAATAGAATGTTCTTGTAAAATATTTAGGCTTCTCTTATGTGGTTTTGTTATGAAGTTGAAGGTGATTTTTCTGTTTAGAGCATGGGTTTCAATACCTTCATTAGTAACTATAAAATGTTGGATTAATTGTATGTAAGGTGTTCCAAGAATTACCTGTTGCCTCATATTTTTTACTAAAAGAAAAGATATTTTGTAGGACAATTGATCTTTTATTATTAAGGCTTTTGGTAATTTGTATTGGATATTAAGTTTATCTCCTGAGGCTGATTTTAAAGATTTGGAAGTTTGATCAAAATATATTGTTGGAACAAGGCCTTCTTTGATACAATTGAGATCAGCTCCTGTGTCAAAGAGTGCTGTTGTTTCAATAATAAACTCATTATTAATTTTTATCATAATATTTATTATCCATTTCTTAGATGTTATTTCTGTTAATAACATAAGAAAGGCTGGGTCCGAAGTATCGATATATTGGTGATTTCATTTTGGTTTTCCAATTTTGTCTTTCCTTTTATGACAAGAGAGTTTATGTCAAAAATCTCTTGTTTCATTTCTAACTGTATTGCTTTCAAGGCTTGGATTTTTATTTCATTTTGGAGGTCATTTATATTAACGGGTGTGGACTGAGGTTTTTTTATTTCTATTTAAAATGTCTTTTAAACTGTAGGAAGTATTGGGTTTGGAGGTAATATTCAAGGAAGAGTGTAGTCTATCTAGGTATTCTTTCTTGGCTTCTGGGTCAGTGATCTTATCAGCAGTGCTAAGAAGAAATTATTCTTCTTTTGTTAGCATGTCTATTTCAGGAACGGGTTTTTCTGGAGAGGCGTCTTCATAATCAGAGTCAGAAGAGGAATCTATTTCATTAATCTGAAGACCTTCTTCCTCAAGAAGTTCATCTATTGTTTAACTAGTTAAGAGTATTGTCATCAAGAGGGAGTTCATTCAATTTTTTTTATTAATCCTACAATATTTTGAAATATGACATTTTCTACTACAAGAATAGCATTTAATGTCTTTAAAAAAATTTCTTTCAGTATGAGGTTTATTTTGGTTATTCTAGTGTCTTTGTTTATTCCTACGAGGTGGAGGTTTGTTGTGATGTTTTTTTGTTTCTTTCTTAGAAGGACAAGTTCTCTTACATTTTGGTTTTGTTTTTTCATTATAAGAGAGGTCGTATTGAGCACAAAAATCTCCTAGACTTCCATTGGTGAGAGATTGTTCTTCTTTGAGTTGTCTTTGTAATTTGATAGTATTACACATTTGGGTTCCTTGTCTATAAATATAAGAGACTATTTCTCCATAAGAAAGAAGATCATAAGGTATTTGGCCATTGTATTCTTCTCTAATTCTATCTCTAACTTGGTCACCTATAATTTGAGGTAAACCTGCTAAGAATTTTTCTTTCCAAAAAGGTTGGTTGCAATCAGGTCTAATTAGAACTCTTTGAAGGAAGAGTTCTTTGTATTCTCCAAATCTCCCTAAGGATTTGCAGCGCATAGATAAGAGATCTTGGTTTCTATCTCTAATATGTGAAGGATCTCCTATGAAGTGTTGTGAAATGGAATAGATAAGAGTATTCACCGCATCTTGGATGATATGTCCTTGATCATCATCCATGTGTTGGCTAAAGTCATCGATTTTATAGGCAATTTAAAATTTGTATTCTTTGTTCATCAGTCAAATAATTATCCCACCAACATTTTAATTGTCCAATAAATCCGGCTATTAAAAGATTAGCAACAGCATGATCAGAAAAAAAGATTAACAACAGCATGATCAGAAAACTACCGCCTGCGGTGGCCGCGATGGTTAAGGCTTGGTACTTCATCCGCAGGGGGAAGGGTTCGAGACTCCGCGTCCGCGTTGCTTCAATGCAAAACGCGCGATTTACTTGTGGCTGGTCTGTGGTGGTGGCCTAGTCCACCCTAGGGTTTACTCTCTGCCGCGAAGCGGCGTACAGAGGTTCCTTGGGTCAAAAAAAAAAAAACAACATGATCAGAAACATCTTGCTGAGTCTTATAAGCATTGGCAAGCATTACCATGTTATTTAAAATATTCATGATATTGCTTTCGGCAACACCATCTATATTCCATTCATAAATGACGTCAAGAGAGTATTTATTCTGTATTTTCTGTGATGATTCTTCTTGGGCAATGTCTAGGGGAGTCGCTCTACTATAATAATCTCAGCGACTGATTCATTATCAGAGTCACCAGAGTGTTTGATCAAGGTACTGATAGTAGGTTGGTCTGGGGTGTCTTTAATAATTAGTTCTTGGAATTTATGAGTATCTAGTATAGGGGCAGGTTCAAGCTTTGATTTTCCTAAGAGTTTTTTCTTTTGTTCTATGGCTTTGGCAAACTCTGGGCTAAGATTTTTTGGAAATTCAAAAGCTTTAAAAATGGGTTTTTTGAGAATGTCAACTTGTGGTGTGATGAGTTGGGTAGGATTATGGATGGTGGATTCTATCCTATTCAACTGTTTTCCTATGGTTGCCAAATGTTGATTAGTGTAATTGTTTTGTTCAATGACTTTATGAGTATAAAAAGAGTCTCATTGATCTAGAAGCCTAAAAGGAGTAGCTGTGACCTCGCTTTCTCCATGTTGTATTTTTATTCTCCTAAGAGAGGGATGATTGGATTATATGGTTTCATCATTATCAAGTTTCCACTTAAAATGATGATCTGAAACAATTATTTCTTTTGGTTCGAGGAATTGTTCTTCTAACCAATCAAAGAAAAATATATGGACTTCATATTCATATATGTAGTTGTAATATTTTTGTTTGATGTCTTTTGCTTTATCAGCAAAGATTTTGCATAATCATTCTCTGATTTGTCTCTTGTTTTTAGAATTAAATTCTTTATTACGGAAAGCCTTGTTTGGTTCAAAATGTTTTTCTAAAACATTAAGCTCGGCATCTACCATTTGCAAATAAGTGGGAGAATGATGAGGAGAATCTATATTTTTTAGGACTGGTTCAGGCTGATTTTGTTGGTAAACTGGCCTGGAAATTCCTGATCTATTATCTAAACCACTAATTTCAGGCGGTGTCTCATGATTATTCCTACTAGAAGAAGGAGGTAAAGGAGTATTTTCACGTGTGGGAGTGTTTCTATGCGTACTTGGAGGAATGGTGATAATAAGAGGAAGATTGAGATTAAGATCTATAGATCTTGTATAAGAAGTATGAAAAGAAGGACTAGATCTTGAATCAAAAGATCTTCTATGAAACCTAATGGTTACTCTTCCTTCTGGATGTTGAATAACATTAGTCGGATCTGTATTTTGAATAACTTGTTGGAGAATTTGGTTTTCTAATTCCTATTGTTCTGGTAAAGTAATTTGATTCCAATTAATAGACCTAGGAATTGTCGTATTTGCTTTGGAAATGTCAATTTGGAGGAGAAGTGTCTCTCCTCGAGGACTATGTTTGAAAGCATTTTCTCCCAAAGCGGAGGACATGGCTTTATAATGAATTCTATAGACAAGGGCTAAAGGAATAGATCCATCTGCCACTTTGTAATTATGGGTTTTGATTTGGAGTGTTAGGGCTCTAAGAATGTTCTTATCTTTGAGAGAAATAGAGATATTGGGGTAATAGTTAAAATGTATAGGTCCTTTGCAGAGACTTATCTCCACAGTACTTAATATGTACTCATCATAATTTAAGAGATGTGAATCTCGTAAAACTAAGAGAATAGAAGTATTAAGACCTTCTTTTGTAAGAGATTTGACTCCTACTTGGACTAGTCCTATATGAATGTAATTGTATTTTTGTTTATGCTTTTGGATGGACTCTTTGTTTAAAAGATGTATTTTTTTATAGGAATTAAAAAGAGGAACATCTCTTTCTTCGGTGGTTATGACATAGTCTGATTTTTTGAAAAATTTCAATTTTGATTGTTTGTATATTTCCTTCAGCTGTATTTTAGGAATTTCCCAATTTTCTATAGATTTGTTGAAATCTTCTATCCTTACTTCTTCTCTATGTATAGGATTTAGATCTGAGTCCATTTGTGATAGAGAACTAGAGGAAGATGTAGATCTTCTATGTAAGCTCATACTTAAGATCAGAACTGTTCTTTCTTCAAGACCGTTACAAAGCTAAACCAACGGTCTAACAGCCACTCAGGGACTTACGGCCTGGACAACTCTATAGAAACAAGAAGGATGCCAACGAATGGCTCTTGATCTATGAGTATGTTCTTACAAAGACCATCTATACCTTCTCACTGGATATGTTTTAGCATCCTTTTGTTGCATTAAGGTAAGTTTTTTGTGCTTAAATTGAAGAAAACACGAAAGATTAAAATTCTATCCTTGTATATGCACAACTATTACTCGAAAACATCGTAATAAATGAATTCTGTTATGTTCTTTTTTTTATATCAGTATGGTTTGCAACATGTGCGTCTCCAGCTACAGCAGGCTTCAACATGAACAGCAATATTCTAAGCCATAAGTTCTCTATAGAACATAACTATGTCATTACATACCAGTTAAAAAATCATAGTTTCTTTCTCTTTGCTAAGAGGTAGCCATCAAACTGGTTGACCGCCAACGTCTAATTGTAGAGATGAATCCCATCTATAGCAGAATGATAGTTAAAACAAACCTACATCCGAATAGCACATCGAGGATTAGTACTAGACATAGGTTGCTTAATTCACCACATGTTGCTTTAGACTAGTACCATATTGGTATTCATATTCTAGGAGCTTTTTGATCAATGTTGCTAAATTCACGACTCCCTCTCCCTTAGGGTTCATGTCTTTTCCTAAAGCCACTGCCCACTTCTTCATAAGCCCAAAACCAAAAATAAGAACAAAATAGTATTATGGGCCATTAAAATAAAATAGCCCAATTCGTGGGCCATGTGAAGGTTTGAGACCGCGCTGGGTTTGGGCTACTCGCGGGTCAGGACTCGTGGGTTGGGTCCGAAATATTAAAATAATAATTAGAAAATAAAAAATATTTTTAAAAAAATTTGTGGCACAAATTGTTGGTTGATAAATGCAATATAATCTTGGGAAGCACATGTTGTAAAGTACTTCATATTATTTTATGAATTTTGGGCATAATTTTTTTGGAGTTCCATATTGATAAAAATTAGTATATATAATAACTCGCCCAAACGGGGTTATTGTGTATATTAATTTGGAAAATAGCATGAAGATTAATTCTCATATTTAAAAGATCGGGATGTATAATTGAAAAATATTTATCTGCCTAAAGGGGATACATATTTTCAAAATTATATGTAATTTCTCTCTATATTGATATTATGGAAATATATAATTTAAAGGATTTTTCTACCTAAAGGGGATGGATCCTTGACAATTATATGTAATTTTCATTGTTGTTGCTTTATAAACTTCATGTTGTGAAAAATAATAGTGCATTATACACTCTGCCCAAATGGTAGTTTATAATGTACTAATTATTTTTATTGAATTGCTTATTGTCCATAATTGATCTTATTGCCTTATGTGTGACAAACAGTAATGCCACAATTGTTGCTTTATAACATTTGTTGTAAATAACAATAATGCCACAGTTGAAATGTTAATTGAATATCTTATTATACTGTTAAAGAGTTGGTCAAAAAGGGAGATATTGTGATTAAGAATATCAAAACTAAATCTTTATTGGGTAATCCTCTAACAAAAGGCTTATGACCCATTTTGTTTAAAGAATATGTAAAGAATATGGATGTTTTGGATTCTTTTGATTTTTTTTTTTGTTAGTGGGAGTCATATAATTTATATTTCTAGATACTATAGTTATATGCAGACTGATAATGCATTTATGATGTCTATTAAAGCATTTATTTTAAATGATTGTTATTATTGATTCTATTGTTATCATTTCTCACTTTGACTGAGAAATTGAAGTATAAAACAGTATCTTTAAACAAATTTTAATTTAAAGATAACTTGATGTCACTGATTATGAGATCTCATGTTGGATTGTGACATAGTCATGCAATTTCATGTTATTTATAAATTGCACTAATGCAGTTTCATGTTGTTGAGAAATTGCAATGATGACTGATAAGAAATAGTATATATTTTGATCATATATTGGCATTATTTCTTACTATACTACTAGACCCATGTATCATGAAAATATAATGTTTATTATATGTGATTGTGAAAGGTCATGCGTTGTTATATTTTCTTAACACATTGATCTCCATAATCCTATACTGAGATTATATAGGATTGGATTGGTTTTGAGATGCTGTTATTATAATATTATTTTTTTAAAGTTGTGGCCATGTAAAACAAAATTTTCAGTTATTAACCTGATAGTGTCATTTTCAATATAAAATCACTTTCAAAATAAAATAAGTTAATTAATGTAGCCAAAGTGGGAAAATGTTGAAATTTTCTACAATATGGGCTTACATTAATTAATTAATTTTCTATTTTAAATAATCGGGTTAATGAATATTTCAATACTTGTTGAGCCCTACAGTGATCTTATTGAATTGGGTATTGACATCTATTAATAACGGACCTAGTTAAGCAGTCAAGTGTAGGCAATTATGTTTAACTGAAGCTCATAATGGGAAGGGCCCAATTGACACGCTATTGATTAGGGTTTGCCAGATCCCCTCTCTAGCCTATAAAAGGATAGGTTATACCTATCAGTTGCTTGAATTCCATTGAAAGCTATTATACTGAAATATGTTTTAATTTCGCTGTGTTTATTGATTTCAATACTTTACAATTATATATGGATTCGATTTTTCTTGATTGATTAGTTATTTATGTGAATAATTTTCTACAGATCTAACATCTGTCGTCAAGAGAAAAACCCAAAAAAGTGGAAAAAAGAGAGTATAGTATTCTACTGAGAGGTGAGGGGTTCATTTGTGGGAGCCAAGCACGGAATATACCGTTTGAATTGTGGTGAGCGCAAAGAGGAAGATGGCGGCGATGAGAGACAATGCAACCCAAGGATTCCTGAAGTAGGTGCGGATGAGATTAGCCCTCCACATGTTCCAGCGCTTATTGTAGTACTTGTTGACCTTCTCGAGCACGTCACTAAGGTTGCGAAATCTAGTTGAAATCGATAATCGAGAAGCTGGGTCGTCTAAGAGGTCTGTTAGAGATTGTAGTAATGGAACTATATGGGTAATGCTATTCTTAGGTAGCAGCTCAACGGCAACTCCAATGGCTCATTGCTCCTCTAATCCTCTTCCAACGGATAGATTGAATATAGATATAAAAGAGAAGACCTAAGAAGCCAAAAAAGAGAGAGAGAACAACATTATCTAAAGATTTGGATTCAACTTTGCTCCTAGTGAAATGTTCTCGTCCAACTATTTCACTAAGTTTTGTATTCATGTTTTTTGAGTAATTATGCTCTAGATTAAATATACAAGAGTGAGAGCAACAATTGGGTCCTAATAGTATGATCTATCTTGTAATAGGACCAGTGCTTACCTATTGTAACTACCTGAGCATATTACCGGTCTAATCTAGCCCAACTTATGGTTGTTCGTATGAAGAGTGAACGTATGTTTAATAATTAAGCCAAACCACTATATATGATTGTGTGCTACTATTTTACTCTCTTACTCTCACAAGCACATAAAACGATCACGAGTTTTGAAACATCATCTTGACCTGATCTTTACTTAGTATTAGTTATTTTCTACAAAAGATTGTCAAGTTTTTTAAAACCTATTCACCTCCTCTAAATTGTGTTGTTAGCCCCCAATAAGTGGTATTAGAGCTCTGTTACTCATTATTTGAAGTGTATCTCTTCTAGGAAAAAAATCTTCTCTCGTGGCTAACTTTGGCAGCTTCTTACTTTAATAGAAGCGACTATGGATATTGGAGGCAAAGAATGCAGTCATACATTAAAACCACATATCTTGAAATATAGTGTAGTTGAAATGGTGTGAATGTACCAGCTACAGCACCAGCTCGTGCTCAATAGGAAGCTCAAGCCGCAATAGTTACTGTTGACAACACTAAGGAATCACGAAGAAGAGCTACTCTACTTGCCAAAGCCAAACACTTACTACATTGTGCTTTGTCATCGTTTGAATTAATAGAGTTTCTTCTCGTGTTTTAGCCAAGGAAATCTAGGATCGTCTATTACTGACATTTGAAGGAATAGACAGGCGAAAGAAACCAAGATGAATTGGAAATTACAAGTTATTCAAAATGAAACCAAGTGAAACAGTGACATAAATGTTTACTCAATTCACGGAGATAGTGAATGGCTTTGCACATCAAGGAAAGACATTCACCAATGCTGAAAAAGTAGAACAAACTTTTAAGAGTTTTGCCCAAAGAATGGAGCACTGTGAAAATATCTCTACGTGAAACAATGATGATTCAACCAATCACAATGATGAAATGATAGAAACATTCATGTCCCATGAGGTTTAGCACCTGAACAAGGAAAGCAACTAAAAAGCTAAAAAAAAAAAAAACAATTGCACTTAAAGCTAATCATGATGATGTAGGTAAACAAATATCTTCAGAAAGAGAAGATAGCGATGAGGACACGGCGCTGCTAATAAAAAGATTCAAAAACTTCATGAGAAAAGAAGGAAACTATAAACAGAAAAGGCCCATGA
Organism: Eucalyptus decipiens; assembly: GCA_014182575.1. Taxonomy (NCBI): domain Eukaryota; kingdom Viridiplantae; phylum Streptophyta; class Magnoliopsida; order Myrtales; family Myrtaceae; genus Eucalyptus; species Eucalyptus decipiens. The sequence continues at coordinate 61,232,671 of CM024611.1, forward strand.
AGCTCTCGGATGACAAACAACCTTACGAGAATAAGGAAGAATCAAAAGGTAAGGACATCGTTTACTATGAATGCAAGAAACTATGTCACATGAAGCCAAAATGTCCAACTCTCAAGAAGAAGAAGCAAATATTTGTCTAATAGCTGACTCAGACCATGATGAAGAAGATGAGGTAAACAATTCTGAACTAACTTATGAAGAACTGCAATACTATTTTAGGGAAATGTTTGAAGAACACGAAAATGATTTTAAAAGAATTTCTATTTTGAAAAAAGAAATATATGATCTTACCACTAAAAACTCCGTTGGAAAAGTTCTCACTAACGAATTGAAGGAATATGATCTTAAGGTGAGTGAAATAAATCTTCTTCAAGTTGAAAATGAGAATTTTAAAGAAGAAATCATCACCAAGTTTTCACAAGGTTAAAACACATTGAAGCACATACTCTCAATCCAAATCCCTCACTGCAACAAATGTGGTCTAGGACATGAGGGAGATGATAATGAGAAGAATCCTTCTCCCAAAACTAAGGATAGACTGAAACACAAACCTCATGTACACTTTTACAAGTATCACTCTGATAGACACTTCACAAAATCTTATGGAAAGCAATTTTCGAATTGCTCAATCTACAATGAAAATGATCACTTCAAAATGGATCATCCACAAGAGCAGATGAAGCCCAAAAAGATTCATAGGATGTTTGATGCTAAGTCAAACTCTTATAGGAAAGGAACCGAATTTATATGGATACCAAAGAAAAGATGAGAATATCATTGACTATAGGTGATCTTGAAGAAAAACGAGTGGTATCTAGACAGCGATTGTTGGGGATAGTACCAAATTTATAAACCTCACCATTGTAGATGGAGAAACAATCACTTTTGGAGAAAAAGATAATGGAAGAATCTTCAGCAAAGGAAACATCAAGTTAGGAAATTTGATTGTTGAAGATGTTTCATTTGTCAAGGGACTAAAGCACAACCTCATAAACATTAGCCAGCTTTGTGACAAGGGATACAAAATAAGCTTTGAAGAAGGTGAGTGCCTTGGCACTAGTAAAGACAAATCTCAATCCTTTACTAGAAACAGGTATGGCAATATTTACTTACCTAATGTCTATGAGGAAGCATATTGCCTAATGTCTATCAAGGATGAGTATGAATTGTGGCACAAGAGATTAGGTCATATAAATGCAAAGCAAATTCACAAGATATCTTCCTAAGATCTTATTCATGGACTACCAAAGATCAATTATAACAAATGTGACTCTTGCAATGCATGTACATTATGAAAATAGGTAAAAGGCTTCTTCAAGTCTTTACAATCTACTACTACTAATAGACCCATTCAGCTGTTACACATGAACTTGTTTGGACCTATAAGAACTATAAGCCTAGGTGAAAAGAAATCATGATTTACATGGGTAATGTTCTTGTCTCACAAAGATGAAGCATCTCATTCATTTGAGAAATTCACTCGTCAAATTTAAAATAAGAAAGGATACAACATCACAACCATTAGGACTAACCATGGTGGAGAACTCGATAATCAAAGTTTTGCTAAATAGTATGATGAAAATGGAGTGGAACATAATTTTTTCATTGCTTACACTTCTCAGCAAAAATGGAGTAGCTAAAAGAAGAATACAGTCATTACAAGATATGACCCAAACCATGATCATCAAAAGTAATGTTCCCACTTACTTCTAGGCTGAAGCAGTCGTTACTGCATGTTATACTCTAAATAGAGTTCTACTAAGAGCTCTAGTATAAAAGACTTCCTATAAGATTTTCAAAGGAAGGAAGCCTACTATTCACTACTTTCATCTATTTGGATGCAAATTTTTCATTCTCGAGAGCACAAATGATAACATTGGGAAATTTGATGCGAGAGCAAGTGAACGTAATTTTCTTGAATATTCTACTACTAGCAAAGTCTATCGTGTATTCAATAAAGATTCACAGCTAGTGGAAGAATCTATCAATGTAAGATTCAAAGATGATCAAAAAGGGGTGCAAGCTGATGATTGTGAAGATGTCATGCAAATATCTATTCCAATCACAAACAAACAACTGTAGCCTCAAACCCCAATAGATCCTTCAAATCAAAACAAATTCCTGAGGACTAGAGATTCAAGACAAAACATCCAAAAGAATAAGGGTGCGTTTGGATGGGCATTTAGAAAGCCCATTCAGCCCCCAAAGCCCCTTTAGCCAAAATATGGGTGTTTGACAACCAATTTCAAGGAGCTTTCAAATGAAAGCCAGCCCTTGGAAATGCTAAAAATATTTTTTTTTCTTCCTAAACTACCCTCATTAATTTTTCATATTTTTGTTATTGCCCCTGTATTTATTTATTTTTTAAATAAGAGCAGCCCTTCGCCCAGACCGGCGAAGGGCAACGGTCGCCGACGAGCCGGATCCGCGCGCCGGCGGCCGTCGGTGAGGTCGCCCAAGGTCGGGGGACCTTTAGCGAGGGTCATGCGACCCAACCGAGGGCCGCTGGAGGTCGCCCGACCTCGGGCGACCCTCGGCAAGGGTCGCGTAACCCAGCTGAAGGCCGCCGAAGGTCGCTCGACCTAGGGGCCGCGCGACCCGCGACCGCCACCTGGTCTCGCGGCCGCAGCGAGGGTTGCACAACGGGTCGCGCGACCCGGGTCGCGCGAGGTCGGGCGACCTCGGCGGCCCTCGACTCGGGTCGCGTGACCCTCGGCCGGAGGTCGCCCGACCTCGGGCGACCTCGGCCGACGACCGCCCGGTGCCAAATCGGCTCACCGGCGACCACAGACCCTTCGCCGGTCCGGCGAAGGGTTTAGCTGAATTTTCAAAAAAAAGAAAAAAAAAACATATATATATTATACCCATCAAAGCCCCTTGTGAAAGTTCTTTTTACCAAACGCACATTCAACTCAAAGTCTATCTGCAAAAAATTTTTACCAAACACAATTGCATTTTTCCCAAGTAGCTTTGGGCTTTTAGCATTTGCATTGGACTCAAAGCCCATTACAAATGCTGAACCAAATGCAGCCTAAATCATGGGGAAAGTAGATGAAAGAATCAAGATCAAGTCATCTCTCAAGAATATGTTAAACTCCCTGGCTCTTATCTCCCAGCTAAAACCTAAAGGAATTGAAGGGGGCGTTTGGTAACGATTCCGTTCCCGGGAGCTAATTCTGACTAGAAATTATTATTTTTGATTCCGTTCCCGGGAACTGATTCTGAGTAAAAAAACGCGTTTGGTAACTGTTCAAAATTTTTTATTTTGGAATAGAATTGCGTTTGGTACCGTATTAATTGATTCTGTTCCAAATTAATTTCTTTTGATTTTTAAATAAATTTTAAATAATTTCTTTACTTTTTTTACTTTTTCTTTTCTTTTTTTTTTTTTTTTTTTTTTTTCCCCTTTTTTTCCTATTCTTCTTCTTCTTCTTCATTTGGCCGGTGACGCTCACCGGAGCGTCGCCGGCCCTCGGCGAGGTTGGCCTTCGTCGGCCGAGCCTCGCTGGCAGCTGGGCGAGCCTCGCCGGTGGCCAGGCGAGCCTCACCGGCAGCCGGGCGAGGCTCGCCCGCCACCGGCGAGGCTCGACCTCACCCGATCCGGCGAGGCCGAGCCTCACCCGGCCGCTAGCGAGGCTCGACCTCACCCGATCCGGGCGAGGCCGAGCCTCACCCGGCCTACCGGCGAGGCTGGCCTGGCCACCGGTGAGGCCAAGCCTCGCCGGTGGCTGGGCTTGCCTCTGGCGACCTCGCCGAACCGGCGACCAGCGGCGGACCGGCGACTGGCAACCGGCGGCGGCGGCGGGCGGCGGCGGACGGCGGCGGGCAATGGCGAACGGCAACCGAGATGTTGAAAGAGAAGAATAAGGATTTTACCGTTTTGATTCTTTTTCTGATTCTCGGACGTAGAATCAAATTTTTTTTTATTCTCAAATCCTGTCCAAAATCGTTCCCAGGAACAAAAAGTTTACCAAACGCGATTCTCGTCCCATACTAATTCTAAGAACAAAAAATCAGAATCTGGCACTGTTTGGCAAGTTGCCAAACAGGCCCGAAGAAGCTGTCACTGATAAAAATAGAATTGAAGCTATGCAGGATGAGCCGCATCAATTCAAGGTTAATGATGTATCAGAATCGATCACTATACCCAAAAATGATTCACTTATAGAAACAAAATTGGTATTTTAAAACAAACTCAATGAGAAAGGTAATGTGATCCACAATAAGACAAGGTTAGTTGCAAAAGGTTACTCATACAAGGAAGGTATTGATTTCAATGAAACTTATGTTCATGTTGCTAGACTAGAAGCTATACAATTACTATTAGCATATGCTTGTTATCATAGCTTCTTACTGTACCAAATAAACATCAAAAGTGCATTTCTAAATGATTATATTAAAGAAGAAGTATATGTTTAGCAACCTGGATTTGAGGCTCCAGGCAAACCGAAGGATGTCTATTCAACTCAAAAAGACACTACATGGACTCAAGCAAGCACCAAAAGCTTGGTATAAAAGATTAAGTACATTCTTAATCGATAATGATTTTCAGAAAGGTAGGGTAGACACTATACTCTTTATCAAGAAGAAAGGTAAAGATCTACTCACCATCCAAATATACGTTGATATTATTATTGGAGCCAACATTATAAAAATTGACTTCGAGATGAGCTTAATCAGTGAACTCAACTTCCTTCTTGGACTTCAAATCAAGCAAACTCCAAAAGGCACTTTCATACATAAAAATGAAAAAAAGTATGCCAAGAAGATAGCGAAGAAATTTAATCTAAAAGATTACAAAAAGATAGAGACCCCTATGTCATCTTCGAATAAGTTGGATAAAAGATGAAAAAGGTAGATTTGTAGACTCCAGGCTATACAGAAGCATGATAAAGTCTCTACTATATCTAACAGCATCTAGACCTGAAATTCTATTCGGCACATGTTTGTGTGCTCGTTTTCAATCTAATTCAAAAGAATCACATTTATTTGCTATTAAACGAATCATTTGATATAGTGGATCTTTTCCAAAATAAGGAATCTATTGTCATAAGTATACAGACTTTGTGTTACTTGGATATTTGGACGCTGACTCTGCAGATTGTAAAATCGATTGAAAGAGTATATCATGTACTTGCCAATTATTGGGAAGTATGCTAATAAAATGATTGTCAAGTGAAACAAAGCTTAGTTGTTCTATCTACTACAGAAGCCGAATATATTAATCTTGAAAGTTGTTGTGCACAACTCATTTGAATGAAATAGCAACTAAATGATTTCGGAGAGAAAAGAGAAAGCATTCTAATTCTTTGTGACAACACAAGTGCCATCAACCTTATGAAGAATCCAATATTACACTCAAGAGCAAAGTACATTGAGGTAAACATCATTTTGCTAGAGACCATGTCAACAATGGAGATATTTGCATACAATTCAAAACATCAATTAGCAAACGTCTTCACCAAGCCACTGGACAAGTAAGATTTTGAATGCATTAGAGGAGAACCAGGAATTTGCAATGCATTGGATTACAAAATCTACCAGGTAAAATTTATTCAATCGTCCATCATATAAAGATCAGGATAGTCGTCAAACACAAGTACGCATTTACAATATTTCAAAATCAATACCGTTACAGCTTGTCTGTACAATCTCTCCCCTCTCTCAGTTATTGTTCTGACCCTAAATCCTATCCTTAACGATTTATATAGTGATTCTCAATGAATTTTCAGCACTCATTTTTCTGATTTACATTATTTATTATTTGTAAAAACAAACCTTCAATAAAATTTCAAATAAGAAAATTACCATTGCTGTGCAACGTCTAGTTTTCTCAAACGTAGCTAATGCTCCTATATATAAGGAGATAGTGCTTACGTTCTTCCTCACTGAAGCCATTCCACATATTTCTTAAAATTCTCAATACGTTTCCTGTCCTCAAACTCCCTTCTTGCTTCAATTACTACAAAAACCATGGCCCCAAAAGCTCGCACTTCACAAAAACCCACAAGAAATTCATCTCGCACAGTAGCCATCATGGCTAAAACCTCCAAAGAAGAACTTTCGCATGTCAAACTCACAGCTCAGCCTGAAGAATCCACCGAAGCAACACAAAGCTAAAGCGTTGCCCAGTCCCAAAGAGCTGAAGGTTTGGTGATAAAGTGCAACATTGTCATCATCTATGGGAGAGACTTGCCTAAGAAAAACTCTTGAATCAAAGATGCCTCTATGGAAAGAAATAATGACAATACCTCTTGTCTCACCTCTCAAGCTAGATGCTCCCTCTGCTTTAATTCCTATTCCATCTGATGATCTACTCAAAGGACTCGTTGTACTGATAAAAGTTCAAGGGACAACAGTTGCTCAACTCATGAAATCAAATATGGGTGAATCTTAAGCATAGGAACTTCAAATATTGAGAAAATGATGACGATTAGGTATTCCAAAAACTTTCAACCTACTGAAAGTTTTGAACGTGATTCTTCTTTTTTAAACTCTGAAGTGTTTTTATCTCAAGACCACAAAGATGCCAACAATGCTTTTTCCAAAAGAGGAACTAGATTTATTGACTTTGATTTTCTCTATGCTTATGGTATCTCTCTTTGATCTTTTTGAATCTCTTAAACTGAAATTCTTTTACTCTATGAAAGTGGATGTCCATCCTAGCCTTGTTTGTTTTTATCTTTTCTTCCAAACAGGGACTCGTTTGTTTTTATCTTTTGTAAACAACATTATGTTATTGCCTTGGATGGACTTGCTGGGATAATTTAGGCAGAGTACAATGTTTTCAAGAAAATACCTGTAGAGCTTGATGAGGCTTATAGCTTTGTGTTGGAAATTCCCAATTTCTCTCATGATTTTAGAGAAATTGTGCCTTTGAATCTACTCCCTTTAAAAATTTTATCTAAAAGATTTTGACCCTTTGCCTACGCTCTAAAATATCCTTTACCGACAACACTTCCCATTGTGAGGCAAGATTTATCTGGGCCATCCTCAACAAATTTGATGAATCCTCTCTTCCACACATGATAGTCATCCACGTATACTGAATAACCAAAAGAAAGATAAGCAAGCTGCCTTACGATGCTCTCATCACTCGCATCTTTAAGCACCTGAAGATCGACTTCTCTGACGTTGCTACTCAGAGCATGGTCAATGTGGAAATTGGGAAGAAGATATTAGAAAAGATGATGCTAAGGATGACTTCTGATAGATGGGTCAATCAGAAAGGAGAAATTATCCCCATTAGAAATAGCGATGATGAAAAGGCCACTGCTCAGATCAGGGAAAAACTTGCTCGCATGACTGAACAAGAGAAGAAAAAGCAAGCCAAAGCACTAGCACCAAAGCAAGCATTGAGACCACCTAAAATAGAGAGATCTATATCTCCAGTGGAAACAGCTGCAGCTCCTACTGTCAGACTTAACCAACTATAAGTTGATATCTAGGAGATCAAGAGAACCATCTCCTCACTGACTCGATATCTCATGAAGATCAAATGCACATTCAACAATCTCGACTATTACAATCCCCTTCATATTGACCAAGAGCAAATCCTTCAAGAACCCTGGCCACTTCTCGGCAATGTAAATGCCATCGCAATTAAAATCTGCATATTTTTCATGTGCTCATATTTTGCTTTTGCTGATCATATCTTGCTTCTCTTCTAGCAATATGTACTACCATGCCAAGTTACTAACGAAGCTTTGTACTTTTATCACTCTTTTGCCAATGACAAAAAAGGGGAGAGTTGACTTGATGTGAAATGTGCATGTGATATAACTTATTTTATGCATTTGCTCATCAATATAGGGGGAACTTTAAGAGTTTTTACTCTTAAAACGCTAAAAAATCATCAAAATAGGAGGAAATTCCATTTGACATCGTATACGAACCTCTCAACCTTTGATGATGTTCTTATCTAGTGGATCTTCACTTTATCTCTCAATTCGAAAAAGATCAACCACATAATTTCTCCACTTCCACTCAATATCTTAAGGAGACCTCATTTATATTTATTACAAACCTATCAACCATTATTTATTTCACATCTGCAAGATAGTTTTATTATCATCAAAAAGAGAGAGATTGTGGGAGAATTATCTCCAAATGATTTTGATGATATTCAAACTATCCTTAGTATATATAGATGTTTGTGATAGAAAGGACTACACAATGTCCATGGTGTGATCCGATGGATGAAAGTATGCAATAAGTCCAAAAATGGTATTTGCTAAATAGTACCACTGGACCTTGTGATGTTTATATCACAACTACAAATATCATATAATTGATACTGTAATAATCACGAACATCTAGTGAAGTTCTTTAGATTAGCAAACTAGCCATTGTGGTTGAGGATTCGCACAACAGCAAAATCCAATTGAAATCAATAATCAAGAAGCAGGTCGTATGATAGGTCTATCAAAGACTACAGTGACGAGACAGTTGTAGATGCTATTCTTAGGTAGACTACAAATATTTAGGAAAAAGGATTGTATGGGCGGTTATATTCTTTGGCAGCAGCTCAATGGCAATCCCAACGGCTCCTTGCTCCTCTGATGCTCTTCAAATGGATAGATTGGAGATGGATATAAAAGACGAGACCTAAGAAGCTAAGAAGGGGAGAGAGAGAGAGAGAGAGAGAGAGAGAGAGAGACGGAGAGACCATAATCTAAAGATTTGCACTATGCTTTGTTCCTAGCGATACACTCTCGTTCAAGTGTTTCACCGAGTTTTGTATTCGTACTATTTGAATAATTGTGCTATAGACTAAGTGTACAAGAGTAAGTATAGCAACTGAGTCCTCATAGTCTGATCTATCTTATAATAAGACCAATGCTTGTCTATTGTAACTATCTGAGTAGATTACTAGTACAATCTAGCCCAAACTGTGATAATTGGTCTAAAAAGTGGACATAGGCTTAGGCATAAAGACAACCCATAATATATTGTTGTGTGCTACTGTTGTACTCTCTCTTACTCTCATAGGCACACAAAACAATAACGAGCTTTAAAACATCATTTTGACACAATCTTTATTTAGCATTAGCTATTTTCCGCAAAAGATTGTCGAGTTTTCTAAAATAACCTATTCACCCCCTCCCCCTACCTCTAGGTTTTATTGTTAGCCCATAACATTCATTTCCATGTTATTCACCATTAAGATGATCTTTTCATGTTAGTGTTAGTGTCCAACCCACTAGACAAGAAATTGACCTACAAAAACCATTTAAATTAACGATTTAGTGCTGACACAATCTATATGTTTAGACATGATTAGCTAAAAGACTATTATTTCCATGTAATTCACCATTAAGATTTTAAATTCATTATATTCCATTGACCATGAACATGTTCATTAATTTTATTTGACAATATTTCGAGGACAGTATTACAATTTGTGAATAGATCTTTTGAAAAACTTGAGTATATTTGATTCGTGTAGGTGGGCTGATTTCATGTCATGCCGGTTCATGCAACCGCACCAACCTGTCAATCCTTTATTTAACAATGTTACATGGGCCATGTCTTGTCACCCCCTTACTTTGCAATTCGTGATTGTGTCAAGTAGGTCATCTTGTCATGTTCGAATTGACGTGTTTTTGTAGTATACCATAGCCAACACGACACAAACATGACCCCAAACACGAATTGCCACCCCAAACGATGTCTCAACCGTAGAGAAGACAAATCTAAATGGTGCTTTTGCTGCCATACAGGTTACATTCTTATGTGCAAAGCCAAAGTTGCGTTCTTATTCTCTAATACAGAACACTGCCAAGAAGAATGCAATTTCTTTGACCATCTTTTTTTATGAAACACCTGCTAATAGTAAATGGCTGTTCCAAGTACTATTTCTAATTACAATCTATCATTGTTCTCCTAACTTGCTATTAAACATCCTTTTAAAAATTCTAGATCTAGTCCATGTATGAAGCATATGCCCCAAGGCTCATTCATACATATTAACCACATAATTTCAATAGGTTCAAAGACAAATATATATTAACACACTATCGAACTAAAAGGCACCTTATTCTCTTTCCTAACTAAACATAAGAAAAAAGTGATAGGTGAAGGAAGAGGGTAGACGATGCCAAGAGAAGGCTTATTGTCTGTTTGGTACTACTTGGGTGCGATGTGTCAAAGAGCTTAGTCAACAAATAAATTTCTCGTAAATTATTTACTTACGCATTTCCAGGGACTTCAACAGCTGATAATGGCAGCAAAGCAAATGGTTGAGTGAAAATCTGCACATGATTTATTGACTATGAGTACTCGGTAATTCACGAGGCCCAAAAAACAATGACGAAAGAAAAGCAACGATTGAATAGAGAAATAGGAGATCAATTCACATAAATATGTCTGTAGACTTAAATACACCTACAAAAGTCTCTTGCAGTTGTAAAATTCCAACAGCCGGAGAACTTTGATGAAAACTGATGATATTGGCCATGGGTTCTTAGGATTTTGGACTCAATTGTATCACCTCTATGCCACCAAGTTTGGCCTTGAGGAACATGACACCCATGGCCACAAAAGAGAGGCCTTAATTTGAAGCACCTAAGACTTCCATACTTTTTGTTCCAGCACTGATATTGAAGCAGGCAAAAGTACACATTTCCTAATGTTTTACTCTTCAAACCAAGCAATATTGATCTCCAGATCATAATGGTAAATTAATTAATTGCACACTGACACCTAAGAGACATCATGGAGAAGTTCATTAAATCAAGTAAGAGGCATTTGTCAAAAACTAAGATATTGTACAAGCTCCGAGATACAACATCTCCATTAACGATGTGTCCATGCAACCACTGTGAGTTAGATTAAACATCTCTCCCAGAAGATACATATGCAGTAATTTTGAGAACATCAGTGATGCCAAGTATTCTCTCTCAAAGTTAAAGTCACTATATTGTCGATAATTGCAAATATCATAAAGTCAAATGTTTAAATCGTTAAGATGACATTGATTAGTACTGAAACCTCGAGAGCAACACCCAGCTTCACGTCAACCTCCACTGGATCCCAGAATCATTTGTTTCCCATCTCATGTGATTTGTCATGAATGCTGTCAGAAGAGAGAATGTCACTATCATTCCAATAAAATGCTTATATCCCACAAGTAGCTTAAAGCATAGAGAAAGCATCAACATGCAGCTGAAATCTTCCTGGAAACTACTGTCAAGCTCTCGCGTCAATGCATGTTATCAGCACCGTGTCTTATCATGATAACTAGGAACTCATAAACCGTAATAAGTTCATATATCAAATACAAGTCTCACTGTTGATTAATGGGGTCGTGCAAGATATACATTTATAAAGTCCATTATTATTAGGAAAATTGCTACTCAAATGAGAACTCAGAATTTACTTCCATTTGAAGAAACCAAGGTTCTTATAGCAGTCCAGACTGAACCACTTCACTACTAGGACAATTGCAAAGTAACTTAGTCTATATGTACCTGAAAAATGGTTGTTTTGGCGTTCCATGATCTTTGAACCCTTGAACTGCATATTATTTTTCATATACATTTGCTAAGATGCTAAGATCAGAAATAGAGCATTACAAGCCCTTGAATGCATCATACATAAAGAGAATTTCTCTAGATGTACGGTGAATGCATCTATATCAGAGTATGTCACTTACAAGCTTCATTTTGTTAACCAGGAAAATCAGTTTACAGATATGTATATCCGCAAGCTAGAGAGTATGTGGGTGGAGATTTAAACTTTCAATGAAAATCCCAACATAAGAAAAATTATTATGATAAATTACACTTTTTCCGAATGTTCCTATTGACCTTGGGTACGGTAAGTTAAACAGTTCATCCTCATAACATCCACATCTCCAGTTCCTTAATCACAATCTCTAGACATCAGAATCTCACCTTGCAAGAAAGCATCTCAACTTTACAATCTGTATCGGTCAAAGTCATTCTCAAATCCATTACTGGAGTTGCTTCTGTTAGAATTTAAATGTGCGCGGAAGCATGATATAGTTTATATTTAATAGAGAATGGACAATGATAGAATATTTTGAGAAGGTTTATGGAACAAAGATAGTTTCACTAGCTTATAAAGATGATTATACAATAGTTGAACGAGGTGTTGGTGAGAGAGTTACGATGTGGTTTTTATGGTTAGCTCCCCAAAACATGGAGCACTTGCTCCTATACATAAGCTGCCAAAGTCGATGGAGGAAGTTTCTAGACTTCTCTACAAATAGCTACTATTATTTTATAGTAACATAAGATGGAGTGTTCTAGAACACACAAGAGATGGCAGTTTGTTGGTTGCCTTTTCATTATTTGTTTCTCATGTCCACTAGAGTTGTCTAGATTGGACTAGAGAATTCCATGTCAGAAATTGGATCACATATTCCGACAGCTTCAACGTTCAGAAATTGGATTTTAGCAAGAGTACACCTTGTACAAATACGTCAGAGTTTGTACGACGACAGAGAGGCACAACGCAAAGGAATCCTGGGGTCCAGAGAAACCGATCAATCATAAATTAGAAAGAGGGGTGGAAGTGAAGAACCTGTAGGTGTTAGCATCGAGGAACTGAAAACTCCGAAGAGCTCGTGTGTTCAGTATAGCTTGAATGCCAGATGGATGACTGAGGAATTGACTGATGGGATATTGTTCATAATTCGGCAACTGAATGACTTGCTTCCTAGAAGTAGATAAATTGGCTGTCTTCGCAGCCGATTCTGACATTTCCACCCTGTGCATACTGATTATACCAAACCCTCCCCCGACCAAAATTCCAGAACCAAAAGAGCAAGAAGATGTACAGCAATCGAAGAAAGAAAGAGAGCCAGAAGTAGATATGAAGGCTCAATTTGACACCTGGAACTGAAACCCTTTAAGGTAAAAGTAGCATGGGTCGAACATCCGGGTCGTGATCTGGCACTGAGCGGTATCGCCATTGGAGGAGAAGCGAAAGAGGGGGCTTCGACCATATTAGCGCCGAGGAGCAATAGCAGAGGCTTTCTGAATACAACCCTCAATCCTTCCCTCCATCAACTTCTCTTCTGTGTGGTCTGGTCTCCTCCATCCCAATCCCAATACCGTTTCCAGTCCCCAGCATCGATGGTGCTCACACATTCACATTCCCGTTCACGGTCGCAGTCAGGTCTTTTAACCACAAATACGGGAAGCGAAGATCGAGAGACGTTAGCAGTGCGGTGCACGTGAGACCCAGGAAGCACATTCCCACTTCTTTCCACGCGCCGCACGTCGAAAAACCGAGATGAAGCACCGAACATGACGTCAGGAGACTTAAGATGCTTTTTAGGATACAAGTACAACAGAGATACCGCGGGGTACTCAACTATTTTTTCTTTTTAATCGTCATACATTATCTTCACTTTAACTTTTACCCTCAGACTTTTGACATATTTTCTTACAGAACGTAAAAGTCAAAACTCACACTTAAAATTAAATCGTCCCCATCCAACTCCCCGAGAATGTGAGGATTCGAAACTCCCACCTCTGTTTTCCATGTTAAAAGGATAGCCAAACTCCAATAATTAGGATCCTCAACTTTAAACACATTTTGCATAGAAAAATTAACTATTTTTATTTATTTTTTATACAAAAAAGAACAAATTATAGAAAGAAAGGGATCCAAGTTGATTTTAGGTTAATGCGAGAGTTCGTTACCCGTATCAAATTGTTATATAGATTGAATCACCGACGTCTCTCGAGGGTACTTTTTCGGCCGACCGCGTTTTCTTCCCGTTCTCCATGTTTTTTATGCTTAGGACAAAAAAAAAAGAAAAAGAAAAAGAAATGCTGGTGGTCAATATTTATGGCTTCACCGGAGGCCTCTGTTTGGTATTCATTTTGTTATGTCATGCGTGAGATCGCCAAAAGAAGAAACTTCAAAAGTTACTGGTTTTTTTTTTTTTTTTTTTTTTGGGAGTTGCAGGTGCTTGGTGCACTTTTCCAAAATCATTTAATTTCTTAGTCTCGTCCCCGAAAAACCAAGGCTCGGCGTTTCTGTAATCGTTGAGAATACACAACGAGAAGGAAAAAAAAATCTGTGATTCTTCGTCTCTGATCTATGAGAAACCCAGCATAAAGTCATATAGGAGTGAGAACAGGGCTCTTTGGTTGCATGCTGAAATGAATTTGCTTGGAATCCTCATCAACTTTACTTTATACAGAGATGTCAATCATTGATCCGTGACTTTTATTGCACGCTGACGACACCGTCTCGGCCGCGCGGTTCCTGCATTCGCTGCTCGTCTCGGTTTGTCCTCCCCTTCCTCCGGGTTCGCCTTTTCCTCAGGGGTTTTCTCTTGACATGATCGTCGCCTTGCTGTCGAAGGACAAGCTCAACGCTTTCGGTTTGATGGAGCAGGTTTCGTCGCGGGGTGGGGGCGAGGTGGATGGGGAGAGATCGGTGAGAGCTTACGGTATTTACCCAAGAGCTTCTTTCTTCAACCACGATTGCCTGCCCAATGCTTGTAGATTTGACTATGTGGACTCTGCTTCTGATGGCAATACTGATATAATCGTGCGGATGATCCATGATGTCCCTCAAGGGAGGGAGATCTGCCTGAGTTATTTTCCTGTCAACTTGAATTATGCGAATAGGCAGGGGAGGTTGATGGAAGACTACGGGTTCGCCTGCGACTGCGATCGGTGCAAGGTTGAGGCCAATTGGTCCGATGATGAGAACGAGCACAATGATATCAGCGAAGACAATGATGGTGACGGTGAAGGGATGGATGAGGATGCCGATGAACAAATGAGCAGGTCGGAGGTGGGTATCGCAGAGGAGAAGGAGACCGACTTCCCCCATGCGTATTTCTTCATCAGGTATATGTGCAACAGGAAAAACTGCGGCAGGACAATGGCTCCTCTGCCTCCGTCGGATGATGCTCCTTCTGATATAATGGAGTGTAATGTATGTGGTCAGCTCAGAAGGGAGGATGAAGAGACGGAAGCCGATGGAGAAGAGGATATGGACGAGTGAGCTCCTCCCATTTGCGATGTTGTAAGAAGCTCTTCTCCTTATGGACTCACCTCCAAGAATTTTGTTTTTCTTTCTGATCCATCCTTTGGCCTTGCTATCCAACCAAGTCAGCTGCGAGTCAATACTTTAACAGCAGAGGGACCTAGTTGGCTAACTTGTAGAACTTTGCTATACAATCCAATCTTCTTTTGGTGAAGGTTGTGGATTGCAAGTGCTCTGAGTTTCTAATGTTGCCCCATACGAGGGAAAAAATTGACCGTGCCGAATGCTGTGTGCTCTGTGATTACGGTGGAGCTACTGCTCTCTGGAGATGAATTTTCTTTCTTTATCTAAACATAGGATGTCGTGTAAAATCTGATAAGTGAAGTTCCGGGAAGTTTCATCATTAGTTCCTTTGTGATATCGAGTATGCGTAGCGATAAACTTGCATGTTCTGTGGATCCCTTCAAGTCGACCAAGCTGCTCATATTTTCAGTCTTTGGATTTTGCAGCTCTTTGGCATTAGGAAAGGTGGTTGAACCTGTTGATAAATAATTTGATCTGATATTGGGGCATGTGATTTCCCAACCAAATGATGTTGGGGAGGTGAAAAACTTGCCATATTTGCTTTGATTCGATTGTGCAGCGTGTGCGGTTTCTTTCCTTAATAACGTGCTTCTAATAGTGGACTGAAGGCTGTTCGTGGTTCTTAAGGGACAGGTTTTTTCCGCGAGATCTTGGCATGCTTGGGGGCTATGTAGCCTGGTTGTGTTTTGAATTGTGAGCTGGTGAATTTTTCCACCTCTTAAATAACTAGTTTGACGGCCAAAGATACATCCGGTGTATGATGCTAGTGTCTCTAATCCGAGCTCAACTTGCCTTATGTCCCTAATCTCACTCATACAAGGAATGGCATTCTACTCGTGTGTAGAGACTGATTTTCGTATCAGATATATGTTTCTTGGTATGTTTTCAACAGCAACGATGGAGCGAGACAGAAGGAGACCCTTTATCCTCTCGTCTGTCGAAAATGATTCTGAAACAACTACAGGCTTTAAGAGTCGGCATGAGACGATGAAGGGTTTGCACTGCATACAATTGGGGTCACTTAAGGTGTGCTAATGGTAATGGAATGTCTAGAATAAATATCAAAATCCCTACATTGTACAGACAGCTCTGTGTGCATTACCGGTGTTACGATTAGACAAAACAGGCAAAGACCGTAATCCAAGCATAACATCCATTGAACAGAGAGTGAGAAACAACTGTAGACGAGTCATTATGCATTTTATAGGTCCTAATGCACCAAACATGACAAACACAGACTTTACCAAAAAAAAAAAAAACATGACAAACACAGGCATTCCAAATCAATTTGATGATTAAGGTCTGCAAAATTGATGTTGCATAACTCAATGTATAAACTTAAAAAGTATGGTCATCTCATCCCATTATGTGTTACATCGTACTTAATAATATTACAAAATTTATTATAAATTAGCATTGTCAATATATCAACATTTGTTCTTTTTTTTCCTGTGGATGCATATTTTTATGAGGGTCCAATGAAAATTTTGTGTCATATATCTATAAATTAGATGAAAAGAGGGACTTTTTGGATGTATAGGAGGGAGAGTAATGAGAGTGTACAATTGATGCAAGTGGGCTTTGTTTTTTGTTTTTTGTTTTTTTTTTTTTTTTTTTTTAATCTACTCCCCATAATTTGTTTATATATGCCACAATATGTTTATATGGAGCAACAACCTTCTTTTGAGGACCAAAAATACCTATCTTATATTTGCAAATTGAGAGAGCTTTGTGTGGCTTGAAGCAAGCATCAAGAGCATGGTTTGATTATTTTAGCTTGTTTCTTTTACCATTTGGTTCTTTTGCAGCATTGTAAATCCTTTGTTTTTCATTCAAAAATCAGATCATGGCATTCTAGCTCTACTTTTACTCATGGACAATATGATTGTCATCAGTAATGATCCAAACTTGCTTGATGGATTTATTTCTTCATTGAGTAGTGAATTTACAATGAAGGATACAGAGCCATCACATTACATTTTGGCTGTGGAGGTTCGAATTTTTTTTATAGTCTTTATTTGTGCCTTTGGTTTGTCAATTCTTAAATGTGCTCAAATGGACGGTTGCAAGCCAGGATCCATGCCTATAGCCACTTGCACTCATTCTCTCAAATGCGAAATTATTTTCTGATTCCACGCTATATCAAAGTATTGTCAGAGCTCTTTAATATCTCATCATCACACAACTGGATATTTCATAAGTAGTCAATTTTATATTTTAATTCATGCATTGGCCTACTATGACTCATTTTCAAATTGTGAAGCACATTTTGTGCTATTTGCTTGACTCGACAATTGACTAAGATATTTTTTACCTATAGTAATTGTATATCATAGAGTGTAAGAAGCAACAAACGGTTGCTCGATCTAGTGCCAATGTAGAGTATCGTGTAATGGTGTCAACCATTGATGAGATTGTTTGGATATCTTCCCTTTTAAGGGATTTAGGTACTCATCTCTCAAGTCAACCAATATTATTTTGTGATAATATCAGTGTAATTTATATGTTGATTAATCTCGTGTTATATGCAAGAATTAAACATATGGAATTAGATTATCATCATGTGCGAGAAAAAATGGCGCATTTGGAAACTTATGTTGCAAATTGAGAATTTGGGATTGTCCCATTCCTAATTTGAAGGGGAGTTAAGGCACTAATTTATCAATCAAGAGAGAAGAATATGGAAATGTCTATCAAAATCACAAGCAAATTCTCAAATATAATAAAATCAAGGGATTGACAGTTTTATTATTTATATTATTGTATTGTCCTTATAAAGTGTAATGCTTTGTAATATCTTTAATATAGTAGAAATCATTTCAACATGAGATCAACAATCAAACACCTTTATTCTTTTAGGATGTTTAAAGCAAATGGTGATTAGAGATGTTTTTGAAGGCCGCATTTGTTTTCCCCCTTAAATTCACTGCAACTTCACAAATTTAATCATGAATAAATGGTGCAATGGAAGATTTCATTTGCCTAGAACTTGATCATCCTTCACCCTACCCAATTCAAATTGGACAAACATGAAGGAGACTGAAACAAGATAATCATCATTCGACAATGTTAAGTAAAAATGTCCATTATTCAAAACATTTAAAGAGGGATATGAACATGACTGAAAACAGGAGGAAGATCATTCATAACAACATTCGACAAACCGATCACGAGATGATGATCAAGCATCCGTCACCAGGAGAAAAACCAAAAAAAGTGGAAAAAAAGACAGTATATTGTTGTACTAAGAGGCAAAGTGTGTTGGAACCAAAAGGATTTGGAGGGAGAGAGTATAAACACACAAAGAGAGAATATATTACACAATATGCCTTCAAAGGCTTAATGGTGTACACACACAAGCTTTGCTAACCTTAAAACTCTCTCTCTCTAGCTTTCTATATGCTTCTGAAGCTATCTCACTCTCTCACACACTAAATAAACTAACATAACTCTATATTTATAAGCATCTTCACCGCCCGGACTTCACCGCCTAAACTCCACCGCCATTATCTTCAACGTGCAAGAGTTGAAGTTGAACTTTCTTCTTGGCAGTCAAAAATTGTGGGCTGCGAATTCTCTTCTTCTTGCTGTCTTCAGTGAGAATAAAATATTGCCAGCCGCAAGTTTCTTTCCTTCCTTTCCTTCGTGCTCTTGAAGTCTCCAGCGACAACTATTATATTATTTTATTGTGTGCCCAAGATGCATGTAGTTTCTTCAAGATTTTTCTTCTCCGGCGGTTTAGGGAGGTGTGGCGCTGCAGCACACGTTTCTTTGGAAGTTTACAAACCGACTAACTCTTGCTTTCACACACTTAGCCAAAAACAATTAAAAGACAAATAAGCTAATCAAAACACAAAATCAATTTTACTATTTTCTAACAAAGTGTTCATTTGTAGTAGCCGAGCACGGAATATATAGTCTGAATTATGGTGAGCGCAAAGAGGAAGGTGGCAGCGATGAGAGACAATGTAACCCAAGGATTCCTGAAGTAGGCGTGGATGAGATTAGCCCTCCACGTGTTCCAGCGCTTATTGTAGTACTTGTTGACCTTGCAGAGCACGTCCAAGAGGCTGCGGTTGAGCTTACCCCGCGCAACATTGCCCAGTGAGTTGAACGTCTTGGCTACCGCTTCATCGCTTGCTAGGAAATTCGCGATGATGCCTTGGGCGCGGAGCAGTGGGACGTCCCACCCGTTGCTGATTATGTGCCCCATGCAGTAGATGTAGGACGTGACCTCGATCCCAGCCTTGACATGGAGGCGCTCGAACGCCATAAGGTTGAGGATTCTGGACATGGTGATCGCAGTTACCTTGATTCTGGGGAGCATCAGGACGCCGTCTACAAAGGAGATGTCTTTGAGGCTATCGGTCTCGCTAATCTTGAACCGGATCCCATGCTTGTTGAGCTCGGTGGCCGAGGCTAATTGGATAATCATCGGATTGTTCTTCCAGTCCACCTCGTCCTTCTTCTCGGGGTCCATCAGCATGCACTTCCTGAAGACGTCTAGGACGTGCAGGTATTTGCCCATCCTCACGATGCCCTTCTTTGGGAGCAGAAGTTGATGATGAGCCCGTTGACATCCGTCCTCTCGTGTTGTCGAAGTAAAGTCAGTACATTGAATCCGAGATTGGGGTTGGATTGATACTGTAAGAGTTTTATTAATGTGGACTATATTAATTGTTTTAATTTACTATTTTTATGGTTACCGTAAAACAGGGTCTAAGGTGAGATAGAAGTTTCTTAATTAGTCTAATATGGGACTGGTTAGTGTGGGCCGACTTAAGCCTAGCTCGTGATGAGGGAGCCTAGCTGGAAATTCTATAAATAGTGCTCTCAAGTTTCTCCTCTAACCCTAATTCTCACGTGTATCCTCACCTAAGAAGCATTTACCTAACACTAAACGTGAGGGGCCACTTCATTGAGCCAGTGAAACGGAGAGTAATAGAGGAGAAGGACTTGCGCGTGGAATATTGTGTTTGCACTTCCGCTTCAAAAACGATGGATCTCAAAACAGGTGCGTTAACATTTTCTACTCAATTATGCATGTTCTTGTTCTAATTATGGAAATCTTGAGATTGCGCAATTTGCATACAACAGATACTACTTGAGTAAAAGAGGGAAGAAATAAAGTTTCCTATGGCGGTGATAGATTTAATCATCAAATTGTTGGTTGATCTGGAACCGTGCATCCAGTGCATTTGGAGCATTAGATTCAGTGGATCCTTCGTAAGGTGAGATGACCAAGATGTACTGTTAGGTGCCTATAGTACGGTGGCTAGCATACTTGCAATAACATCTTTCGATGGAGTGAAATCTAAGAAAGCAACCTCCTCCTCGTCCTTCTTGCGCTCCATCAGCAAACCGTTCCTGAAAACGTCCAGGATGTGCAGGCATTTGCCCATCATTGTGATGGCCTTGCTGGGGTACCAGAACTTGAGGATGAGCGTGCTGATGAATTGGTCGTCCTGTGTTGTTGTGGTGAAGTCAGCACATTGAATCTGAGATTGTGGTCATATTGATAGTACTTGCGAAAAAGGGGAAAATGAAGTTTCGGTGACAGATTTACTAATCAAATTATCGGTTGATTGTGAACCGTGCAATCAATGCATTTGGAGCATTAGATTCGGTGGATCCATCGTAGGGTTCATGTGATATCACAAAGATGTACTGTTAGGTGCACATAGTATAGCGGTTTGCGTACTTGCAATATTTTCTCATCTTATGACCGACCGAAATCTAAGTAACCTTCTTGCCATCGCTCTCCACAGCCACCAGCCGCTCCAGCACTAGCATCGGAAGCTGATTCTCCAGCATCAGCATATCCTGCAAAATGTCTGACATCATGTAGACCTTCCCGCGGTTGCTGAAGATGGGGTCGTTCGACGCGTAGTCGGGCACCTCGTTGGTTATGAACCTCAGGATCTCGAGCATGAAGCAGCCGTCCGTTATCATCAGCTCCAGGAACAGGGGTGCCGCGCCCTCACGGCTGCCTGCCTTCCACTTCAGGTCCAGCGCGTCGTAGCTCTCCTCAAGGTCCCACGCCACCTCCCTGAGGGACTCGAAGAAGCGCTCCTTAGGCTTCTTGGACCGCTTCAGGAAGTGGCGGACTGCGCGGTGCTTGTGTTCCTCCATGGGGAGAAGGTGGGCCTCACCGTGGTGGTAGGGGCCGAAGGAGACAACTTGCGGCTGGTAGGCCTCGCGGTTGAGGGCGGTGATTCGTGCGGGGACCCTGTAGATGGACCGCATCTTCCAGCACCGTTGCTCCTCGTCATCGCAGGGCATGGACTGGAGGCTCTCGTCAAGTGGGGCAAACGAGTCGGACTCGTCCAGTTCCATAGGAGGCATAGTTCCGCAAGTTTCACAGGTTCCACAAGTTTCTGTTCGACCGTGACAGGCCCAATCCCACGGCCAGGCGATGGAACCGCTGCTAAAAATGCAAAGAACAAGCTCAGTTATCCGACAGTAGAGCCTCCCTTGGTGTTCCACTGATCACGGAATCAAACATATTTCTCCAGAAAAGCAGAGCACGTATCAACCTTACGCCTCATCATAACCGATCGAACAAAACCATATCATCGCAGTCGATACAGGCCCGAACAACGAAACTTAGGCTACCGCGGAATCCGTGAACCAATGAGCCAATGAGTCCAGCTGAAACAAACGACAGTTGATCCAAAGATCTCATACGAGGACGCCAAGGAGCTAAAGCGGCACATACCTGACCAGAACGACCGAGAGTGATCGTGACCCGAGGCCTCGACAATTCTGACGCCCTCAAGCCCGGAGCACAAATCATCGGAGACGCGGTGCTGTAGACCAACCAGGCCACGATCGATTCGCCGATCGGAACCTAGTTCGACATGGCGAGGACGATGATCGAGGATCGGAAGAGCTCGGAACCGGAGGTTTGGGAAGGAGGGGAGTGAGGTTTTTGAAGGTCTTGCTTTGCATTGACTCGGGGTCGACGACTTCGCACCCCGGCGGGGTAGGTTTGAATGTGTTCATTAGCTTTTGGTGGACCCCACTGGTCGTCATTGCTAACGTAAGAGCCCATATTGTTTTTTGGCAGAAAACATTTTCCTCCACGATCGGTTGAAACGGAGAAAATAGTATAAAAGGACCCCCAAAAAAAAACAATTAAATCATCATGGCGGGGGTAGGTTTGAATTTGAAAAATTTTGAATGTGTTCATTAGCTTTTGGTGGACCCCACCGGTCATCATAGCTAACATAAGAGCCCATATTTTTTTTTTGGCAGAAAACATTTTCCTCCACGATCGTTTGAAACGGAGAAAATAGTATAAAATGACCCAAAAAAAAAAAAAACAATTAAATCATCATGCGGGTGGTGAAGGTGCACTGGATTTTACATTATAGCATCTCAGCATCAATACCAGGAAGCTGCCGCAAAAGTCTAAACCTCTCATTACGGGACAAGCCATGTACGTCTGGCTCACTATTTGCGCACGAGAATTGGAATTTCACGCGCGCAACGCTCGAGTGTCTCCCTAAGTGGAAGGGCTCCTATGGATTGAATACATGTAATGACAATTTGGACACCGACTTTGCATATTTGATGTCACACTGATTTTAAAATCGTACTTCTTTTTTGTTGTAATTTTTTATATTATATATTTGAGATATTTCAGATCTTTTACTTGAGTCTCATATTTAGTTTTCAATGCATTTTTTTATGCATACATCGCATGTACAATAATGTAATGATATTATGTGTATACGGTTAGCTCATGATAATCATATAATTTCTAGTTAATTAACTTAATATGGCACATAAGACGGATTGTGACCATCTTGTGTGAAACTCAAATACTTTCACTTGTTGCTAGCATCTATGAGCTCCAATCGAGAAGAGCTCGAATCCATCATAATTGCTTATGAGCTCCAATCGAGAAGCACTTGGATCCTATATAACTGCAATAATTAGTAAACTCTAAACTCAAATATATTGCAAGGACGATTAAATCCGAAAGTGACTAATTCCATCACCCGATCAGATTAATATGTCATTTTGATGAATTGGTTAAGCCCTAATTACGCATATTGATGACCTCATTCCGGGTCCCTTTCGCGCGGGCAACGCATTCAATTTTAGTCCCAAATAAGTCAACAGGGGCACATTCCTTTCTTGCTCAAAGACCGATTAAAAAAAGAACTGATTAAAGGCACACTACTTTTGCTCTGAGAAGAATCTTTGTGAAGCTGGGGTGTAAAAGATATAAAGTAAATTCATTAGCATTAGGGCACACACATCGTGTGCAAGAAGGGGAGAAAAAAAAAGAGATAAAATTTAGGAGCATGAGTCAACTGTATTGTGGATTTATCTATTTTAAGTGTATCTACCGCTCATGGGTTGTAATTGTGAGACCATTTAAATGTTGTCCAAATGAATAAGTGATTACCTACTTTTTGTAATAGATTTGGTCAATGTTACATTGGCTCTGTTTGGCTGAAATCCAAAAATAAAATTAAAAAATAATATTAAAAAATTGACATATCTAAAAGGTGTTTTTTAAGAAGAATAACAACATTTTTCAGTATTTAGCTAAAACGTGAAAATGATCTAGAAAACATTTTCCACCGTTTGATATGGACCTCGTGCACACCTTTTAAAAAAAATTAAATTGAAAATTTTAATTACTTTTTATTTTTATTTTTCTTTTTGTTTCTCTTTTCGGCCGATTGCTTGCTATAAGCAAGGTTGAGCTCACCAGATTCCAATTAGCTGAACCAAGGCTCGATGAGCTTGAATTTGGCTAGATCGGCGCAAGGTCGAGGCCAATTGCTCCAATGACCAGAATGAGAACCATGATAGCAGCGAAGACGACAATGGTGACGATGAAGGGATGGATGAGGATGCTGATGAACAAATGAGCGGGTGGGAGGTGGGTATTGCAGAGGATAAAGAGACCGACTTCCCCCAAGCGTATTTCCTCATTAGGTATATGAGCAACAGGAAAAACTGCGGCAGGACAATGGTCCCTCTACCTCCATCCGTCCTTCCGATATAATAGAGTGTAACTTTTCTTTGTGACATAACAAATACAAAACTATTAAATTTTTTCTTGTGACATTATATATCCAAAACTTGAACCTACACGATAAATTTACCCTTCGTCAACATTTCATCAGAAGATTTTTTAAGCCAAAATAATGTCATTATTTTTTGCAATTAAAGACATGTGGGGTTAAATGTGTCAAAAAAAAGTTTAGGATAGATGTGTCATGGTGGATATAGTTTGGATTTTTAATGGCTTTTTCCCTTGTATTTAAAATCATATCACTCATCAATCAAAAGATTAAATCCATTATTAGATTGCGGTGTAAATAATTTGACCTTCATTGCGTCATTTGACAGCAGAAAATAATGAGTTTTTGCCCTAAATAGACATCACATGCAAAAACTCCAAAAAAGATCTTCACCGGAAAAATTACCCTCAAAAGTTTATTTCTCATGTTATGCCCCGATGTAATTTATTTTGTCCCCCCTAACTTTTCAACATGCGTAGGTTTAATGATCTTAAATCTTATCTTTCTAAGTAGGATTTTCAATCGACTAAGTCACTCGGTCAAGAAGTCACGCAATCTATGACCCTGGAACTATGGCTCCGACACCGCGTGTGCGAACAATCCGACCAAGCCTTTCTTCACTCCCTCTTGTGACATTAGTGTCTTCGCACTGCCATAGCTTCTCGGCGTGCTCCTACCTTGACTCGATGGTAGCTGACGTTCGAAATTCCTCTGACACTAGTCTTAGTCGTTGTGCTGTGGCCCCTCCCCCCTGAAATGATTTCATATTTCCAATTGCTTTCCCAACTAGGACCACGACTCCCTTTATATTAACCCATCAATGCTTGCTAAATTTATTCATTCTTTTTCAAATCAATTGCTTTCCAACTAGGACCACTACTCCCTTTATATTAACCCATCAATGCTTGCTAAATTTGTTCATTCTTTTTCAAGTTATTTGCTTTCCAACTAGGACCACTACCCCTTTGGATTGACCCATCAATGGCTGCTAAGGTTGTTCTTTCTTTTTGAAGTTAATTGCACAGGGTTGGTTCGTACTTTCTCGGGTCAATTTAGAAAAATAAAAGAAACGGTGGATTCTAGTTGTCTTGCGTTGATTGCCAAGTCAATTTATAATAACTAAAAGAGAATATGACGATGACTGAAGTTCGAAGCGGGAGAAGACATTGTTCCAAAAGTCTCGACGGAATTTACTCAGCTCTTGCCACACGGTGGGCCATCTTCTGTGCTTTAAGGGGCCTAGAATGCTTTACAAGATCCTCATTTCTTACATCTTTTCTTAGAATATTAGTATTTATGTGAAATTCTACTTTGAGGCAAAGTGCACCTTGTGCAAAGGAGAAAATATCGGGTCAATGCGGAAAGTTATAACTGTGTCAATGACCTTTCCAATTCTGGTCCGAATTGAGAGAATTCTGTTTTTCACTGTGAAAGTAGCAGTAGTTAATATCCATTTGATTAGACGGGGGAGACACTTCAAGGTTCATGGAGTCCAACATCTACATGTGAAATTGGAATTCAACTAAATGAATTAAATAGCATAATTGCTATAACATTTTGGAGCATTCGAATAGGCAGAAATCCAACATTTGATCTGGAAAAGTCGCACAACAGCTGGCAAAACGGTAGCAACGTTTGATTCGAGAGGACTTACAAGGACTATAATATCAATATGAAAAAACTTGTTTAGAGCTCTATACCATTATCAATCAAGGGTTCTTTTCTATATGGGTCTAAATTTTAAATTTTTGTTCATTTTTTTAGACTTATTCTTACTGCTTATGGTTATTGTCAAGTTTTTCTTTTCTTGCCGTGGAGAGTACTTTTTAGACAACTCAGGGGCATGGGTGAATCCGGTGAATTCCATGAATCGGTCAAATTTAGGCATTGGGTCCATGTAGGTAATCCTTATCTAGAGTAGTTTCCATGTAATTCATGGATTCGAGAGGGTGATATTTAATTTTCAATGTGAGATTCGACAACATGTTAATGGTCAATCGTGAGCGATTGTTTATGCCTGAGATGACTTGGCTTCGCAAATTTCTAGAGAATTTACTCAGCTCTTGCCTCCATGGAGGGCTACCTTCTATGCTTTGGTGGGCCAAGAATGTTTTACAAGGTCTCCATTTCACACTCCTTTATTCTTTGAATCTTAATTTTTATGTGAAATTCTACTTTGAGGCAAAGTGCATCTTTGTGCAAAGGAGAAAAGAGCCACTCAGCGTGAAAAAGAAACGAGGGTCACAGTAAAAAGTCGTGACTCTTTCATGTACCTAGTCTCTCTCAGATGACCCTTTCAATCATGGTCACCGAGTGGTGAATACGTCGTGATTGTGAACCTCATGACCCTCTCAGGTGATATTTTATTTTCAATGTGAGATTCGACAACATGTTAATGGTTAATCGTGAGCAATTGTTTATGCCTGAGATGACTTGGCTCCGCAAATTTCTAGAGAATTTACTCAGCTCTTGCCTCCATGGAGGGCCACCTTCTATGCTTTGGTGGGCCAAGAATGTTTTACAAGGTCTCTATTTCACACTCCTTTATTCTTTGAATCTTAATTTTTATGTGAAATTCTACTTTGAGGCAAAGTGCATCCTTGTGCAAAGGAGAAAAGAGGCACTCAGCATGAAAAAGAAACGAGGGTCACGGTAAAAAGTCGTGACTCTTTCATGTACCTAGTCTCTCTCAGATGACCCTTTCAATCATGGTCATCGAGTGGTGAAATACGTCCTGATTGTGAACCTTTATTGGGTTATTTATATGGACAAATGGGAATAATTTACGCAAAATTTGAACGGTTACATAAGATCTGCCCTATGGAACACGTCAGGTTTTGGCGTACAACATTTACATGAGAAGCTATGTGGGGGCGCATGGACTCATGCTACGAAATATAGGAACTCAATTAAATGAATTAAATTTAGATAAAAAAAAATACTAAATGAATTAAATAGCTTGTTTTTGGATGCAAACGTGGCTACCTAAACTTTTTGGAGAGTCCGGAGAGGCAAAGAACCAATAGGCAGCCATAACATTTTGATCCGATAAGAGCTACGGGTCAAAAGCACCTATTCAGAAAACTCGTTCCGAGCTCTATGCTGTGGCCAAGCGATGGGTGATATTTTTATTTACATGCCTATTCCCCTGTTATTTTAGACTCTTGTTGATATTTCCGAACTTCTTTACTGTTTAGGGTTACTTTCGGGTTTTCTCATCTCACCCAAGATTTGGAGCATATTTTTCAATAATTCTAGTAATGTGAAACGAGCAAAGTATGGAATGATCATATCAATAATCACATAACCACGGTTTAATCCATTTTCTCCTACTTTTAATATATATACATCACGTGGCTATAGACCATTGTCCGTTGATTTACAGTCCTTTTCCATTAATCTTTTATATCCCTATCTTTATTTCATTTTTCTTTTGCCATATTAAGTCCGCTCCACACAGATGCCCCTCCTGTCGTCAGCCGATGACAGACGTTGCAGTATCGCGAACACGGCACACATGGTTCAGACCCATGTGAAATCGAGTTTAGGTTGTCGTTGGCTTGACCTTGACTTGCTATGGTCCTTCTAGGTGGCTTTAAGGTAAAGTTCTCTAACCACGAAACCGAATTGACGTTTCTAGGGCAAGTTGAGAAGGACTCATACAAATTTGTTTTTTACGTGTAACACGGGCATGCGAGTGCAAAAGGCTCGATAATCTAGAGGTCTATAAAAGCTCTTTTATAAGCCCGGTCAAGGGTCTTCGTCAATGCAAGTAGCATTACTCACAGAAAAGCATGCGGACAGCGGAACCTGGACATGTGATTCCCAGTTTTTGAGTTGAAAACCCGCCCGATGTCCAAACAACTAGGGCAACACTGGAGGACTCGATATTTTTCTGAGTTCTTTTCGTTTTAAGAGGGGAAAAGGTCAAGAAGCAGGATCATACAAGACCGATTTGCATTGACTTAAAGCACTCGAAGAAGACCACGCTCCACAAGCGATGCGGAGAACTCCATGTTTACCTTTGAGTTAATTAAGCTAGAATGCTGTCGATGAAAAATTCTAGTGAAAAAAGAGTACACGTCCATGAGTAAATTTACTGTAAAAGACCAAGGATGAAATTCGAAAGACGAAAGTATGAGTAGAGCTCTAAGCACTATAGATTCTGTGTTCGATTTACAACGGTTCCATCTTAGCCTGTGGTCTTAGAGTTTATCATTGTCATTTTGTGAACGGAGCCTTATCTGGAGTGTAGGGCGATTTGCATACATTGGTAATTGGGTAGTAGTTCATCAGAAGATTTTAGACATTGTATTATGACAAGGCACGGAGTATTAATTAATGTATGGTGTTAGAGATATCTTAGGATGTTAGAGATATTTATTTTCCTAATTGATTTATAATTGATTTCATGTCGATTATAATTGATTTGATTATGATATTGTAATATTCTATTGCTTTAGATAGTTGCCTAGACTAGCCTATAAATAGGCTCTTGTATCATCAGTGTTACACACACTGAAATATATAGAAATTCATTCTTTCACTTTATTCTGTCATGGTATCAGAGCGAGGTTTTGTCTGAGAGAGTGGTCGCCATTGTCGCAGCATCTTGATCTACCACGGAGAGAAGCCACACGTCAGTCGTGCTACAGGACTACTGACGACCATCGACGCCGTCGACTGCAGGTGGAAATTTCGAAAACAATTCTTAGAATTTTTTAATCGAAAACCACATATACAGGTTCTACATTCCCATACGAGTCCAGAACAGCAACGAACTTCGCCGGAAAGTACTCCACGCGCCCTCACGCGCCGTCCAAAGCCTCTGCGCGTGAGACCCACGCGCCCACGACGCCGGGAAGTCAGCCACGTGCCCTCACGCGCCGGTCAACCCTCTGCGCGCGTATCAGTGACGTCAGCCCACGTCATCTCGTCGCCGATTGTCATTGACCGGCGTTGACCCGATCGGTTCGCAGCGTTTTCCCACCGGTTTAGCTATTTTCCAACCGGTTCTCGGAGTTTTTCGACCGGTTTGGTCATTTCCCGACCAGTTAGCTCCTTTATCTGTCCGGTTTGTGCAGTTTTCGAGCGATTTTAAGGTGTTTTCGACCGGTTCAACCAGATTCCGACCGGTTCAGTCAGATTCCGACCGATTCGCAGTGTTTTCCGGCCGGTTCAGCCAATTTCCGACCGGTTCTTGGCATTTCTAGACCGGTTCTTGAGGTATTTCATCGTTCTAAGTCTATTTTCGACCTTTATTTCTTCATATCAGCTCTACAAATATCAGTTTTTCTCAAATTCATCAAAGAATCGATTGAGTTTACTAGTATTTCGCCTATCATGGACAAGTTAGAAGTCTCAATGCCAATTCAAACCATCCTAAATGGATCAAATTATATTTTATGGGCTCAAGAAATGTCTTGTTTTCTAAGGGGACGTAAGCTTTGGCGTTATGTCACTGGAAATCTTCGCGAGCCTTCTCAAGCCGTCGAAGAAGATGACGATACATTTGCTGGACGATTGGAAGAGTGGGAGAGCAAGAATCACCAGATACTTACGTGGTTTTGAAATACTTCGATTCCATCCATCAAACTTCAGTTTGGTCGTCTAAATACAACAAAGGAAGCCTGGGATCTTCTTGCTGGTCGTTATTCCACATCAGACATTGCTCATCAATATCAACCGTTAGGGAACTTACATCGCATGCGTCAAGAGACAGGTCAGTCTATTAATGACTTTCTTTCTTCAATGCATGCTATCTGGGACCAGCTAGCTTTATCTGAACCAACATGGGATTCAACTATTGATGCTCGTAAGTTTGCTGAATATCGTGATCGTATGCGGGTTATGCAATTTCTGATGGCTCTAAATGATGAGTATGAACCTGTACGAGCCTCACTTTTGCATAGGGATCCTTTACCTCATCTTGAGGTAGTTGTTTCAGAGTTACTAACGGAGGAAACTCGCCTTGCGACTTTAAAGGCACAACGTGCTACTCCACTGGTTTCCACTCCTATAGATGCAGTGCTTGCTACTTCTGGCTCATCCTCATGGCGCAAACCTTATTGTACGCACTGTCGTCGACCTGGTCATCGTGCATCAAACTGCTATCAATTGCAATCCAAGCAACCTACGGGAACAAACAATCGATCCCGTTTTTGAGGTGCAGCTGCACGCCGCCCATCCACTGCTGCTTCTATCATAGAGGATTCTTCTACTAGCTCGTCTGTCACGCTATCTTTAGATGATCTTCGATCCACAGTTCGTTCCATTCTTCAAGAAACCGGTACCTCTAGTTCTTCTACTCTATCAGTCACTCCAGGTACTCATGATTCATGGTTCTTTGATTCTGCGTGTTGTAATCACATGACTTCTCATTCCAATTTATTCAAGTCAAAATCATATAACTCACAAGCACCTATTATTCACACTGCTGATAACTCTCAGATGATAGTTAGTCATACAGGAAACGTTTCAACACCCACATTGTCCTTACCTGATACCTTTATGGTTCCCAATCTCTCTTTAAACTTGATATCCGTGGGCCAGCTATGTGAGCTTGGTTTTGATATTCATTTCTCTTCGAATGGTTGTCGTGTGCAGGATCCACGGACGGGACAGACAATTGGGACAGGCCGTAAAGTGGGACGGTTGTTTGAGCTTGTTTCCTTAAAGCTTCCCAACTCCTTCGCTGGTTGTGCTGCCACAGTTTCATCTGAAACTTGGCATTCTCGTTTAGGTCATCTTTCTTTTTCTCGTCTAAGTCATTTGCTTTCAAGTGGTCATCTAGGTTCTGTTGACAATAAAACCTTTGATTGTCTATCTTGTAAGTTAGGAAAACATCATGCTTTACCGTTCAATATTAGTGAATCTATGTCTTATGCTCCTTTTGATCTAATTCATTCGGATATTTGGGGACCATCTCCTACTCCCACTATGGGAGGCTCTCGTTATTTTGTGATTTTTGTTGATGACTATTCGCGTTATACATGGCTTTATCTCATGAAAAATCGATCTGAACTTACCCATATCTATGGCAATTTTGTTGCCATGATCAAAACACAATTTTCTCGAGATATCAAGGTTTTTCGTACTGATAATGCCATGGAATATAAGGATAGAGAGTTTCTTAAAATTCTTTCTCAGAACGGTACTATTATTCATCGTTCTTGTCCAGGAACTTCCTAACAAAATGGTCGAGCAGATCGTAAACACAGGCATATCTTAGATACTGTACACACTCTTTTAATCTCAGCATCTTGTCCAGAACAATTTTGGGGGGAGGCCTGTCATACTGCTGTCTACACTATTAATCGTATTCCGTCACCTATTATAGGTAACACTTCTCCATATGAGCGCTTGTATGACAGTATCCCTAATTATAGTCTACTTCGAGTTTTTGATAGTGCATGTTTTGTGCATCTTCTTCCAAATGAATGCACGAAGTTAGAACCTCGTGCTCATCTATGTTGTTTCCTTGGCTATGGCATTGAGCATAAAGGGTATAGATGTTGGGACCCTATATCCAATCGACTTCGTGTGTCTCGCCATGTTACCTTCTAGGAACATAAAATGTTCTCATCTTTACATTCTTTTGCATCTTCTCCCACTATCCCAAATGTTCGTTTCTTCACAAATCCTTCTGTTGAACTGTTCCCTGAAGATGCCACTCCTACATCTTCCTCTGTCGAATTGTCCTCTCCAAATCTTGATGCAGGTATCTCTAGAAATCCCACTTCAGCAGCTCCCGATATGTCTGTGCCATCCATGGATCCAACCTTGGAAGTTCCTTCTTCTGTTCGTCGCTCCACCTGTGTAAGTCAACCTTCTGTTCGGCTTCGTGATTTTCATTGTTATTCCACAATTGCCTCCTTTCACGAGCCTCGCACATATAGAGAAGCTCGTACTAATCCTCTTTGGCAACAAGCAATGGCGGATGAGTTGCAAGCATTAGAACACTCTCATACTTGGGATTTGGTTGATTTGCCTCCTAACAAGTCGACTATAGGCTGTAAATGGGTGTACAAAATCAAAACTAAGGCAGATGGTACAGTGGAGCATTATAAAGCTCGACTAGTAGCAAAAGACTTTACCCAGGAGTATGGCATTGATTATGATGAGACGTTTGCTCCAGTTGCACGTCTTACTTCTGTTCGTAGCCTTCTTGCTGTCGCTACTGTTGACACCTAATTTTAGAAAAATAAAATTGCATTTTGAACAAATAAAAGGAAAAAAAAATGAAAACGGGGGAAGTTGATTTGATTGAATTATGCAAGGAAATATGGGATTTTGATGGATTTCCGGATTTTGTTAAATGCAGCAACAATTTTGAAATCATGTGAATAAGGGGCAAGAATTTTGCAAGATGGAAGAAATTTAAGCAAGATCGAGCTAATTGCGAAATCACGCTCTAATTTGCAGATTTGATTTAATGTGGCAAGAGATGGAAATTTGGAAAATGCCATAAAAATGCAAACGTCTCGAATCACTATAAAAGAACGCTACATTTTTCAAGAAAAGGGGTGGGAGGAAAACAAAAAAAATTCAAAAAGAAGAATTCGTGCAAGAGAGAGAGTAAAAAAAAAAGAGAGGAGAAGAAGCCTTCGTCCATCTTCAATCAACAGAAAAAGGCCATTTTCTCTTTTTCTTGTCCTAACAAGTTGCAGAGAAAAGGAAAAAGTCAGCAAAGAAAAGGGAGAATTCGGCAAAAGTGAAAGGACGTGCGACAGGTGAGTGAGAGAAAAAGAGAAAAAACAAAACAAAAAAGGGAAAAGCTTCTTCTTCCTCGTGCAAAGACCCCCGCTCGCCGAACTTGCGACTGTTCGCCGCCACCGCGTCTCCACACCAGCCACCGCCTACCGCGCTCCACCTCGCCCGCAACCTGCAGATCTCGCGCCCCACCTCGCCGATCACCGTCGCTCCGCCAACGCCGACGCCCGCGTAGCCGCCACCGCTGCGCCCGCGTCGCTCGTTTGCGAGCACCGCGCCACCGCCGCTCGAGCCTCGACGCCCGCAATCCACGAGCAGCTCGCCGCGCCCGATGCTCGACACCAATAGCATCACCGTCGCCCGAGCACCCGCTAGTGGCCGCCACTGAGACCCCACGGCCGAGCCCCCCACCGGAACTCCGACGACCCGGTCAAACAACCGCCCGCGCCATTCCCCCGTCGATTCCCTTAGGTAGTTTTCTTTTTATTTTTTTAACTTTTTACTTTACTTTTCGTTTTATTTAGTTTAGTTTATTTTACTCTTTTTATTTGTTATGTTATCTTTTTGTGTATTTCATTTGATAGCATTTTTAGTTTAGTTATTTGATTTGTAATATTGGCTGTTAATATCTGTAATTTTTGTAGGCGTTATCCGCAAGAATTTTGTCCGGAATTATTATGATTATTAATTTGATCCGAGAGACATTGGATCATTTTTTAATTATTTTAATTGTTGGGCTTTTTAGTGCAATTTCAATTGTTAAATCACAATGATTATTTAATTTGGTCCGTAAGACTTCTGGATCGATTTGTAATTATTTTGATCTCTTTGTTGTGATAATTAGGTTAGAATAATCGTTAATTTGACTCGTGAGACAACAAAGTTATTGTTTCGATTATTTTAATCCTTTATTTTGTTGATAACTTAGATTTAATATTTATTTAATAATTACTTATCTTTAAAAAACT
Organism: Eucalyptus decipiens; assembly: GCA_014182575.1. Lineage (NCBI taxonomy): Eukaryota > Viridiplantae > Streptophyta > Magnoliopsida > Myrtales > Myrtaceae > Eucalyptus > Eucalyptus decipiens. The sequence continues at coordinate 61,266,461 of CM024611.1, forward strand.
AAAAAAATCAAAAAAATCAAAATTCTGCATGAGCATATAGGTTTAGTGAATCATACATGTAGTTTTAGTGAATTAGAAATTTTTTAAGATTACATTTTTAGGATTGCATTTTTAGAAGTAAGTTAGGGTTGGACCTAAATTAGTTTTTCAGATAATATTCGTATATTTTACTTATCCCATTTTTCTTTTAAAAAATAGTTTTCTAAGATAGAATAGGGTTAAGTCAAATTAATCCCTAGAATAAATTAGAAAATTATCCCTTTTTAGGTAGTTTAATTAGGGTTTTCATAAATTCTGAATTTCAATAAATAAAAAATCCAAAAATACTAGGTGCATGTTAACTAGTTTGCATAATAGGATTATTTAATCAGAATTTGTTCATTAGTGAAATCAGGTCATGAGGTGCATGTTAATTAATTTGCAGCATAATAGGCCCATTTAATTAGAATTTGCATATTAATAGGATTAAGTCATTTAGTTTTAAAATGCATTTTTATAAATAAAAAAAAACTCCAATCTTTAAGAAAATCAAAAAAAAAAATGATTGCTTGCTTTGTGTGATACAATTTATTTATTTGAATGTTTTAAATAATGGATGAGCACCCATGTGGTCACCACATTTGCATGATAGTAATTTAGGTTAAAATAAATCAGCCGCTTGCAAAAATATTTTGAAAAATTAAAAGAAATGGTACCGAAAGGGCATTAGAAAATTCTAGTGTAACCAAGTCCCCGTACCCTTAGTCTCTCGGTTCGTAGGAGTAAAATAAATCTCCTTTATTTTACTTAGGTGTCTAATCTACCTACCATAAACCGATTAGTGGCGACTCCTAGTTAATAATCTTTTGCATGTTAAATGTTTAAACCTTAAGTCGCGAATTGGTATGGGCTTGGGAGAGCCCGAGCTAAGTTTAAAGACTTAGCAGTCCATTAACCTAGTTTTAGGTGGTGCACCCGAAATTTAGGTCGCGACAGCTTGGCGACTCCACTGGGGACTTGTGTTAAAACACTTAGTGGACTTAGGCCAATTTTTCTTTTTCTTTTAAAATGTTTTTACTTGGCAGCGAGGATCCCAGGTATGTCCCTAACATTTCTAAGGTGTTAAATGTTCTTGCAGATGGGAGGTATAAGGGGGGTAGTCTATGCTAACATTTGCCTTGCAGGTTGGAGTGTGTGATGAATGATTTATTCCTGATTAGAAGTGTTGTTTGCATTTAAACTATTGTGCATGTTTTACTGCTTTTAGCACTACACTTTTGCACACACAACCTGTGGCCGGACCTGGGCTGCGATAGGATTTTTAGGATGGTGTTGAGAAGGATACTTCCTCCGAAGCAAGACCGCTATGTAGAGGTTGACCTTCTCTTCCCCGAAAGTCTTTTCATGGTGTCGAATGTGTTTGTCCATATCCGCGAGACTGTGTGACTATTGGACATTCCATTCGACTGAGCCGGAGTTAGGGGGACCTGACACGTTAATGCGAGACTGCAACGGTCAGATCATCCTCTTAGCTTCACTTTGTTAAGCCGTCTAGATAGAAATCGAGCCCCACATTTTATGTGCATGTCTATGAGATTTCCGTTGATTTTTCTTTAATGAAGTAAGTCTTCTATCCCTATACCATGTAATTTATTTCGTCGTACTTTTGAGTCGGTCCATGACAATCTAGGTCAATCATTGATTTAATCCATTTGTCAATTAGAAATGAAATGAGGAAATCGCCATGTAATGAATCAATTTTTTTTTTTAAAAGAAGAAAGTGTTGGAAAATTTGTTTTCAATTCATGTCTAGGAAATTTGATCTTGCTAGAGTAACTATTTTTCTAAATCTCTTTTAGGAAATTCCCTTCTTATACAAACTTTTCACGAATAAATAAAAAAAAATGAAAAAAAAAATCAGATAATTGTCATGGATTGGCTATCTATTTACGCTTCGTGCTTATTCTGTTCATTTCTTCGAATTAGGTGACAACGGAGCCGCCTCATTTACCAATTATTACACGATTAAGAGCTAGAATGGCCGATCAAGCTGAAATGCGTGATCGCATGTCCTCCGTGGAAGATCAACTCAAACAGTTAGCCACCTCCATGCAGCTTATAACAGCTCAGCTTCAATCCCTCCAGGTGAATCCAAATCCTCCACCTGTTCTTCCTGAGATGGTAGTCCCGAGAAACATGGCCCAAATGAGTGATGATGAAATGCCTGAGCTAGAAGATGACTTGGTCCTCGTTGGAAAAGCCAAGCCTGATAGCATTCCCAAGACAGAGCAGGATGAGCGCGTTGCAAAGCTGGAAGAGAAAGTGAGACAGCTGCAAGAGTCACAAAGCTCACTCCCGTTCGACCTCTCGGTCTATGAGAAGGTCAAAATGCCAAGCAAGTTCAAAATGCCAGAATTCGAAAAGTATGACGGGACATCTTGTCCAAAATCTCATTTGCAGATGTACCACGTGCGCATGGCCCAGCACGTTAAGAATGAGCCCCTCATGATCCAATCATTCCATGCAAGTTTGACCGGACCCGCACTGAATTGGTACGTGATGAAGAATGTCAATCTTCTCGACACTTGGAATGAAGTGACTGACGCATTTCTCAAGCAGTATAAGTTCAATATGGATATTGCACCTTCTCGAGAAGATCTTGAGAGGATGGAGAAGAAGAGGAGCGAATCATTTAAGGAGTATGCCGTGAGATGGCGAAATATGGCAGCTCAAATTACTCCTGAGCCTACTGATAAAGAATTGATGAAATTGTTTGTCAAGACTCTTCCATCTGAGTTCCGTAACCGGATGGCTAGCACATACGTCAAAGACTTCAACCAACTCGTTCCTGTAGGAGAACAAATTGAGATAGGAATAAGAGAAGGGTGGTTTACTGAGCCATCTAACAAAAGGTTTTTTACCAAGAAGGAGAAGGACCTTGAAGCTGAGATAAATATGACCTATTCTCAATCGAATCGCGATCGCACTCCAATAATTAAGATTTCTACTGAGCAACAAGATGGAGAACATCAGCTCCCTGGTCGACGACGTAGTGTTAGAAGGCAGTTCACACCTCTTCCTAGACCCCTATCCAAAGTTTTGCCTATCCTCCAAAAGAAGGGATTACTCTCTATTGAGCCGAAGCGACCAAATCCCGAGCATTATCCTACATATAATCCCTCTGAAAAGTGTGACGATCACATGGGAGAGGTTGGTCACTCCACTGATGATTGCTATGTTTTGAAGCATAAGGTCCAAGACCTCTTGGATACAAAGGCGTTCTCTTTCAGCAGTAATCAGAAAAATCCTCCGCCCAACCATGATGAAGGTGCAAACGTTGTCGCTAAGTGAAGGAGTTCTTATCTTCTAGGACTTCAAGTTTTTAGGATTTCATGCTTTCTGAGATTTCAATTATTGCTTTTGTTTCTAGGGTTTGCTTGTTTGCATTTTCCATTCCAATAATGTAATTCATTTGATTATATTCAATGAAATTACAATTTTATTTCCAATTTTGAGGGCATAATGAGGCACACCAAACCTGTCCGGTGACGATATCCAACAATGAAAAGAAAATATCATCCAAGGAGAATTCTGAGGACTAGGCTTCTTCATGCTTCCTCATAAATAAAAAAAAAAATCTCTAAAAAAAATACTTCCAAAAACATGCATTAGGTTAGCACTGTTTAATTTTCTGACTCATTTACTTCATGTTTCAGAGCATTACTTTTCGGACTGATGAGAAGGCGTCTGAAAAGGCACATTAGGTTGCAATGATAGATCAATTGGCTCAATTGTTACTCAACAGAGATCGAATTGGGAGCACTACAGATTCTAGTAGTGACATGACTGAGATAAAATGAATGTGCAATTTGAATTCACCTTGATGTTGCATAGTATCCTATTCATGCACGTTCTCTTGTACAGAGGCAAAAGCGGATAGGGATAATCCAAAGACATCAACTGCCAAGGCAATCCCATTGTAGATGAATCCTTGAATGAATGCTTAAAACCATTTTGCAGTGTGGAAAACTGTTTGTTTTGGAGTTGATAATTTTTCATACCTAAAGCTGTTGAGCTCTTTTAAAAAGATTTTGCATGATGACTTTTAGCCACCAATTCCACTAAAGAACATCAAGATGGACTAATTTAATGAATGTTGTGGAATTGATTAAGTATACTAAATGAGACGAGTCGGGATGATGAAAGGCAAACCTTATCATATATACAATCCCTTACACATACACTTGTGAGATGAGTGTAAGAAGGTTCATATACACAAGGCAAAGAGTTCTCTCGCAAAAGGTACGGCAACCAAAATGATGAGAGGCAGTTCATTTCTTTATCCAAAACACTACAGGTGATCCATTGCTTAACCCTTTTGAGCCCATACACTTATGGATATTCTTTTCGAATTACCCCCGTCAAGAATCACCCCATATTAGGGCAAATGGGAGATAAAATGGCATCATGAGGTGAGGAAAATGAATTGAAATTTTTTTGCTCTCACTTGCATCAATCTTCAAGTCGTGCTATTGCATTGAATTCATGTGTTAACTTAAGTGCCTTAGGATAACGAAGAGCATTTGTTTCTCTATCCTACATACTTATACCCTTTGCATAGCCCACTTGAGCCTACAATTTTCATTTCTTTAAACCCAGTTGGTGATCATCCCCCACACTGGGGCAAGGCAAAAGACAGATGAAGACCCTTGAAAGTTCAAGTGTCATTCAAAGTATAATTCCTTGATGCATGCACTGTGTGCAAGAGTTGAAATCAAAATAAAATTAAGGGGCATGAAAAAGCAGTGTGCATGATAAAAGCAAGGCCAATGCCCATGAAAAAGAAATAAAAAATGCATGAAAAATAGGGGCATGAAAAAATGATGTGCCTAGCAAAAGTAATGCCAATGAAAATGAAAGTATCATGATAGGTGACTATCAGTTGCAAAAGGTTGTATCTCAATGAAGCAGTACTCAAAGGGTCAAGATCAATGGCGCATCCATGGTGAAAGAGAAGACTAGTGACAATGCCTAGATGATCATCAACTTTGACCCTTATACACATTTTTTAGTCTAATGATCCTTTCGTTTCTCAACCCATGAACCCAGCCTATGTTACGTCCCTTACAAAGCCTATTCAGATTATGGCACTTGAATTAACATAGGGGTTCATATGTTTATAAGCATCACTCGAAGAAGTGCGAGCATGATTATTTCTGTCTCATTTTGCAGGGTTCTTGACTTGTAAACCCGAAGATAATTGTGAAGTTGTTCTTTCAATAGCCTTGACTCAAAGAGTCCAATTGTTAAACCGTTGACCAAGCCCGTTAAGGTCCCTATTAAAGACCTCTCAGATTGGTAAGGTCGTACCGCTTGCGAGAATACTCGGACCCATGTCGATATGATGAAATTGAGTGATTCGCATAAAATAGACATTCGAAATGAGAGTGAGTGAAAGTCCTTTCTAACCGAAAGTCTCTCATTTAGTATTCTTAAGAAATCCATGTCATGATGAATGATAATTCTCTCCAGTGGAAATTTGAGTGATGCAAAGGTCATTATGAATAAACCCTGATTGATCTGATGAAAACCCCACTGAATTTTGAAGTGTGCATTCTAGAGTAGCTTAGATTGTCTATCTTTTTGATGAATGCATATCAGTTTTTGCTCTAAATCATGTCTAACAGGTAATTCAAGTTCCTTTCAGAATGTTTCATGATATTAGAAGATGAGAAACCTCCACCATGAGGTGAAAGACTTCCACAAGATGTCTAAATACCAAAAACATATCCCAAGAATTAGAGATATCACCAGTAAGTATATCTCTAACATACTCTAAAATACTTGTCATTATGCAGGTATTCTCTCTCGAGTGCATCGACACTTGACTCGGTCAAGCTGTCCAGCTATATTGACCTGGCGTGCTTTCGTAGCCCAGAGTCCCTCTTTATCGACTCGGCATGCTTTTGTAGCCCGATGTCCTTATATTGACCTGGCGTGCTTTCGTAGCCCAGAGTCCATCATTATCGACTCGGCATGCTTTTGTAGCCCGATGTCCTTATATTGACCTGGCGTGCTTTCGTAGCCCAGAGTCCCTCTTTATCGACTCGGTGTGCTTTTCTAGCCCGATGTCCTTATATTGACCCGGCGTGCTTTCGTAGCCTAGAGTCCCTCTTTATCGACTCGGCGTGCTTTTGTAGCCCGATGTCCTTATATTGACCTGGCGTGCTTTCGTAGCCCAGAGTCCCTCTTTATCGACTCGGCGTGCTTTTGTAGCCCGATGTCCATTTCTATTGACCTGGCGTGCTTTCATAGCCCAGAGTCCCTTTTAATCAACACTCGATGGAGTTCCCCCACAAGATTTTTTTCCAACATTCAAACGACCGTAGAATGGTACGGGTCCTAAGAAAGCAATCACTTTTTAAAGTCATGTTATTATTCTGGGCGACCGTAGAATGGTACGGGTCCTGGACAAGTAACACCAATCTATTTTGAGTTACTCTCCTCGAAGCTAAGTAATTCCAGGTAAGTTCTTTTATCATTTGCATTAGCATTTCCATGCATCATATAAATTGCATTAAAAAAGGAATTCATTTTCCAACAAAAAGTCATTTAGGGCATGCGCATAATTAAAATTATGTCTCAATTTGTCTTTGAAGGCAACCTCTACGAGCTCACCTTCAAAGAGGGGCAGCTGTTGACACCTAATTTTAGAAAAATAAAATTGCATTTTGAACAAATAAAAGGAAAAAAAAATGAAAACGGGAGAAGTTGATTTGATTGAATTATGCAAGGAAATATGGGATTTTGATGGATTTCCGGATTTTGTTAAATGCAGCAACAATTTTGAAATCAAGTGAATAAGGGGCAAGAATTTTGCAAGATGGAAGAAATTTAAGCAAGATCGAGCTAATTGCGAAATCACGCTTTAATTTGCAGATTTGATTTAATGTGGCAAGAGATGGAAATTTGGAAAATGCCATAAAAATGCAAACGTCTCGAATCACTATAAAAGAACGCTGCATTTTTCAAGAAAAGGGTGGGAGGAAAACAAAAAAATTCAAAAAGAAGAATTCGTGCAAGAGAGAGAGTAAAAAAAAAGAGAGGAGAAGAAGCCTTCGTCCATCTTCAATCAACAGAAAAAGGCCATTTTCTCTTTTTCTTGTCCTGACAAGTTGCAGAGAAAAGGAAAAAGTCAGCAAAGAAAAGGGAGATTCGGCAAAAGTGAAAGGACGTGCGACAGGTGAGTGAGAGAAAAAAAGAGAGAAAACAAAAACAAAAAAGGGAAAAGCTTCTTCTTCCTCGTGCAAAGACACCCTCTGCTCGCCGAACTTGCGACTGTCGCCGGCCACCGCGTCTCCACACCAGCCACCGCCTACCGCGCCTCCACCTCGCCCGCAACCTGCAAATCTCGCGCCCGCCTCGCTGATCACCGTCGCTCCGCCAACGCCGACGCTGCGTAGCCGCCAATCGCTGCGCCCGCGTCGCTCGTTTGCGAGCACCGCGCCACCGCCGCCGAGCCTCGACGCCGCAATCCACGAGCAGCTCGCGCGCCCGATGCTCGACACCAATAGCATCACCATTGGCCCGAGCACCCGCTAGTGGCCGCCACTCGAGACCCCACGGCCGAGCCCCCCACCGGAACTCCGACGACCGGTCAAACAACCGCCCGGCGCCATTCCCCTGTCGATTCCCTTAGGTAGTTTTCTTTTTATTTTTTTTTAACTTTTTACTTTACTTTTCATTTTATTTAGTTTAGTTTATTTTACTCTTTTTATTTGGTTATGTCTTTTTGTGTATTTCATTTGATAGCATTTTTAGTTTAGTTATTTGATTTGTAATATTGGGTGTTAATATCTCGTAATTTTTGTAGGCGTTATCGAAGAATTTTGTCCGGAATTATTATGATTATTAATTTGATCCAAGAGACATTGGATCATTTTTTAATTATTTTAATTGCTGGGCTTTTTAGTTGAATTTCAATTGTTAAATCACAATGATTATTTAATTTGGTCCGTAAGACTTCGGATCGATTTGTAATTATTTTGATCTCTTTGTTGTGATAATTAGGGTTAGAATAATCGTTAATTTGACCTCGTGAGACAACAGGTTATTGTTTCGATTATTTTAATCCTTTATTTTGTTGATAACTTAGATTTAATATTTATTTAATAATTACTTATCTTTAAAAAAAACTAAAAAAATCAAAAAAAATCGAAATTCTGCATGAGCATATAGGTATAGTGAATCATACATGTAGTTTTAGTGAATTAGAAATTTTTTAAGATTACATTTTTAGGATTGCATTTTTAGAAGTAAGTTAGGGTTGGACCTAAATTAGTTTTTCAGATAATATTTGTACATTTTACTTATCCCATTTTTCTTTTAAAAATAGTTTTCTAAGATAGAATAGGGTTAAGTCAAATTAATCCCTAGAATAAATTAGAAAATTATCCCTTTTTAGGTAGTTTAATTAGGTTTTCATAAATTCTGAATTTCAATAAAAAAATCCAAAAATACTAGGTGCATGTTAACTAGTTTGCATAATAGGATTATTTATTCAGAATTTGTTCATTAGTGAAATCAGGTCATGAGGTGCATGTTAATTAATTTGCATAATACGCCCATTTAATTAGAATTTGCATATTAATAGGATTAAGTCATTTATTTTAAAATGCATTTTTATAAAAAAAAAAAAAAAACTCCAATCTTTAAGAAAATCAAAAAAAAAAAAAAATGATTGCTTGCTTTGTGTGATGCAATTTATTTATTTGAATGTTTTAAATAATGGATGAGCACCCATGTGGTCACCACATTTGCATGATAGTAATTTAGGTTAAAATAAATCAGCTGCTTGCAAAAATATTTTGAAAAATTAAAAGAAATGGTATCGAAAGGGCATTAGAAAATTCTAGTGTAACCAAGTCCCCGTACCCTTAGTCTCTGGTTCGTAGGAGTAAAATAAATCTCCATTTATTTTACTTAGGTGTCTAATCTACCTACCATAAACCGATTAGTGGCGACTCCTAGTTAATAATCTTTTGCATGTTAAAAGTTTAAACCTTAAGTCGCGAATTGGTATGGGCTTGGGAGAGCCCGAGCTAAGATTAAAGACTTAGCAGTCCATTAACCTAGTTTTAGGTGGTGCACCCGAAATTTAGGTCGCGACAGCTGCTATTAAGCGATGGCCTCTATTTCAAATGGATGTCAAAAATGCATTCCTTAATGGAGATCTCACTAAAGAAGTATATATGGAGCCACCTCCTGGATATACTCATACTCTTGGTAAAGTGTGTCTTCTACGCCGAGCATTATATGGACTAAAACAGGCTCCTCGTGCGTGGTATTCTAAGTTTAGTTCTACTATGGAACGCCTTGGATTTGTATACAGTCCCTATGATAATGCTTTATTTGTTCAACGCACATCTCGTGGGAGTATTCTGCTACTATTATATGTGGATGACATGATTATTACTGGCGATGATCACGAAGGCATTACAAAACTACAGCTGTATTTGAGTTAACAGTTTGAAATGAAAGATCTTGGACGGCTCAGTTATTTTTTAGGGTTGGAGGTTGCTTCTGATTCCTCTGGCTATTATCTTTCTCAAGCGAAATATGCCACTGATCTTCTTTCTCGAGCTAGACTTACTGATAACAAGACTGCTACCGCTCCCATTGAAAATAATGCCAAATTTGATGAAAAAGATGGGACTCCTCTTCCAAACCCTACACTTTATCGACAGTTAGTTGGCAGTCTGGTTTATCTCACTGTTACCCACCCTGACATCGCTTATGCTGTTCACATTGTGAGTCAATTCATGACTGCGCCACGGAGGACTCATTTTGCTGCTGTTCTTCGAATTCTTCGCTATATTAAGGGTACCTTATTTCATGGTCTTCACTTTTCTGCTGACTCATCCTTGGAGTTAACAGCTTATTCTGATGCTGATTGGGCTGGTGATCCTCTTGATCGTCGCTCTACTACAGGCTATTGCTTTTTCTTAGGGAAGTCCCTTATTTCCTGGCGGAGTAAGAAACAGACTACTATTGCTCGATCGAATACGGAAGCGGAATACCGTGCCCTTGCCGATACAACTTCGGAATTATTATGGTTACGGTGGTTGCTAGAAGACATGGGAGTTCGTCATAACGGTGGAACGGTCATTCATTGTGATAACCGAAGTGCCATCCAAATAGCTCATAATGATGTCTTTCATGAGCGTACCAAACACATTGAAATAGATTGTCATTTCATACGCTCTCATGTGCTTCGTGGCGATGTTTGTCTTGTTCCCATCTCTTCAATTGATCAGACGGCTGATGTTTTCACGAAGGCGCATCCACCCAGCGTTTTAAAGATCTTTTATCCAAACTCCAGTTGACCTCTTCTATCTCACCTTGAGTTTGAGGGGGGATGTTAGAGATATCTTAGGATGTTAGAGATATTTATTTTCCTAATTGATTTATAATTGATTTCACATCGATTATAATTGATTTGATTATGATATTGTAATATTCTATTGCTTTAGATAGTTGCCTAGACTAGCCTATAAATAGGCTCTTGTATCATCAATATTACACACACTGAAATATACAGAAATTCATTCTTTCACTTTATTCTGTCATATGGGGTCAGCTCAGGAGGGAGGATGAAGAGGCGGAAGCCGACGGAGAAGAGGATATGGACGAGTGAGCTCCCCGCATTTGTGATGTTGTAAGAAACTCCTCTTGGACTCACTTCCGGGAATTTTGGTTTTCTTTCTAATACATCCTTTGGCCTTGCTCTCCGACCAAGTCAGCTGCCAGTCAATACTTAACAGTAGTGAGAGACCTAGTTGGCTAGCTTGTATAACTTTGCTTGACAATCCAATCTTCTTTGGGTGAAGGTTGAGGATCGCGAGTGCGCTGAGTTTCTAATGTCACCCAATTTGAGGGAAAAAAATTGACCTTATAGGGCCGAACGCCATGTACCCTGTGACTGTGCTCAAGCCACTACTCTCTGGAGGTGAATTTTTCTTTCTTTATTTACATATAGGACGTCGCATAGAATCTGATGAGTGAAGTTCCGGGAAGTTTTACCATGAGTTCCTTCACGAAATCAAGTATGCGTATCCATAAACTTGCACGTTCTGTGGATCCCTTCAAGTCGACCAGGCTGCTTATATTTTCAATCTATGGATTTTGAAGCTCTTTGACATTAGGAAAGGTTGTTGAACCTGTTGATGATAATTTGATCTGATATTGGGGCATGTGATTTCCCAACCAAATGATGTTGGGGAGGTAAAAAGCTTGCCATATTTGCTTTGATTCGATTGTGCAGCGTGTGCGGTTTATTTTCTTAATAACGTACTGCTAATAACAGACTGGAGGCTTTTCGTGGCTCTTAAGGGACAGGATTTTTCCGCGAGTATCCTGGCATCCTTGGGGGCTATTGTCGCGACCCAATTTTTCGGGTGCACCCCCTAAAACTAGGTTAATGGACTATCAAGTTTTTTAAACTTAACTCGGGCTCCCCCAAGCCCATACCAAATCGCAACTTAAGTCTAAATTTTTAAACATGCGAAAGATCATTAACTAGGAGTCGCCACTAATCGGTTTACGGTAGGTCGATTAGACACCTAAGTAAAATAAAGGGAGATTTATTTTACTCCTACGAACCAGAGATTAAGGGTACGGGGACATGGTTACACTAGAATTTTCTAATGCCCTTTCGGTACCATTTCTTTTCTTTTTTTTTTTAATTTTCAAAAGTGTTTTTGCAGACAGCTTGAATTTATTTTAACCTAAATTACTATCATGCAATAAGTGACCACACGAATGCTCAAGCATTCAATAAATAAATTGCATCATACAAAGCAAACAATTTTTAGGGTTTTCTTGAAATTAGAATTTTTTCATAAAAACATGCATTTTAACTACATGACCTAAACTATATGACATGAAGAAATGCAATCTAGATGACCTAATTCTAATGACATACAAAATTATTTCAACAAAGTGACATGTAACATGCAATTTAATATGTGAGTTATATGTCACGCGACATTTATTAAATGACCTAGCCTAATGACGTGCATTTGATATTTCTATTTTTAAAAATGCAATAATGATCTAGCTAGATTAAAATTCTATCTAATTTAAACTAAGGATTAAGTCACATTAAATCCTAATTTAAACTAAGATATTACCTTAATCTAACATGCAATTTATCTAAAAAGATGATCTAAATTTAAAATGAAACATGCCATTCTAACCTAATATGCTCAATGATTATTTTTTTTGTGATTTTCTTTATGAAAATTCGAAATTAAAATTAATACATAATTAAACATGCAATCCAAATAACAAACTAACAACCTAATTGAATGCATTTTTTGTTTTTTTTATATTTTTTATTTTCGGAATAAAATCCCTATTCTAGATATGCAAGATAACAAGAAATATTCCAAAACAAACTGAATCATAATTCAAATATTTTTTGGATATTTTTTAGTGGTTTTCCAAAACAAGCAATTATCAAATAAACATTGTATTTAAACTAACCATGACATTCAATCAAATAAAGAATTAAAATAATCGAAAAAATAACCTAATGTCTCACAGTCAAGTTAACGATTATCCCAACCCTAATTATCACGATAAAGAGATCAAAATAACTAAAAATCTTATCCGAATTCTTACGGATCAAATTAATAGTTATATTGATTCAACAATTAAAATATCATCAAAATGTCCAAAAATTAATATAATTAAAAAAAATGATCCGACGTCTTACGGACCAAATTAATAATTATATAATTTTGGGCAAAACCTTAAGTATAATGCCTAAACTATACAAATAATTAAAATTGACATCCCATGTTCTAACTTAAGCAAAAATGACACCACTTAAAATAACTAGATAAATAAATAAAAATAAAAGGATAAAAAGTAAATCACCTAAAAAGGAAATTGAAAAAAGGGGCAATAATGGTGGACGGTGCCGGGCAGAGGATGGCCGGCGTCAGAGCTCCGGCGAGGGCACAACAGGTGCACGGTGAGGAGCTCCGGCGAGGAGACTCGGAATGGAGGTAGTCGGGCGTCGCTCGGGCGTGAGATGCACTGCTCGGGCTGTTGGGGGCGACGAGGCTGTGCAGGCCGCCGGATTTGATGGCATCGGGGAAGGTCCGCTGAGGTTGCGGGCTGCTGATCGACGACGGCAGGGACCCGGGCTCCGGATCGCGAGCGAAGCGACGGCTTCACGGCTGAGATGGCGTCGGGCCGTGGAGGTGTTCTTCGCGGGTCGGAAGTAGAGCGAGGGCTGCGCGGCGGTCGCGGCTACGTCGGCATGGGGAAGGCAGCTCGGCTGTGGCACGGCTCGGGCCTACTCGCAGAGGGTGGAGCGTCGGGGCTTCGGTTCATCGGGGCAGGGGCTCTGACCGAGGAGGAGGCGCGCGACGGATCAGCGACTGGCTCCGACGTCGGGACTGGTCGCAACGACAGGGAGCAGCTCGGCGTCAAGTCATCACTGGAGATGCGGCGCCGGCGTGGTGGTGGCGGTGGCTCGATGGGCAGTCAGCCAACGGGGGGGAAGCGTAAAAGAAGATGATGAAGCGGTGGCTCGGCGTCGGATTTCTCTTTTTTTTGTTTGTTTTTTTTTCTCTCTCCGTTGCACGTCCCTTCCTATCTGCCCCTTCACTTTTGTGCATAAGCTTTTTTTGCTTTTGACCTTTTCTCTTCTTTCCTTTCGACAAAGAGAAACCTAGAAAAAGCCCCCCCCTCATTGTTTTCCGTACGCATCCTTTTATAGGCGAAACAAAACATGATCTTTTTTGTTAATATTTTCATCTCGCAAATATTGCTTATAATCTCTTGATCACAAAAATCCTTATCTCAAAAATATTCTCCCCGATTTCATCATCTATTAATAAAGATAAGATTACAAAACGATTTTTTTTAATTTCCAAAAATCATCATAATATCGCATCAAATGTTAATTTTTCACAAGATAATTAATTTAAAAAATAATGGGCTTGGGCTAATTTGCTCTTTTCATGGGCCTAGCTCGGCCTACCAAACTAGAGCTCATAAACATAAATTTGAACCCATTCACCACCGGTCCAATAAAATGCAAATAAAAAAAAATGTACCTACAACTAAATGCTATGCAGTTAATTAATTAATTAATTAATTTTTTTAGGGGTTAAAACTAATCCCTAATTTCTTAATGCAATAAATGACTAAACAGGTAGCCAAAATTTAGGTGTCAACAGCTACGTAGGCTGGTTGTGTTTTGACTCGTGAGCTCGTGAATTTTTCCACCTCTTAGATAACTATTTTGACGGCCAAAGATACATCCGGTGTATGATGCTAGTGTCTCGAATCTGAGCTCAACTTGCCTCATGTCCCTAATCTCATCCATACAAGGAATGGCATTCTACCCGCGTGTCCCGTTCCTGCTTTCTCCATAGTCTCGAGTCTGTGTAGAGACTGATTTTGGTCCCAGATATATGTTTCTTGGTATGTCTTTCAACAGCAACGATGGGGCGAGATAGAAGGAGACCCTTTGTCCTCTCGTTTGTCGAAAATGATTCCGAAACAACTACCGACTTTAAGAGTCGGCATGAGACAATGAAGGGATTGCCTTGCATATAATGAGGGGTGTGTTAATGGTAATGGAATGTCTAGAATTAATATCAAAATCCCAACATTGTACAGACGGATCTGTGTGCATTACCGATGTTACAATTAGACAAAACAGGCAAAGACCGTAATCCAAGTTTAGCAATAGCCTTAAAATCCAATGAACAGAGTGTGAGACTGCAGACGAGTCATGATGCAGTTTATAGGTCCTCATGCACCAAACATGACAAACACAGGCATTTCAAATCAATTTGAGGATTGAAGTCTGCAAAATTGATATTGCATAACTCAATGTAGAAACTTAAAAAGTATGGGCATCTCATCCCATTATGTAATACAACGTACTTAGTTATATTAGAAAAGTTATTATAAATTAGCATTGTCTATCAACATTTGTTTTTTGTTTTTTTTTCCTGTGGATGCATATTTTTATGAGGGTCCAATGAAAAATTTGTTTCTCATATCTATAAATTAGATGAAAAGAGGGTCTTTTCGGATGTATAGGAGGGAGAGTAGTGAGAGTGTGCGATTGATGCAAGTGGGCTTTGATTTTTTCTTTTTAATCTACTCCCCATTTGTTGTTTTTCATTTTCGATATATTTTTGGTCAATTTTTTTTATTTTTAATATAGATATTTATTTCTGTCACAATCCATTTATATGGAGCAACCGCCTTGTTTTGAGGACCAAAAAACTTGAATTATGTTTGCAAACTTGAGAGAGCTTTGTGTGGAATCAAGCAAGCATCAAAAGCATGGTTTGATCATTTTAGCTTGTTTCTTTTAGCATTTGGTTTCTTTTGCAGCATCGTAGATCTTTCGGTGTTTATTCAAAAATCAGATCATGGCATTCTAGCTCTACTTTTATTCATGGACGATATGATTGTCATTAGCAATGATCCAAACTTGCTTGATGGATTTATTTCTTCATTGAGTAGTGAATTCACAATAGAGGATATAGAGCCAGTGTATTACTTTTTGGTTGTGGAGGTTAGAATATTATTTAATAGTCTTTATTTGTTCCAACCACATATGCTTTGTCAATTCTTGAACGTGCTCAAATAGATGTTTGCAAGCCAAGATCCACGCCTTGTGGCACCCCTGAAACGGCCCCCGATCCGTTAGGGTCGCCACAGTTTCGTTCTCTTGGAGCATACCTCTGAGACCAAAGAAATTTTAACATAACTTATGATACCTGGGGGTTTTCATTTATTTTCTTTACCGATCCCTGCGCAAATAATATGGCGGAAGCATAATTCGACTACCCTTCAACAAAATATAAAGTGACACACACCATACTAAAACTTTGATAATTTAGGCCGAACACTTTTATTTATATAAGGGATGGACTATGATAGTTGGTACAACAAAACGCCGAAGTCTTTTTGTGCCTGGCGATTACCCAAAAGAAAACCAACTTCTATCCTTGGATAACATCTGCATCCGTCCATCATCCATATTTCGACGTCCCCAAAAATGCATCTCTTGCTACCCTCGACTCCGATCATATCTAGTCGTCCGTTGGCCGGCGGTGGTGGTAGCACCCTCGGGAATGCGACCATCCATACGGACAAGAACCAATGTGTACTCCTGGTGGATAAGCCCGACAGAGAGGCCTACCTCAAAAGTCAGAAAGATCCTCACGCGCTCGAATACTAGCCCGTGCACCCCAGATGACGGTGCTCGGTCCACTCCCAATGTAAGTCAACCAGAGTCCGTAAAACATGCCAGAGTCACAGTGCAGCGGCATTTTCGTTTAGTCTGAAATGTTAGTCCCCAAGAGGGGTGAGTACAACCACTCAGCAATAAAAGATCCATTACACTATATTATGTAGAAACTATAACCATCCAGATGCATGCAAACACACTTATCATTTATATATATATGCATGCCATCAAGGGTCTATTTTACTTGCACCACGTTCATAACAACAATTCAATGCCATAACAAACGCATTTCAGTACCGAGTGAAACCCACTCAATTTCATAAACAAATTCTCATATCAGGCCACATGCACACACATGCACTCCTTTAATGCACCGAATTTTAACATTCAAAGAAAAGTTTCATTCCCCGGGGACCAGTGTTTGCATCCCTCCGGGCTTTCGCACCCAACCTGGCATCACGAGACCCTCCGGCACAAACCTCCGGGCATCCAGAGCGTGTTCCATCACACCCCTGGGCATCTCGTACCCCACCTGGCATCACGAGGTATATCCAGGGCTCGCCATGAAAATGGTTGCCCCTTCCCTCCGGATTTACGTACAATCCCTACAACCGGGCATCCCGAAACTCCCGAGGACCCTCCGGCACAAACCTCCGGGCATCCAACGGCATCGACTCACTCGACCCTTGGGCATCCCGACACTCCCGGGGCATCGTCGGCTCACACCTCCGACGGTAACAGCCACATCACAATATACATTTCATTACAAAAATACATTTTGATGCAATGACGTCAAGTATTCCATGGATCTACAACACTTTATCAAACTTTCCAATGTCATGAGATATGCTGAATATCAATGCATCTATCAAGTGAATAATAAATAACAACTCATGATACAATGACTCTTAGAACAAAATAATCAGTTTCATAGCAAACAGTGTAAAACCAGAATGCACGCCTTCAGCAGAGACTTCGAAATAACCAGCAAATGACCATGAAAAATTCTGAAATTTTAACACGTTGTAATTGAGATCTAGACGAAAAAGTTTCGTTAAGGACACTAAGCCAGATTCGTTATGTATAATGGGTGGTAGTTCACACAACTCAGTTCAGGACTCTTTGATCCGAGAATAAAATTCCACAGGAAGCACTGCATATTAACAAAGATTTAAGCCATTGTATTGATTTCAAGAAATTCTGATAAAAATATATATTCTAGCTCATGCAATTCCTCACAACTTCCGTGAAGAAATCGAGATCAAATTCATATTAGAACTCTTCACAAAATTTCACAAAGTTACAGGGTTACACATGAAACTGCACTGGATTAAGCGAATCCCATAAATTTCCATTTCCACAGTAACTATCTTGCTTCCACAAGTCTACTAAAAATCAGTCTTTCATCAATAAATCAACAGGATCAAGATATACACAAAACTAACGTAATTCCTCAATCTCATGATCCCGCTTTACTTTGATTACTCACAATTTAACATTCTAATTCCAGAACTCAATTGTTTCCAAGTGTATTGCACCATACTAGACAATAACAGCACCACATTATATAGATTCATGGACTTTCATCCACTTGCCTCAAGTCCTAGAGTTCAACAGCTAGGGAGTTCGATTTGGCGATGCGGCCTGACGGCGGCGAAGACAAGCGGCGTCGACGGCGGCAGCTCACACGCACGGCAGAGGGCGGTCTCCTCTTCCTCTCACCGTTCACTCCTTCGCTGCTCACTCACAATTCTCTCGCTCAAACTCTCTCTCTCTCTCTGCTCAAGTTTCACTCGATTCCTTCTCTTTTGCTCACCTTTACGAACACAAAACCACTGGTTTTGCTAAAACCAGTTAAACAAATGAAATACATGTCTCGGTGGATGCAAGGGAAATGGACAGCTGGGCTGGACGTGTCTTCAGCATGCCTTCCCTTGCATTTTCGCTGGCTACCCATATACCAGCAACGTGTCATCATTCAGCCATGCTTTAGTCAACTTCTCTTCTAATTAGTTGACTTAATTGTCGATTATTCAGGGGCATCCGAATTGTATTGGGCTGGTGGATTAGTGGACATGCAGTCCTTTGATAACAAGGCCCAATTAAATAAATAAAATCTGATCCTTAAACTTGCACAAATGTGGAGCATTCTCGGTCCCATGGTCTTGGTGTTTCAATTTCTTTTCTTATCTCATGTGCACTCAAGTGATATAATTGTGTCGAGTCATAAAAAGAATATATATATCGATAGTCTATTCAACGATCGGACTCTTAACAAACATGAGATATTGGTCCGTCGATGAAATCAAATAATGCTCATACAAAATACTAAGGATGCCATTCAATGATACTTTTATTGATCAGTCACTGCCGTCGTACATCACGGTTTATGAAATTCTCGGGTGCCACACGCCTATAGCCACTCACACTCATTCTCTCAAATGCAAAATTATTTTCAAATCCCACGTTATATCAAAGTATTGTCAGAGCTCTTTAATATCTCACCATCACACATCTAGATATTTCATATGCAATCAATTTTATATCTCAATTCACACATTGGCCTACTATGCCTCATTTTCAAATTGTGAAGCACATTTTGCGCTATGTCAGTGGTACAATAAATCGAGAAATGCATATCTTGTCCAAGTTAACTATAGAGTTGCATGCCTTTGTGATGAAGGTTGGGCAAATTGCTACTTGACTTGACAATCAACTGTGATATTTCATACTTGTAGTAACTATATATTATGGAGTGCTAAGAAGCAACGAACATTGCTCAATTTAGCGCCAATATAGAACATCGTGCAATTGGTTGACAATAGCTGAGATTGTTTGGATATCTTTGCTTTTAAGAGATTTAGGTGTTCATATCTTAAGTCCATAAATATTATTTTGTGATAATATCAATGCAATTCATATGTTAATTAATCTTGTGTTATATGCAAGAACTAAACATATCAAATTAGATTATCATTATGTGCGAGAAAAAGTGGTTTGTGGAACTCTTGTGACTAAGTATGTTATGTTTGTGCATCGAATTGTTAATCTCTTCAGGAAGCTATTATTCCAAAAACGCATTTGGAAACTTACGTTGCAAATTGAAAATTTGGAATTGTCCCATTCCCAATTTGAAGGGGAGTTAAGGCATTGATTTATCAATTAAGAAAGAAGAATATGGAAATGTCAATGAAAATCACAAGTAGATTCTCGAATATATTAAAATCAAGGGATTTACAGCTTTATTATTTATATTATTGTATGTTTCCTTTTAAAGTGTAATGCTTGTAATATCTTTAATTCATTTCAACAAATTATACGTTGAGATCAATAATAAAATGCGTGACCTCCCTTTTCAGCGCCCTTTTACACGCTAGCAAGAGCGGAGGTTAATGGTTTGCTAAGCATAAGGCTTAGTGCGGGCTCTCCCAAGTCCACCAATTTATGACTTACGGTTCAAGTTTTTAATCTACAAGTTAATTTCATTATAGAGTTGCCATTAATCGATCTGAGGTGGATCGATTAGAAACTCAAGTGAAATATGGGGAGATATACTTCACTCCAGCACAATCAGAAAAATTAGGATCAGAAATTTGATTATATTAGTTAATCATTAATGTCATTCTGGTACATAATCTTATTTAAATATCAAGTAAAGCATTTATGCAGCATTTTATACTAATTATGAATTTTAGGATTCAATTCCTAATTAGATTAAGGAAATAGAAATCCATATATCATAAGGGCACAATTGAAATTAGCCAATATTTGCTTCCAAGAACTTAAACACGATTTCTTTTTCTTTTCTTTTCTTTTTATTTTTTTGTTAAGTATTTTCACATATTTTAAGAAAAACCACTCAAAGGCTATTTTAAAGATTTTTTTAAAATTTTTTTGAAGATTATTTTTTATTTTTCTGATTTTTTTGGAAAATATAAAATATTTTTGGGTTTTTCCATTTTTCTTTTGAAAGTGTAAATCGTTGTTGGATTTTTCTATTTTTTAATATTAAAATAAGAATATATCATATTCTAAAAACGGATCCGAGTCGGAACTCCGCGTCCGACCCGGTCGAACTTGGCCCGGGCACGTGGCACAGGCCTCAGGCTGGGCTGGTTTCCGCGAATGGGCCCAGCCCAACCGTGCCCTTCAGCCGCGAAGGAAACGAAAGGCGAGGCCTGGCCCGCGAATTTGGCCGAGACCCAAAACAAAGTAAAAAACACAAGCCCAGCCCGTTTCTCCCTCCTAGCAGCGAAAGCCCTACCCGATTATAACCCACGCCCGACCCGGCTCTGACCCGACTCGCGCCTCTCTCCTTCTCTGTCTCTCTACGGCGCCGATGGGGGCGGCTGGGAAGTCACCGGGCGGTCGATCGAGAGAAGAGGCGACGGCGGGTTCGACGATGCAGGGGCTGGGTCAAGCCCAGTGGGCGGCTAGGTTGTCGTGGGACAGAAAGGCAACGGCTATAGGCGCGGGCGGCGAAGGGAGCGACGAGAGCAGGCCTCATCGTCAGTGGCCGCACGGCAGTGGCAGCAGGCCAAGCAGCCAGTGCTGCACGCGGCGGCGAGGCCGGGTCCTCGCGACCCTCTCTCTCCCTTGGATCTGGATTCTTTTTTCTTTTTTACCCCTCAAATCTCTCCTCCCTCTCTTACAGTTCAGATCTTGCCCTCGACCCTCGCTCACAGCTCTCAAAACTCAAATCTCTCTCACTCTCTCTCTCTCTCTCTCTCGGATTCGGTCACTCGGGACGCCCCAGATGACTCTCGGGAGGGTCGGAGCTCGCTGCTTTTGTGTCTCTCTGTGTGTGTCTTTTTGGCCTCCGCGCGACGCCTTATTCATAGGCCAAGGGGGGCCGGTCGGCGGTGGCTCCTTGATCGTCGGTCTTCAGCGCTCCGACCGTCCTCCCCCGGCCGAACCGGCATCCCACCAGTCGAGGCAGCTCTAGCTAGGCCGCCTCCTCTACCGCATTGAAGGAGCCCACCCATCCGTCCGGGTCTCCCGCCTTTCCTCGCGCTGCTCCACATGCATCGCCGTCCTCTACCCCTCTTGCTCTGTCTACGCGCGTGGCGTGCAGCGCGAGGAAGGTAGGTGCAAGATGAACGAGAGGGCCGGGCCGGGCCAGGCCGTTAGGGGGGAGATGGGGCCAGATGGGCCCGGTCCACCCGGAAGGAAAAAAAAGGGAGGGCTAGGCGCGAAGGCCCAACCTGCGCAGGCCTCACTCTTTTTTTTTAAATCCGAAAATATGGTAAAATAAAACTAAGAGCATTTCTATGTTGATTAATCTCATGTTATATGCAAGAATTAAACATATGGAATTAGATTATCATCATGTGCGAGAAAAAATGGCGCATTTGGAAACTTACGTTGCAAATTGAGAATTTGGGATTGTCCCATTCCTAATTTGAGGGGGAGTTAAGGCACTTATTTATCAATCAAGAGAGAAGAATATGGAAATGTCTATCAAAATCACAAGCAAATTCTCGAATATAATAAAATCACGGGATTGACAGTTTTATTATTTATATTATTGTATTGTTTCCTTATAAAGTGTAATGCTTTGTAATATCTTTAATATAGTAGAAATCATTTCAACATGAGATCAACAATCAAACACCTTTATTCTTTTAGGATGTTTAAAGAAAATGGTGATTAGAGATGTTTTTGAAGGCCGCATTTGTTTTCCCCCTTAAATTCACTGCAACTTCACAAATTTAATTATGAATAAATCGTGCAATGGAAGATTTCATTTGCCTAGAACTTGATCATCCTTCACCCTACCCAATTCAAATTGGACAAACATGAAGGAGACTGAAACAAGAGAATCATCATTCGACAATGTTAAGTAAAAATGTCCATTATTCAAAACATTTAAAGAGGGATACGAACATGACTGAAAATAGGAGGAAGATCATTCATAACAACATTCAACAAACCGATCACGAGATGATGATCAAGCATCCATCACGAGGAGAAAAACCAAAAAAAGTGGAAGAAAAAGACAGTATATTGTTGTACTGAGAGGCAAAGTGTGTGGGAACCAAAAAGATTTGGAGGGAGAGAGTATAAACACACAAAGAGAGAATATATTACATAATATGCCTTCAAAAGCTTAATGATGTACACACACAAGCTTTGCTAAGCTTAAAACTCTCTTTCTAGCTGTCTATATGCTTCTGAAGCTATCTCACTCTCTCACACACTAAATAAACTAACATAACTCTATATTTATAAGCATCTTCACCGCTTGGACTTCACCGCCTAAACTCCACCGCCATTATCTTCAACGTGCAAGAGTTGAAGTTGAACTTTTCTTCTTGGCAGTCAAAAATTGTGGGCTGCGAATTCTCTTCTTCTTGCTGTCTTCAGTGAGAATAAAATATTGCCAGCCGCAAGTTTCTTTCCTTCCTTTCCTTCGTGCTCTTGAAGTCTCCAGCAACAACTATTATATTATTTTATTGTGTGCCCAAGATGCTTGTAGTTTCTTCAAGATTTTTCTTCTCCGGCGGTTTAGAGAGGTGTGGCGCTACAGCACACGTTTCTTTGGCGGTTTACAAACCGACTAACTCTTGCTTTCACACACTTAGCCAAAAACAATTAAAAGACACATAAGCTAATCAAAACACAAAATCAATTTTATTATTTTCTAACAAAGTGTTCATTTGTAGTAGCCACGCACGGAATATATAGTCTGAATTATGGTGAGCGCAAAGAGAAAGGCGGCAGCAATGAGAGACGATGTAACCCAAGGATTCCTGAAGTAGGCGTGGATGAGATTAGCCCTCCAAGTGTTCCAGCGCTTATTGTAGTACTTGTTGACCTTGCAGAGCACGTCCAAGAGGCTGCGGTTGAGCTTACCCCGCGCAACATTGCCCAGTGAGTTGAACGTCTTGGCTACCGCTTCATCGCTTGCCAGGAAATTCGCGATGATGCCTTGGGCGCGGAGCAGTGGGACGTCCCGCCCATTGCTAATTATGTGCCCCATGCAGTAGATGTAGGACGTGACCTCGATCCCAGCCTTGACATGGAGGCGCTCGAACGCCATAAGGTTGAGGATTCTGGACACAGTGATCGTAGTTACCTTGATTCCGGGGAGCGTCAGGACGCCGTCTGCAAAGGAGATGTCTTTGAGGCTATCGGTCTCGCTAATCTTGAACCGGATCCCATGCTCGTTGAGCTCGGTGGCTGAGGCCAATTGGATAATCATCGGATTGTTCTTCCAGTCCACCTCGTCCTTCTTCTCGGGGTCCATCAGCATGCACTTCCTGAAGACATCTAGGACGTGCAAGTATTTGCCCATCTTCACGATGCCCTTGCTGGGGGAGCAGAAGTTGATGATGAGCCTATTGACAGATCCGTCCCTCTGTGTTGTTGAAGTAAAGTCAGTACATTGAATCTGAGATTGGGGTTGGATCAATACTATAAGAGTTTTATTAATGTGGATTACATTAATTGATATTGTAATTTACCCGTTTTTACCGTTACCGTAAAACATTGTTAGTCTAAGGTGAGATAAAAGGTTTCTTAATTAGTCTAATATAAGACTGGTTAGTGTGGGCCGACTTAAGCCTAGCTCGTGATGAGGGAGCCTATCTGGAAATTCTATAAATAGTGCTCTCAAGTTTCTCCTCTAACCCTAATTCTCACGTGTATCCTCACCTAAGAAGCATTTACCTAACACTAAACGTAAGGGGGCCACCTCTGATACGGAGGGTAATAGAGGAGAAAGACTTGCACGTGGAACATTGTGTTTCCACTTCCGCTTCAAGAACGATGGATCCCAAAACAGGTGCGTTAATATTTTCTACTCAATTATGCATGTTCTTGTTCTAATTATGAAGATCTTAAGATTGCGCAATTTGCATCCAACAGATACTACTTGAGTAAAAGGGGGAAGAAATAAAGTTTCCTATGGCGGTGATAGATTTCATCATCAAATTGTTGGTTGATCTGGAACCATGCATCCAGTGCATTTGGAGCATTAGATTCAGTGGATCCTTCCTAAGGTGAGATGACCAAGATGTACTGTTAGGTGCCTATAGTACGGTGGCTAGCATACTTGCAATAACATCTTTCGACAGAGTGAAATCTAAGAAAGCAACCTCCTCCTCGTCCTTCTTGCGCTCCATCAGCAAACCGTTCCTGAAAACGTCCAGGATGTGCAGGCATTTGCCCATCATTGTGATGGCCTTGCTGGGGTACCAGAACTTGAGGATGAGTGTGCTGATGAATTGGTTGTCCTGTGTTGTTGTGGTGAAGTCAGCACATTGAATCTGAGATTGTGGTCATATTGATAGTACTTGTGAAAAAGGGAAAAATGAAGTTTCGGTGACAGATTTACTAATCAAATTATCGGTTGATTGTGAACCGTGCAATCAATGCATTTGGAGCATTAGATTCGGTGGATCCATCGTAGGGTTCATGTGATACCACAAAGATGTACTATTAGGTGCACATAGTATAGCAGTTTGCGTACTTGCAATATTTTCTCATCTTATGACCGACCGAAATCTAAGAAAGTAACCTTCTTGCCATCGCTCTCCACAGCCACCAGCCGCTCCAGCACTAGCATCGGAAGCTGATTCTCCAGCATCAGCATATCCTGCAAAATGTCTGACATCATGTAGACCTTCCCGCGGTTGCTGAAGATGGGGTCGTTCGACGCATAGTCGGGCACCTCGTTGGTTATGAACCTCAGGATCTCGAGCATGAAGCAGCCGTCCGTTATCATCAGCTCCAGGAACAGGGGTGCCGCGCCCTCGCGGCTGCCTGCCTTCCACTTCAGGTCCAGCGCGTCGTAGCTCTCCTCAAGGTCCCACGCCACCTCCCTGAGGGACTCGAAGAAGCGCTCCTTAGGTTTCTTGGACCGCTTAAGGAAGTGGCGGACTGCGCGGTGCTTGTGTTCCTCCATGGGGAGAAGGTGGGCCTCGCCGTGGTGGTAGGGGCCGAAGGAGACAACTTGCGGCTGGTAGGCCTCGCGGTTGAGGGCGGTGATTCGTGCGGGGACCCTGTAGATGGACCGCATCTTCCAGCACCGTTGCTCCTCGTCATCGCAGGGCATGGACTGGAGGCTCTCGTCAAGTGGGGCAAACGAGTCGGACTCGTCCAGTTCCATAGGAGGCATAGTTCCGCAAGTTTCACAGGTTCCACAAGTTTCTGTTCGACCGTGACAGGCCCAATCCCACGGCCAGGCGATGGAACCGCTGCTAAAAATGCAAAGAACAAGCTCAGTTATCCGACAGTAGAGCCTCCCTTGGTGTTCCACTGATCACGGAATCAAACATATTTCTCCAGAAAAGCAGAGCACGTATCAACCTTACGCCTCATCATAACCGATCGAACAAAACCATATCATCGCAGTCGATACAGGCCCGAACAACGAAACTTAGGCTACCGCGGAATCCGTGAACCAATGAGCCAATGAGTCCAGCTGAAACAAACGACAGTTGATCCAAAGATCTCATACGAGGACGCCAAGGAGCTAAAGCGGCACATACCTGACCAGAACGACCGAGAGTGATCGTGACCCGAGGCCTCGACAATTCTGACGCCCTCAAGCCCGGAGCTCAAATCATCGGAGACGCGGTGCTGTAGACCAACCAGGCCACGATCGATTCGCCGATCGGAACCTAGTTCGACATGGCGAGGACGATGATCGAGGATCGGAAGAGCTCGGAACCGGAGGTTTGGGAAGGAGGGGAGTGAGGTTTTTGAAGGTCTTGCTTTGCATTGACTCGGGGTCGACGACTTCGCACCCCGGCGGGGTAGGTTTGAATGTGTTCATTAGCTTTTGGTGGACCCCACTGGTCGTCATTGCTAACGTAAGAGCCCATATTTTTTTTTTGGCAGAAAACATTTTCCTCCACGATCGGTTGAAACGGAGAAAATAGTATAAAAGGACCCCCAAAAAAAAACAATTAAATCATCATGGCGGGGGTAGGTTTGAATTTGAAAAATTTTGAATGTGTTCATTAGCTTTTGGTGGACCCCACCGGTCATCATAGCTAACATAAGAGCCCATATT
Source organism: Eucalyptus decipiens (assembly GCA_014182575.1). Taxonomy (NCBI): domain Eukaryota; kingdom Viridiplantae; phylum Streptophyta; class Magnoliopsida; order Myrtales; family Myrtaceae; genus Eucalyptus; species Eucalyptus decipiens. The sequence goes on from CM024611.1 coordinate 61,292,752, forward strand.
TTTTTTTTGCAGAAAACATTTTCCTCCACGATCGTTTGAAACGGAGAAAATAGTATAAAATGACCCAAAAAAAAAAAAAAAAAACAATTAAATCATCATGCGGGTGGTGAAGGTGCACTGGATTTGACATTATAGCATCTCAGCATCAATACCAGGAAGCTGCCGCAAAAGTCTAAACCTCTCATTACGGGACAAGCCATGTACGTCTGGCTCACTATTTGCGCACGAGAATTGGAATTTCACGCGCGCAACGCTCGAGTGTCTCCCTAAGTGGAAGGGCTCCTATGGATTGAATACATGTAATGACAATTTGGACACCGACTTTGCATATTTGATGTCACACTGATTTTAAAATCGTACTTCTTTTTTGTTGTAATTTTTTATATTATATATTTGAGATATTTCAGATCTTTTACTTGAGTCTCATATTTAGTTTTCAATGCATTTTTTTTTATGCATACATCGCATGTACAATAATGTAATGATATTATGTGTATACGGTTAGCTCATGATAATCATATAATTTCTAGTTAATTAACTTAATATGGCACATAAGACGGATTGTGACCATCTTGTGTGAAACTCAAATACTTTCACTTGTTGCTAGCATCTATGAGCTCCAATCGAGAAGAGCTCGAATCCATCATAATTGCTTATGAGCTCCAATCGAGAAGCACTTGGATCCTATATAACTGCAATAATTAGTAAACTCTAAACTCAAATATATTGCAAGGACGATTAAATCCGAAAGTGACTAATTCCATCACCCGATCAGATTAATATGTCATTTTGATGAATTGGTTAAGCCCTAATTACGCATATTGATGACCTCATTCCGGGTCCCTTTCGCGGGCAACGCATTCAATTTTAGTCCCAAATAAGTCAACAGGGGCACATTCCTTTCTTGCTCAAAGACCGATTAAAAAAAGAACTGATTAAAGGCACACTACTTTTGCTCTGAGAAGAATCTTTGTGAAGCTGGGGTGTAAAAGATATAAAGTAAATTCATTAGCATTAGGGCACACATATCGTTTGCAAGAAGGGGAGAAAAAAAGAGATAAAATTTAGGAGCATGAGTCAAATGTATTGTGGATTTATCTATTTTAAGTGTATCTACCGCTCATGGGCTGTAATTGTGAGACCATTTAAATGTTGTCCAAATGAATAAGTGATTACCTACTTATTGTAATAGATTTAGTCAATGTTACATTGGCCCTGTTTGGCTGAAATCCAAAAATAAACTTAAAAATAATATATAAAAACTTGACATATCTAAAAGGTGTTTTTTAAGAAGTTATTTTTTTAGAAGAATAACAACATTTTTCAAGATTCTGGCTAAAACGTGAAAATGATCTAAAACATTTTCCACCGTTTGATATGGACCTTAGTGCACTCCTTTAAAAAAAAATTAAATTGAAAATTTTAATTACTTTTTATTTTTAATTTTCTTTTTGTTTCTCTTTTCTACGATCACTTGCTACAAGCAAGGTTGAGCTCGCCAGATCCCAATTAGCTGAACCAAGGCTCAGTGAGCTTGAATTTGGCTAGATTGGCGCAAGGTCGAGGCCAATTGCTCCAATGACCAGAATGAGAACCATGATAGCATCGAAGACGACAATGGTGACGATGAAGGGATGGATGAGGATGCTGATGAACAAATGAGCGGGTGGGAGGTGGGTATTGCAGAGGATAAAGAGACCGACTTCCCCTATGCGTATTTCCTCGTTAGGTATATGAGCAACAGGAAAATTGCGGCTGGACAATGGTCCCTTTGCCTCCATCCGTCCTTCCGATATAATGGAGTGTAACTTTTCTTTGTGACATAACAAATACAAAACTATTAATTTTTTTTCTTTTGACATAAAATATCTAAAACTTAACCCTACACGATAAATTTACCCTTCATCAACATTTCATTAGAAGATTTTTTAAGCCAAAATAATGTCATTATTTTTTGCAGTTAAAGACATGTGGGGTTAAATGTGTCAGAAAAAAGTTTAGGATAGATGTGTCATAGTGAATATAGTTTGGATTTTTTAATGGCTTTTTCCCTTGTATTTAAAACCATATCACTCATCAATCAAAAGATTAAATCCATTATCAGATTGCGGTGTAAATAATTTGACCTTCATTGCGTCATTTGACAGCAGAAAATAATGAGTTTTTGCCCTAAATAGACATCACATGCAAAAACTCCAAAAAGATCTTCACCGGAAAAAATTACCCTCAAAAGTTTATTTCTCGTGTTATGCCCCGATGTAATTTATTTTGTCCCCCCTAACTTTTCAACATGCGTAGGTTTAATGATTTTAAATCTTATCTAAGTAGGATTTTCAATCGAGTAAGTCACTCAGTCGAGAAGTCACGCAATCTATGACCCTGGAACTATGGCTCCGACACCGCGTGTGCGAACAACCCGACCAAGCCTTTCTTCACTCCCTCTTGTGGCATTAGTGTCTTCGCACTGCCATAGTTTCTCGGCGTGCTCCTACCTTGAATCGATGGTAGCTGACGTTCGAAATTCCTCTGACACTAGTCTTAGTCGTTGTGCTGTGGCCCCTCCCCCCCTGCAATGATTTCATATTTCCAATTGCTTTCCCAACTAGGACCGCTACTCCCTTTATATTAACCCATCAATGCTTGCTAAATTTATTCATTCTTTTTCAAATTAATTGCTTTCCAGCTAGGACCACTACTCCCTTTATATGAACCCATCAATGCTTGCTAAATTTGTTCATTCTTTTTCAAGTTATTTGCTTTCCAACTAGGACCAGTGGACCACTACCCCTTTGGATTGACCCATCATCAATGGCTGCTAAGGTTGTTCTTTCTTTTTGAAGTTAATTGCACAGGGTTGGTTCGTACTTTCTCGGGTCAATTTAGAAAAATAAAAGAAACGGTGGATTCTAGTTGTTGTTGGAACCAAAAGGACTTGGAGGGAGAGAGTGTAAACACATAAAGAGAGATTATATTACACAATATGCCTTGTAAAGACTTAATGGAGTACACACACATAAGCTTTGCTAAGCTTATAACTCTCTAAAATCTCACTCTCTCACTGTCTCTCTCCCTGGCCTCCCTATTCTGCCTGCGGTGACTTGAGGCTATTAAGCCTCTCTTTGAGGCCTTTCGGCCTGTTTTACGTTTGCACTCCCAAGCCCTATTTATAGACATCTTCCACCGCCTGAACTTTTCTTCTTGGCTAAGGAGTCAAACATTGTGGGCTGTCTTCTTTTTCTTCACGTCCAAGTACTAGCAAAGTTGAACTTTGCTTCTTGCTCCTTAAAGGCTCCAGTAACAAGTATTATTTTAATATGTGCCCATTCCTTTTTTAATCAGCTTGTGGCTTCTTGAAGAACTCTCTTCTCCGGCGGCTTAGAGAGACGTGGTGCCGTAGCACACGTTTCTTTGGCGGTTTATTATTATATTAGGTGTTGTACTCCAACAGTTGTCTTGCGTTGATTGCCAAGTCAATTTATAATAACTAAAAGAGAATATGACGATGACTGAAGTTCGAAGCGGGAGAAGACATTGTTCCAAAAGTCTCGACGGAATTTACTCAGCTCTTGCCACACGGTGGGCCATCTTCTGTGCTTTAAGGGGCCTAGAATGCTTTACAAGATCCTCATTTCTTACATCTTTTTCTTAGAATATTAGTATTTATGTGAAATTCTACTTTGAGGCAAAGTGCACCTTGTGCAAAGGAGAAAATATCGGGTCAATGCGGAAAGTTATAACTGTGTCAATGACCTTTCCAATTCTGGTCCGAATTGAGAGAATTCTGTTTTTCACTGTGAAAGTAGCAGTAGTTAATATCCATTTGATTAGACGGGGAGACACTTCAAGGTTCATGGAGTCCAACATCTACATGTGAAATTGGAATTCAACTAAATGAATTAAATAGCATAATTGCTATAACATTTTGGAGCATTCGAATAGGCAGAAATCCAACATTTGATCTGGAAAAGTCGCACAACAGCTGGCAAAACGGTAGCAACGTTTGATTCGAGAGGACTTACAAGGACTATAATATCAATATGAAAAACTTGTTTAGAGCTCTATACCATTATCAATCAAGGGTTCTTTTCTATATGGGTCTAAATTTTAAATTTTTGTTCATTTTTTTAGACTTATTCTTACTGCTTATGGTTATTGTCAAGTTTTTCTTTTCTTGCCGTGGAGAGTACTTTTTAGACAACTCAGGGGCATGGGTGAATCCGGTGAATTCCATGAATCGGTCAAATTTAGGCATTGGGTCCATGTAGGTAATCCTTATCTAGAGTAGTTTCCATGTAATTCATGGATTCGAGAGGGTGATATTTAATTTTCAATGTGAGATTCGACAACATGTTAATGGTCAATCGTGAGCGATTGTTTATGCCTGAGATGACTTGGCTTCGCAAATTTCTAGAGAATTTACTCAGCTCTTGCCTCCATGGAGGGCTACCTTCTATGCTTTGGTGGGCCAAGAATGTTTTACAAGGTCTCCATTTCACACTCCTTTATTCTTTGAATCTTAATTTTTATGTGAAATTCTACTTTGAGGCAAAGTGCATCTTTGTGCAAAGGAGAAAAGAGCCACTCAGCGTGAAAAAGAAACGAGGGTCACAGTAAAAGTCGTGACTCTTTCATGTACCTAGTCTCTCTCAGATGACCCTTTCAATCATGGTCACCGAGTGGTGAATACGTCGTGATTGTGAACCTCATGACCCTCTCAGGTGATATTTTATTTTCAATGTGAGATTCGACAACATGTTAATGGTTAATCGTGAGCAATTGTTTATGCCTGAGATGACTTGGCTCCGCAAATTTCTAGAGAATTTACTCAGCTCTTGCCTCCATGGAGGGCCACCTTCTATGCTTTGGTGGGCCAAGAATGTTTTACAAGGTCTCTATTTCACACTCCTTTATTCTTTGAATCTTAATTTTTATGTGAAATTCTACTTTGAGGCAAAGTGCATCCTTGTGCAAAGGAGAAAAGAGGCACTCAGCATGAAAAAGAAACGAGGGTCACGGTAAAAAGTCGTGACTCTTTCATGTACCTAGTCTCTCTCAGATGACCCTTTCAATCATGGTCATCGAGTGGTGAAATACGTCCTGATTGTGAACCTTTATTGGGTTATTTATATGGACAAATGGGAATAATTTACGCAAAATTTGAACGGTTACATAAGATCTGCCCTATGGAACACGTCAGGTTTTGGCGTACAACATTTACATGAGAAGCTATGTGGGGGCGCATGGACTCATGCTACGAAATATAGGAACTCAATTAAATGAATTAAATTTAGATAAAAAAATACTAAATGAATTAAATAGCTTGTTTTTGGATGCAAACGTGGCTACCTAAACTTTTTGGAGAGTCCGGAGAGGCAAAGAACCAATAGGCAGCCATAACATTTTGATCCGATAAGAGCTACGGGTCAAAAGCACCTATTCAGAAAACTCGTTCCGAGCTCTATGCTGTGGCCAAGCGATGGGTGATATTTTTATTTACATGCCTATTCCCCTGTTATTTTAGACTCTTGTTGATATTTCCGAACTTCTTTACTGTTTAGGGTTACTTTCGGGTTTTCTCATCTCACCCAAGATTTGGAGCATATTTTTCAATAATTCTAGTAATGTGAAACGAGCAAAGTATGGAATGATCATATCAATAATCACATAACCACGGTTTAATCCATTTTCTCCTACTTTTAATATATATACATCACGTGGCTATAGACCATTGTCCGTTGATTTACAGTCCTTTTCCATTAATCTTTTATATCCCTATCTTTATTTCATTTTTCTTTTGCCATATTAAGTCCGCTCCACACAGATGCCCCTCCTGTCGTCAGCCGATGACAGACGTTGCAGTATCGCGAACACGGCACACATGGTTCAGACCCATGTGAAATCGAGTTTAGGTTGTCGTTGGCTTGACCTTGACTTGCTATGGTCCTTCTAGGTGGCTTTAAGGTAAAGTTCTCTAACCACGAAACCGAATTGACGTTTCTAGGGCAAGTTGAGAAGGACTCATACAAATTTGTTTTTTACGTGTAACACGGGCATGCGAGTGCAAAAGGCTCGATAATCTAGAGGTCTATAAAAGCTCTTTTTATAAGCCCGGTCAAGGGTCTTCGTCAATGCAAGTAGCATTACTCACAGAAAAGCATGCGGACAGCGGAACCTGGACATGTGATTCCCAGTTTTTGAGTTGAAAACCCGCCCGATGTCCAAACAACTAGGGCAACACTGGAGGACTCGATATTTTTCTGAGTTCTTTTCGTTTTAAGAGGGGAAAAGGTCAAGAAGCAGGATCATACAAGACCGATTTGCATTGACTTAAAGCACTCGAAGAAGACCACGCTCCACAAGCGATGCGGAGAACTCCATGTTTACCTTTGAGTTAATTAAGCTAGAATGCTGTCGATGAAAAATTCTAGTGAAAAAAGAGTACACGTCCATGAGTAAATTTACTGTAAAAGACCAAGGATGAAATTCGAAAGACGAAAGTATGAGTAGAGCTCTAAGCACTATAGATTCTGTGTTCGATTTACAACGGTTCCATCTTAGCCTGTGGTCTTAGAGTTTATCATTGTCATTTTGTGAACGGAGCCTTATCTGGAGTGTAGGGCGATTTGCATACATTGGTAATTGGGTAGTAGTTCATCAGAAGATTTTAGACATTGTATTATGACAAGGCACGGAGTATTAATTAATGTATGGGGTCAGCTCAGGAGGGAGGATGAAGAGGCGGAAGCCGACGGAGAAGAGGATATGGACGAGTGAGCTCCCCGCATTTGTGATGTTGTAAGAAACTCCTCTTGGACTCACTTCCGGGAATTTTGGTTTTTTTTTGCTCTCTCCTGTTGCACGTCCCTTCCTATCTGCCCCTTCACTTTTGTGTGGAAGCTTTTTTTGCTTTTGACCTTTTCTTTTCTTTCCTTTCGACAAAGAGAAACCTAGAAAAAGCCCCCTCATTGATCTCCCTACGCATCCTTTTATAGGCGAAACAAAACATGATCTTTTTTGTTAATATTTTCATCTCGCAAATATTGCTTATAATCTCTTGATCACAAAAATCCTTATCTCAAAAATATTCTCCCCCGATTTCATCATCTATTAATAAAGATAAGATTACAAAGTGATTTTTTAATTTCCAAAAATCATCATAATATCGCATCAAATGTTAATTTTTCACAAGATAATTAATTTAAAAATAATGGGCTTTAATTTCGCTTTTTTCATGCCTACTTCGGCCTACCAAACTAGAGCTCATAAACATAAATTTGAACCCTTTCACCACTGGTCCAATAAAATGCAAATAAAAAAAAATGTACCTACAACTAAATGCTATGCAGTTAATTAATTAATTAATTAATTTTTTTAGGGGTTAAAACTAATCCCTAATTTCTTCAATAAATGACTAAACGGGTAGCCAAAATTTAGGTGTCACAAATGCCACGTAAATTTGGTTGTGTTTTGACTCGTGAGCTCGTGAATTTTTCCACCTCTTAGATAACTAGTTTGACGGCCAAAGATACATCCGGTGTATGATGTTAGTGTCTCGAATCCGAGCTCAACTTGCCTCATGTCCCTAATCTCATCCATACAAGGAATGGCATTCTACCCGCGTGTCCCGTTCCTGCTTTCTCCATAGTCTCGAGTTTGTGTAGAGACTGATTTTGGTCCCAGATATATGTTTCTTGGTATGTCTTTCAACAGCAACGATGGGGCGAGACGGAAGGAGACCCTTTGTCCTCTCGTTTGTCGAAAATGATTCCGAAACAACTATCGACTTTAAGAGTCGGCATGAGACAATGAAGGGATTGCCTTGCATATAATGAGGGGTGTGTTAATGGTAATGGAATGTCTAGAATTAATATCAAAATCCCAACATTGTACAGACGGATCTGTGTGCATTACGGATGTTACAATTAGACAAAACAGGCAAAGACCGTAATCCAAGTTTAGCAATAGCCTTAAAATCCATTGAACAGAGTGTGAGACTACAGACGAGTCATTATGCAGTTTATAGGTCCTCATGCACCAAACATGACAAACACAGGCATTTCAAATCAACTTGAGGATTGAAGTCTGCAAAATTGATATTGCATAACTCAATGTAGAAACTTAAAAAAGTATGGGCATCTCATCCCATTATGTAATACAACGTACTTAGTTATATTAGAAAAGTTATTTATAAATTAGCATTGTCAATATATCAACATTTGTTTTTTGTTTTTTTTTCCTGTGGATGCATATTTTTCTGAGGGTCCAATGAAAATTTTGTTTCTCATATCTATAAATTAGATGAAAATAGGGTCTTTTCGGATGTATAGGAGGGAGAGTAGTGAGAGTGTGCGATTGATGCAAGTGGGCTTTGATTTTTCTTTTTTTTTAATCTACTCCCCATTTGTTGTTTTTCATTTTCAATATATTTTTGGTCAATTTTTTTTATTTTTAATGTAGATATTTATTTCTGTCACAATCCATTTATATGGAGCAACCGCCTTGTTTTGAGGACCAAAAAACTTGAATTATGTTTGCAAACTTGAGAGAGTTTTGTGTGGAATCAAGCAAGCATCAAAAGCATGGTTTGATCTCGGATTCAAATGGTTGAATATACTAGAATAGGAAGAAAAGAGGGCCCTTGCTTCATAACGAACTAATTGTTTTCTTCCTTCATAACGAACTCATTGTTGTCCTGCTTCTAAGATTCTTTGGGTTCATTGCTGGAGCCTCACCACTTGATAGGTATGAAATCAAAGGTGAACATTGATAAGGAAAAAGGATGGGAGTTCATAAAAGAGTCCCGGTTATTTTCGGGTGGTATTTACCTCTGATGTCAACATAAAGTGTATTTACTCGGTATACTTCTGTGTATTCTTGTATGAAATAATGTAATTTGCTTTCAACCTGTCTCAAATGTCTCAAATTCACCCCAAGTTCCACTCCATACTGTTCAACGACGACTCCCTCATGCTTTCGGGACTAAGAAATTTTCCTCAAGAAATATATTGAAGCAAGCGTTTTCAAGGTACAATCATATCAACCGCATTTCAAAATCCCTTAGCAGCTATACCATGGCATGCACAAAGATCAAAGGGGCACAATAAGATAACTTCAACACACTGGTGATTGAACATAGAACATCAATTCAAAGTGACTACAGAACAGTAATCTGCTCCAACAAAAAGGAAAACGCACACCGAAAACACACACCTAAAACTCGAAGGAAAAAGAACTACTAAGAAATGACAATGCCCAAAAAAGGGGTGTCACGACATGAGCTTCAAGGGGTGCCTTCGCGCAGCTCAATATTCCATCGGAACTGCCTCATCACTTCTGGCGGCTGCATTCGAAGTTTCAACATGTGAATATATAAATAACATATATAGCTAGGACAGTCGGCAAATGAAAATTTAAACTCCAAGTCTACAATCAGGATGCCATGGCAAGCAGCTATGATGATAATTTGCTAAATTATCACATAAAATTACAACAAATGGGGAAAAGAGAGAGATGAGTTCCATACTGTTGCTGAGCACCCGCGCCGCTTTTACCGCTTTTACCCCGGTTAACAGGGGCAGGAGACTTCACAGTGAAAAAGGCAAAAAGAAAGGATCAGGAAAAAAATCAAAGAACGAACGAATCAAGGAAAAAAAGCTCCAGGTCGAAACGGTAGACGAGCGACCCAGGAGAAATCCCACTCACCGTGCCACTCATGTGCGACCCTGTCGCCGATTCGACGCGCTTCCCTTTAGGATTATTCATCTCGACCGTTCCACTCACACAGAGGAGCGACTTAGTAAAACCCTCATCTATCTTGAATTTTCCTGAGAAATCGAAGATCCCCGTCTGAGGCTGAGGCGGAGGATGAGAATTATTACTCGACATGATCAGTCCGCTGAAATAGATGCTCTCGAAGAGAGGCTGAGGAGTGAGTTTTATAGGGAAGAGAAAAGAGGGCGAGAGAGAGGAGCGTGTTTTATTCAAGATTGTTGCGTTAGCTTGACGCAACAATCCGGGCCGTCCGATCCTGCGCATTCTCTCCATCCGATCCTGCCCACTCCCTCAAAGGGTTTGAACCAGGTCGACCGTGCCATCTACTTCCTTCCATCCGCCATCCGCCATCCGCCCCGTGATTTTGAAACGCGGTACGACGTGGGCTCTACTCGAGCGACTAATTGCTCTGCTTGTCGGTCGAAATAGACGAAACGCGGAACTCGGTCGAAATAGACGAAACGCGGAACGACGTGGGCTCTACTCGAGCGACTAATTGCTCTGCTTGTCGGCCGAAATAGACGAACGACGGAGAAAACCCCACTCACCATATCCGCTCTACCTCAGCTAAATGGAATGGGCCCGGCGCCCGAACGATGCTCTGTTGGAGCTCCACGCCGAAACAGCATACACCGTCCCTGCCTCCAAAAGCTCGCGAACGGCGATCCACCGGCGACAATAGGCCTAAATAGACGAACGACGGAGAAAAACCTCCACTCATCATGATCAGTCCTCCGGGCGGCGGCAGCGCGAGGTTTCGAAAGAACGCAGCGGAACGAACGCGAGCCAGCGAGATAGAGACGGAGGACAGCTAGGGTTTGTGAGGCACACAGAGGGAGATAGAGACGGGGTTGAGACGCTGAGGACAGAGACGGGGAGACGCTGAGGACAGCTAGGGTTTGTGGGGCACAGAGAGAGTGATAGAGACAGGGGAGCGTATTTTATACGAACTGGCCTTAGCTAAAAAAAAAAAAAAAAGTGGCCTTAGCTCGACGCAACAATCTGGGCCGTCCGATCCTTGCCGATTAGATCCACCTCAGCTAATGGAATCGGACCCGGCCCTATTGTTCTCGGGCCTGGCCCAAGCCAGCTCGGCATGTGCCCGAATGATGCTCCGTTGGAGAGAAATGTATTCTGTCCTTGCGGTTCTGCCGCGTGGGATCCGCTGCCTCACCGATCCTCGATGCTCGCTCGCGTGCTATGAACTCATCTTGCTTGGCATCGAGCGCGTGTGTATCTCGCTTTCTCATTCATCAGTTAGACCATCCGTCACTACCGGGCAATGTATTCCTCGCGTTAAACATGTGCAAGGAGACTTCCATCAAACAAAAACATTCATAGTAGCGGAGGCATGCCCCCATCAGCGTCAACACTTAGGCAAGTTATTTAGCAAGAAAGGGACATCGTCAAGTTGAAGATAACAAAGTCATTCTGCAAATTCTTCCCAAATTTGCACCATAAACTTTGGGATATCGATAATGCGAGAAAAAGCTTTGGTGTATTGATATCAAAGTGGACATAAGTAGAGGTTCTTGATAACACTTTTCAAATTCACGTAACTTTCATTTGCCTATAAGTTGCTATTTAAGATTTTAAACAGTCATCTTGAACAGAATTATTATAGATGCATCTTTATCGTATTGGTATAAATTTAAATTTTTTTTAGTGATATAATAAAAATTTTAAAGTACTAATGTCATAATAAATTAGTTTGGAGTATTAAGTAATAGGTTAGAGTTTTAGGAGATAATTTCCCTTTTCTCAATATTTCTTTTTTTTTTACCTTGAGTAATTCATCCAGTTTGTTTTCTCTCGTTGGGTCTGGGAGCTATCATTTCTATTTGTGAAAATGTCAAAAAAGTCATTTACTAAAGCTAAAAGACATATGACAAAAAAAGGTCTCCTCTTACGCAAGCTAAAAGACATACATATGACAAAAAAAGAGTAAAAAGAGGGCTAAAAGAGAAACAAACATAAATACGAGTCCTACATTAGGTAGGGAACCTTTTAACCTTTGTCCCCATCCATAACGAATGTATTTAAACGTGTTTCTTAAGGTCTTATCAACGAATGCCTCTACTCAAAGCAGGGTCCCGATCACTTGCCTGTACTCCAACTTTCAATGCAAGTTGGAGATGCAGCAAGCTAGGGAGAGGATAGAACGAGGGGGTCTCACAAAAGATAAAGGAGATGCGGGGCCCACTTGAGAAGAGAAAAGTGGGATACAGCTAAGAGACATGATATGAACCATGTGACAAGATCCTGTCTCAACTTTTCCTGAATGCTATAGTGCCCCCCGCCATAATTTACAGACGTACAATATCATGGGGAATCAGTCAGGAGGGATTCAGTAGATATTTTGGGTGTGCCCCCATTAAAAATTATTAAGTGAATCTAATACTTAAATTACATATAAATACAAACCGTATGATTTGATTCAACCGGCCAAGATTTTTATTTCTCTGGGATTGAAATGGGTTTTGGCATGTCTTCAGTCTAGATACGTGAAAGCAAAACAACTTTTTATTAAAGCAACTTTTCTTCTTAATCTCTTTAATGATAGCACGGCATGCGAGTGCGGTAATTAACATAGTCTATTTGACTAGGACTCCACAACTGCATTTTGGGCTGACCACTTATTGACTATTAGGTCTAAAATCAATAACATTGGCCAAGGTGAGTTGTATTGGGTGTTGGGTTGATGTAAAAACTTGACCCTTTTTAATGGCCGAGTGCTCTCTTTGTCACTAATCCTCAACCAAGTCACCCCCTCCGGGAATTCATTGCTTCATGTAGCAACAAGCTCTAGGAGCGATGATATGTCATGGAGCTCATTCTCATTCATTTTCCTCACGCCATGACCCGGAAAAACTCCTCAGAGGATACTCCGCTCCATGTTGCGGTTCAAGATAAAAGGTTCGACACAACAAAAAACTAATTTTCCGAAGAATGGACTCAGAAATTATATACTGGAAGAACAAGGATGGTAAATCTCCATTACATCTAGCAATTGAAAAGCGCGAGCTATCAGAATGGCAAGATCGCAACGAGGCGGGCTGGCAATTTGACGACGCATGTGAATTGCATATGATTCAAGATCTGGCCCAAACCACTTCCCTCTCTTCAACTTCAAGACATTCTCTCTCTCTCTCTCTCTCTCTCTCTCTCTCTCTCTCTCTCTCTCAAATTTGAGAGTTGCCACATCAATTCATGGAGGGCCGCGACGTCGAGATCCCTCGGTACTTCCTCTGTCCGATATCCCTGCAGTGTAAGCTATGAAAAATCAAATTCAGAAGCCAGGATCGGTTATAGACAAACCTTCGGCCATTGTTCGTATTCACGTTCGTCGGAAAATCCTTAAAATTCAAAGAAATATCGGGCACACACCATTAACACAATTCCCTCACATATATTGATGGTGTATTCCAAAAGAGAGGATGAAATGGCGAATTTAGAATAGATTAGACAACCTCGATTGGATGAAAAATTGGCTACAGATGAAGGTTCCAACTTAAATTTGAATTGGCAGCGCAATTTGCTATTGCTCAAACCGATTCTCCTTGTTCAGTGCATTCGAATGCCACATTTTGGGCAAGAGTTCTTGGAGACAAATGCTAGTTCCCACTTCAGTCAGCTCGAGCCATTCCTTAACTAGTCCTGCCTGATACACCGCCCTTGGCACACCATCACTTTCTTGTATTTACCCATTCGAGCACATCATTATAGGAAATTCTTTTGGTGCAGTTGTCACACCAGTGAGATCATTTCTTTACATATTCATGTTTGCAATTCTTTGATTAATCGGTTACTGCATCTCACCATCTGATGTGGCCTGCTCTGGCCGGGATGTGCGAAGAAATGTCTGTGCTTACTATTTAGTGATCTTTTTGCCGTCCCTGAATGAGAGCAGCAGCGGCCAGATTAACAACTTGGTGAAGTCATTAGTATTCAGATGAACAATGAATGAACAGTAGTAGCAGTTGAATTAGATATTTGCTTTACTCAAGTCATTTCTCCATAACTGATCATTTTGCACGTTACTACTTTATCTGCAATGTGACTTGGTCATGTGGAGTAATACGAATACGATGTGTCGAGAATTGTGAGATTACAAATTTGATTCTTTCATTATCTTTCGTACTTGGTAGCTGCTAATCGAAAGGGGGGAATTTGAAAAACTGGGCAAAACAACAAATGATGTTTTTGGGAGTATCGACTATAGTTTATCTTTAACGAAAGACCACCAAAAAATGTGGAATTCATTTTCTTTTCAACACGTAACTTGATTTTTACTGAGGATGAGTAAGATGAACCAATTGAATCGGGATTCATTCGGATTGGATTGAACCGATCGGTTTAGGGCGGTTTTAAGGGGTGTCGTCGCGTCGGTTAGGTTCCTGGTTTTATGTGTCCTGGTTTTATAAAATTCGAAGAGATGACTTTTGTTCCAGTTTTTAATTTCAGGGTGGAATTGGATATATTTTTTAATTTCTTAAAACAATAACCAAAAACCCTAATTTTCTTCTCCTCTCATCTTGCGCGGGTCTTTACCTCTCGCCTTAGTGCCTCACACCTTGCTCTTCACTCTTTCGGTCTTTCCCTCTCTAAATTGAGTTTGGGAGTCGCATCCTCCTCAACTATCAGTCAACTCTTAGATGGCCCTTTCGCCGTCGCATCTCATCTTGACTCTCACCTCCTCTCTTGCTCTATTCAAGTTTATTTTGAACTCTTTGCATTTTCAATTTGCTCAAAATTTTTGGTTGAGTCCGTGTCTTGCATTTGTGTTTGTTATTATGCAAATTTGTGCAATTGGATGTGATGAGCAAACTCGCGGTTTTGTCTAGTTGATTGCAACATCTTGGATCCTTATTGTGTGGCTCTCGAGGCACTCGCAGTATCGAAAATTGGCTGATGACGGAGGCATCACTTGGGTCATTCCATGATTTTGGGGAATGGACTTGAAGTAGGATGTTGGTTAGATCTAAGGTTTGAGGTGAGATGACTAGTTCCATTGGACCGGATTGAACTAGTGCCCAATTTCAGAAACTGGAAATTAGTCCTCTTGGTCTAGTTTTCGATTCCTTAATGGACTGAACCTAACTGAGAACCAATCACCCCTAATTTTTATTCTAAAATAATTATCTGTGGAAATTTTTTTTTTCTCAATTATTTGTTGAAATTACAAAGGGAAGAAATCTAGACTAAAAAAACAAAAAGGTATCAACATATAAATATAGTTGCTTTCCAATTAAGGGTGAGCATGGGAATTAGACCGAACCAATTGATTTTGCGTGATTCTCGGTTTTAGGTGTGAATCGAATCAATGAAACCAAATTGATTTTTTATTTATATAATTTTTATTACAAAAAATGGTTAATATCACGAAAAAATCACCAAATCAAACAATACACTGTAATAAATTTACCAAAACCTAGTCTTTTTATTAGAAAAAGTCTCAAATTAATATATTTATGACGAATAAATCACAAATTAAGTACACATGTGATAAACAAAGAAGAGAACCCCAAATTAGTACTGATTTTGGGTTTTCTATGGTTAAAAAATTAATTTAAAGTAAATATATCAAAAGCATACTGGTTCAGAGCTTTTTATGGTATTAACCCTTATTAAAAAGATATTCTTAAAAGATAATCAAGGGTGGATGTGTAGTTTTGCATTTCAAAACCCTAATGTCCCATTCTTCGGCCCGTTACGGCCCGACGGGCCCCGGCAACCCAGTCGACCGCCGCGGATCAAATGAATGTAACCGAATTACCCAAACTCCTCTCCCGTCAGCCACGGTACGGTTGAAAGAAGAGCTACCCCCGCAGGCCACAGCCTAGCTGGTCTGTGCTTCTCTGAGGCATAAACACAAACTTGTTGAGATCACTCTGCGCAGCACTCTCTCAAGCCGACCGGCCATGGTCGCCTCCTCTTCATGCTCGATCCGCGAGTACGCGAATTCCGCCATATTCCTCTCCGGCGTCCTGCCCTTGGGTTCTTCGCTGGGCTCATTTCTTGTTTGTTTCTTTTGGTGGCTTTGACAGAGGGACATGCACAGCAGGAACAAGACGGCCATGGAGCTGATCGCGAAGGGCTGGAGCGCACTCAAGGAGGTCGACCGGGTGATCGACTACTGCGAGCTCAACGACCGCCGCCTCATTCCTCTCCTCCGGGTGAGCCCAGACTTCTGGGGATCATTCGGCTTGTTTGTTTCGGTTTTTGTGAGATGAACGTGATTGTTTAGCGGAGAAATCTTAGAACTTTTACGGGCTACTCGTCGTCTGCTAAGATAGCATTGATTCTGCTATGTCTGCTGAGTGAGTGGCGTTGTTATGGTTCTAGAGAAAAATGTGCCCTTTCCTGACGAAGTAGCTTTCCTGAGTGGAAAATTTGATTTTGCGTCTGTTCTTCTCTCCAGTTTGATTGAAATTTCTAGTTCTAGTTACGGAACCAGTGGGAATTTCATAGCGATGAACCGACGTATCAGCTCTCTCATTCTTATCTTATATAGAGACCGTGAAGTTTTATGTTAATCTAGTGACCGTAATTCCCTTTTAGTTCTTACATTTTTTCTTTTTGCTAACGATGACTTGCACTGATATTTCTTTTTTTTCTCTGCCTGCCCGTATTCTCTCCTGTTCAATTCTGCTTAGACTGCGAAGGAGAACTTTGAGTTGGCTCTCGAGGCCGACAATTCAAACACCCATGCCAGGTATTGGCTGGCTAAACTGCATTTGAAGTATCATGTTCTGGGGCAATGCTTAGCTGTGTAAGTGGTTCATTCTTATGTCAGGAAATGTGTGTCTTTCTTTCTGGGTAATCGTTCATGTAGCACTGTGATGTGCGGAACCACTGGCATGCATATGGGAAGGTAAAATCAAGGGTGATCTAACTCAGGATAACTTTGTCTTTTTGTTTTGTTGAAGCCTTTCAATTTGGAGAGGTCATACTTTGGCAGTATTGTAGAAAACGATAATGAAAGAGCATTGTGCTTAAACATGTTGCTCTTGTTTTGCCTTTTAATGTGCTGGTGCGAGCTGGCATCTTCTTGTTTTCCTTTCTGGTGAGCACTTTTCCATACAGATTCCTAGTAACTTAGTAACCTTGCTTATATCCTCTCATCATCGGTTTGATGGAAGCATCGTCATGCTTTGGTGTGGTATGCTACTACTTATACATACGGTGTTTCCTTATAAGACCGCGTGTTGCCATAACAGTGGTGCTGCCTTGCTGGTGGAAGCTGCTAATATGGGCGATCCAGATGCACAGTACGAATTAGGCTGTCGTCTAAGAGTCGAAGTAAGAAATTTGTACTTGGTGGCTGCCTAAGTTATCTCTTATTGATTGCATCTTTAGTTCATAACTGGATATCTCTGGGCTTCATGAGAACCCATTATTGTTTTTAACTATTACCAGAATAATTTCTACTTGGCATGTATACCTAAATTTTCCACATGCAAGTATAATGGAAACTACGATGTGCACCGTTAAGTTATGGAACTTGTTTATGTTATCTTTTCTTTGCTCTTCAAATACAACTGCTACACTTGGCCGAGTAGCGTGTGTCTTGGATAAACTTGTTGCAACTTGGGTTGACTTCTCTTCAGCTGTAGCTTTGGGAAAAAGTGATCAAACTGTTAATTGTTGCTCTTTTTAAAGCTGGCTTTGCCATTGCCCTATCGTGGAACCTCACCAGATATTGCTGAACATATAATAACAGAATCCTTATATTGTCTTTTTCTTTCCTCAAGGCTCCCGGGCCCAGCTGAGAATTGGAAAAGTTGGCACAAAAGATGCAGGGCAATTAGGAAATGTGGTCTTGCTAACAAATCTTTTTCATATGCTTTTAACTGGTTCTGAAGATGCTAGAGTAACTTTAACTAGAGAGTTATTTGATTTTTTTGCATAACACCTCTGCATGATAAGTGCCCAATAATTTCGTGGAACTCTATCAATATTTGTTCGGTGGAAATTAGAAGTCAAATCATTAGTTGAAGATCAACACCACACATACGAAACACGATAAAAAAGTCAGGGA
Organism: Eucalyptus decipiens; assembly: GCA_014182575.1. NCBI lineage: Eukaryota > Viridiplantae > Streptophyta > Magnoliopsida > Myrtales > Myrtaceae > Eucalyptus > Eucalyptus decipiens. The sequence continues at coordinate 61,310,564 of CM024611.1, forward strand.
ACTGAACATGGGGTTTTTCTCTTTCCTTTTCATATATATAACATAAGATGAACAAGGATGATCTTTTTGGGATATATTAGAAGGAGAGTGATGGAATTATAGAATTGATGTGGGTGTACTTTGTATTTTTTTTTTTTTAAATACCTCTCCTCATTTTTCATTTTTTTGCTTTTCAAAAGTTTTTTTTTTTTTTAATAAATTGCTATTTGATGCATCTAATTTTAGCTTTTTCTTTTTAATTTTTCGTCTCGATTTTTCTAATTTCCATTTTTGTTAAATTATTTTGAATTTTTAACACATAAGTAAGTCTTGACATATAAAAACGCGATTCCACATAAGTCCAATCTATTTTCTGTAATGTTGTTAGCAATTTTTCATGTATATTCTGTTGCACCATTAGCTTACAGTAGCTTTCATTTACCTTTTCTGCTGTCTATGATCTGGTTGTTGTTTCCCTTACACACTTTAGAATGGCCTATTATATGATTTATGTGATATGCTTGGTTATGTGTAGCATGATTACTTTTCCTCTGATCAACAAGCTTTTTATTATTTGGAGAAGGCAGTCGACCAGGTCTGTTCTCTTTTGCCTTTTCTTTTTTGTTTCTCTCTTAGTTCATATGCACTCAATGTGCTTTTAATTACTTACAATCTTAGGGAAGCTTGTCATTTTCTAGCTGCATCCAGGTGCTCTTTATCTTCTAGGAGCTGTTTATTTGACAGGGGACTGTGTGAAGCAAGATCTTGCCTCAGCAATGTGGTGTTTCCATAGGGCATCAGAGAAGGTGAGCGTCCAGTTTTTTCGCTTCATGAAGTGATGTAATTGAAAACTTGTGGTTTAGAGGTTGATGCATTCATGATAAGTTTTGTGTCCGCTAGCACCAGTATTCAACAGATAGTTCCTTTGCACTCTTTTTGGGCGCTATTAACTTTTTTGCAATTATTAGTACTGGATAATTTTGGGGGAATTAGTTTCCAATGACAGTATATGTATTAAGCAAAGTTTTGGACTTCACTCGAAAAGATCCACCCGGAAAAGAGAAGTTCCTTAACCATTTTACCAAGAAACCTTTGTCAAAGGGATAACTTCGTACTTAGAAATTACCTGAAGAATTTATGGGATAGGCGTGTAGTTTTCAGTCAACTACGTGAGTGGTATAGTCGTCTCCCCTAATGAACCCAGAGAAAGCATCCCTGAAGCTTCTCTGTTCTCTTCATAACCATGTAGGAACTGAGATAAAAAAGAGAAACAAGCTGGACGATATTATAAGAACTCTTCACCTATTTCAAAGAGCTGCCTTTGAAAATACAGCTCCTTTTCCTTTTACTGCTCGGCCCCCTAATTTTCAATCAACTGGATTTTGTCTGGCTAACTTCTACCTTAGCTGTCAGAAGGGCTTAGTTTTTCCCATAGAAATCGAGATAATGTTGTATCTTTAACAGAAATCTGTGGGAGGATTCCAATTGTCCCTTCACAAGTGCAGGCCCATGCATGGCAGTTTATTTGCATGTATATTCGGGTTTGGTACAAAAGAAATTGGGAAGATGCTGTCCTCTTATAGTTTACTCTCCTGTGAACATATGCAGGGACATGCTGGTGCAGCCATAGCATATGGGTCTCTCCTTCTTAGAGGTTTGTTCTTTGAGTTTATGCTTTTGAACAAAAACAAAAATTGCATACGTTTATACAGTCTTGATTACATTTGATTGCCTTGTTTTGTTCTACCAAAGGTCCACTTATATCATGGATTCTCCAATTTGCAAGTTAATCTATCGGGATTACCATGCAGCCTCTTTTAAGAGGTGAAACGAGGGTTTCAAGTAATCTGTCCAATTTTGAGGACTTTTATCCAACAGTGTTGGGGGAACAGTTCATGTCTCTCCCTTTGATTCACACATGATGGTGATCGGAGAGCTTACTGATCTATCTGGTTCACAAAAATTGTTTAAATCCTCATCTTCAATTGATGTAGGAAAGATAAATGAACCTGGATACATTTTTGGTATGCATATAAAAAATCATCTCTGCCAAAGCACAGAAAATGGTTTTCAAAATATAGCTGAGATTTTGGAAGCACGAAAGCCTCTTGTTCATTTGTTTTTTTCTTCAATAAAAGGACTGTCTTCAACAGCATGACTGCAAAATTGGGGGACCTACTTATTTTCTTGAATTATCGTTCACTTCTTCATGCATCACTTGTCCAGAGCACTCTTTTACTCTCCCCACATCACCGTCTTTTGCGTTGCCTCTTCATCTGTCAAATCTCTCCCTTTATCACTCATCTTCCGAATCAAAATTCTAGCACAGATGATCTTTTTTCCATGAGACACAAGTGATGATCTCTCTTGCTGTGTCCATTCTCCATAAGATTCAAAATTCACGTGTCTCTTCTCTCAGCTTGAGTGAAGCTTTGATCTAAATCTTGATGGCCTCAAAATGAGCAAGACACTAACAGGAGCTTTACAGAACATCTTTTGATGAGAATTTGCCCATTGGCTGTTCCAAAAATGCTTCAGGTGTTCAAGTTCCAGAAGTTTTGACGAAGTTCTTTCCGGGTAGAGGCTCAGCTGCCAGAAAATCACAGAAGAGTGTGGATGACCCCGTAATGGACCCAGTAGAGATGGCTAGTAATCGGTTTGAGATAGCTGCAAAAGCAGGATGTGATCTTGGATTTAAATGGTTGAATAGACTAGAAGAGGAATAAAAGAGGGTCCTTGCTTCATAATGAACTAACTGTTGTCCTGCTTCTAAGATCCTTTTGGTTCATTGCTGGAGCCTCACCGCTTGATAGGTATGAAATCAAAGGTGAACATTGATAAAGAAAAGGGATGGGAGTTCATAAATAGAGTCCCGATTCTTTTGGGGCAGTATTTACCTCTGATGTCAACATAAAGCATATGTACCTCGGTATCCAGTACTTCTGTGTATTCTTGTATAAAATAATGTAATTTGCTTTCAACCTGTCTCAAATTATACAGACCATGATAGCTATACTGGAAAAAGTTGGCAACATTTTAGAATGGCAGGGATATTATGCCAAAGGAAAACTGAGATTTGCCGCCATTGCTAGTCTTTATCTAAGCAGGCTTTTTTCTCATGGTGCTCTGGTTTCCTGAGAATGTTCATCCGTCTCATATATTGGTCTCGCCTCTAGCCAGTAATTTGCATCCATTTAAATGATTATCACGCATCAACATTCCCTTCTATCAAAATGGAAGAGCGATCTTCAGTTAGCTGACTAAATTTTCAAACTTTTGCTGCTAGCCTAGCTAACGCATTTTGTGTTCTGCTTCAGCTTCTCTATTCAGATGTGCTAGTAACATTATCCAGGTTTCAACTACGTAGAACATCTATGGCATCTAACCCATTAATCAGATTGTGTCCCCTTTATCTTGGCCAGTAAAGTTGTGTTTCCTTGATGGCTGTTTAATTGTCGCATGTAGAATGTTTTCCTCGTCTGAGGTGTGTTTTGTTCTGCACCTGATCATGATAGATTGTTTCTCATGTTGAGGTTCATTCTGACCATTATAGCAACGATTTCGGCCTTAGCTTGGAGAAGGCCTTCGGCAATCACATGAGCCGTTCCATAGGCCTCAGTCAGTCAGTCATCTTTTTCTTCTCGATGTCTTCAGCTGATAGCCCGGTCGAACTGCTTTATAATCGTACTGAATGTTGATGAGGTCGACGAGATTACATTGGAATGCATTTGCTTACGTTAGGCTGAGCCATAAGCTTGGTTCCTCTTCGTAGAGATCGAAGCATTCTCCTAACAATGGCGCAAGATCATTGAACTGATGGTGGATGTCGTGTTTTGAGAGCACTTGCTTTTCACTTTTTTTGTTGGCCCGTAAAGGATTGGTTGGTTTAGTGCATCATTCACATGCAGCATCTCCGACATTTGAATCACATCATCTCCCACAACTTTGGAAGCCAAGGCGCGCTTGCCACTCCATACCTATTGCACTTTTACCTTTCAGTTTTAAATTTTTTAATTATGTTAATTGAATCACGTTTTGCTAATTGTATCTATCCAACTAATTTCAGCTTATATTGTGTGGTTAATATAAATGTGGTCAATTTTTACTAATATTCTATTATTTTGATTTTTTTTTTATCCTTTTCTTTTCTTTACTTTTTACTTACTTTCCTTCTTCCTCTAATCAATCATTGGGCCTTGATGATGGTTGAGATTTTGCCAAAGGTGAGTGCCAACGAGGTTGAGCCTTGCCCAACCATAACAAGGCATGCCTGTCGACGAGGTCTCAGCGACTGGTTAGAGGAGGAAGAAAAGAAGAAAAAAATAAAAAGAATAAAAAATTTGATCAAATGGACTTAATTTGCAAAATGTGAATAGGTTTAGGACCTAATTGGTACAATTAAAAGATTAAACACTGATAGGTTTATAATTTTTTGGACAATTTTCCCCATGGATTATGGAGCCTTAGCTCGTGTCATATATACCAAAGTCGGTCCACTCATATGTCGCATTAGATACAGGAATCTCTTAGTGAATTCATCTCTCATTTTGAGTTGTATAATCTACCATGTTTGAAATAAGTAGCCTCTTCACACGCTTAACACATGGCTTTCGATATGCAATTTGAGAAATTAATCATTCTTTACGCGCATAAAAGGAGGCTATCCATACGCAATGAGAAATTAATCCACGCAAAGGCTTAGATACTCAGATAGCACGGTGGTTTCATCGGTTTTGATTTTTCTTTCCCTAATCATATAGCGGTACAATTAAAAGATTAAACACTGATAGGTTTATAATTTTTTGGACAATTTTCCCGATGGATTATGGAGCCTTAGCTCGTCTCATATATACCAAAGTCGGTTCATTCATATGTTGCATTAGATACAGGAATCTCTTAGTGAATTCATCTCGTGTTTTAAGTTGTATAATCTACCATGTTTGAAATAAGTAGCCTCTTCATGCGCTTAACACATGGCTTTCGATATGCAATTTGAGAAATTAATCATTCTTTACGCGCATAAAAGGAGGCTATCCATACGCAATGAGAAATTAATCCACGCAAAGACTTAGATACTCATATAGCACGGTGGTTTCATCGGTTTTGATTTTTCTTTCCCTAATCATATAGCCCTAAAAAGTAATTAGGGATATGTCACGATAGACTCTTTACTTTATGTTTTTTTCGGAGTTAAATTTTTGTGATGAATGTACTTTGGCTTTTTCTCGTACTATAATAGTTAAAATTTTCACAATATATCGATTTTAACACATGAATCTGGTTATAATTTATTTATAAATTCTTAAAAGGTGAATATTATTTTAATACTAGTAGAGAAGAAGAGATGAAGAGAAGAAAAAATTGATTTTTGCTTTCGTTGAAGCGAAAGTAATTGGGTTAATATAACCAAAAAGCTTTAAATTAATACACTTAAGATAAATTTATCTCGAATTAATTTTTTGACCAATGATAGACATATAACATATTTACTATAAGCTAATTTTTTAATCATCAAAAACTCTAAATCGATATACTTATGACAAATTTATTTTTTGATAATTTCCTTTAAATTAGATAAATATTAAAAAAAACCATAAACAAACATAAGGTAAAACCCCAAATTGATACTTTAAGCAATCGCCACGTATCTTAACTCAAATTTAACCATAAGCAACCACCCCGTATCTTAACTCAACAGTTTGATAGATAAATTTAACCAAAACAAACGGACAATAAATTCATCACTGGTGCATTAGTTTGACATTTTTTTAGTGGTCAAAAAATTATTTCGAGATAAATTTTTCACGATTCTATCCGTTCGGAACTTTTCGTGATATCACCCCGTCTAAGTGTGAGTTTAGTTATAATGTTTTTGCATTTTTGCATTTTTTTTTTTAAATTTTTGCTAAAAAACCGTTTTGTCGAAACAGTGCCATAAAATTTTCACAGCCCGATTTTGCCCGCCGGAGTTTCATCGTGGAGCGAGAGAAGGAATCTAGGGTTTTGCGGGTTTCTCCTCTCCTCTCTCCTCTCCTCTCCTCTCCTCTCCTCTGCTGTTGCATCTTCTTCAATGGCGATGGAGCAGATCACGGAGGGAGTCGGCAGCATCGCCCTGACCGACGGCGACTCCTCCTCCATCAAGAAGAACAACCGCATCCAGGTTTCCAACACCAAGAAGCCCCTCTTCTTCTACGTCAACCTCGCCAAGGTACGCGCCCCCCTCCGCCACGCCGCCGGATAATCATCGCCGTCGCATCGAGAATCCGTGTGATCGAACGAAATGCGGATTCGACTTGCGGGTTCCCTTTTTTTTTTTTTTTAATTTTGGTTTCGTCGATGGGCCTGCTCGTGTTGGTTGAAGTTTGCCTGTTTTGCTTTAGAATGTGGGGAGATAGTTTTCTGGGTCGTGTCGTGTGGAGGCGTATGTGTTAAAGTTCGGTTCTTTTATTGTGGGTATTGATGAATGTGGGTCGGCGGTTTTGGTGATTGTTGTGGGTTTATTTTTGTTGTGAATGCAGAGATATATGCAGCAGTACAATGAGGTGGAGCTTTCTGCTCTCGGGATGGGTATGGATTCTTATTCCTCTTTTGCCTTGTTTCAATCGCTTTCGATTTGTAGGGCTGTGTTTGTTGGTGTTGCGTTTCGCGCTTCAAGACCGTGCATATGCCGATTAGAATGAGATGATAGTGTGCGCTTAAAGAGCGGTCTGCTCATGTCCAAATTGGAAATCTTGATGGCAGTGCTTGTATGCAAGTCCATTCTTCCTCTGTTTCTGCTTTGGCCTTCATTGTAACTGAAAGTTTCAATGTGCAATCCCCTTTCTGATTGCTTTTTGGCAAAAGCAATCGCCCGTATACCTTGCGGTTTGTATAATTATGTAAAGCCGGCAATATAGTCCTCAGTTGTTGAGGAATTCACGCAGAGGATTGTTTGAGGATCTATCTGCTCGGGTTTACAGTATCTAGGGGTTTCTGTGGTTGCCATTGAACCTTCTTTTGTCTCTTTGGATGACTAGACTGGTCCTTATTGGACAGACTAAGGCTTGTAGGTATATGGTTTCTGTTGCTGGGCAAAATGATTCCCAATTCTGGGTTAGTTGGTGATGATTTTGAGTTAACTGGTAATGCGCGAGATTGGCTAAATGGTGCACTGTTAATTGCTCTGTGTATTCTTTTTGATTTTGAATGGGGTTCAGCTACCTGTCTGCTCATTGTGGCAATTGGCTTTTTCAGTTTTTCATGCCATGGTTTTATATGTGCAGCTATTGCGACAGTGGTCACCATCGCGGAAATTCTGAAGAACAATGGATTTGCTGCCGAGAAGAGTATGTTTTTCTTCATGTTTTTCATAATATATGTTCGAAGCAGGTGATGTGCAACTTTATGAGGTAATTTGAATACACTTCTCGCAGAGATCACGACATCAACTGTTGGTATCAAGGATGAATCAAGAGGGCGACCTGTCCAAAAGGCCAAGGTGAGTAAACATTAGTCTTCATGTGCGAGCGATAGCAAATTTTTGTTGATGATTTTACTTTTAATACTCATGTTGAGTTTGATAACCTAGGGGGATTATATACTGTGCAGATAGAGATATTGCTGGGGAAGTCAGAGAAGTTTGACGAGTTGATGGCAGCGGCTGCTGCAGAGCAGGCTGATGCTGGAGCCACTGAAGAGCAGGAGAGTTGAAAACTTGAAAGGGCGTCACCATTTACCATTTGCTTCTTGGTCTAGGACTAAACATGATCTGTAGAATAGTCCCTGATTGAGTTTGTAGCCCTTGAAATTTTGTAGGAACGAGAATCAAGTCCAATCTGTTGTCCGTTTCTTTTTTCATTGAATTTTTCCTGTTGATGTCATGATTCGCATGCCGCGCAGATGCGAGACTGTGTACTTGGAAGTAATCATTCTGGGTTGTTGAAGAGGCATAGGATGTTGAAGAGGCTGTCATTCGACCAAGGGAGTATTCGCCGTTCATACTTGTCATTTTATCTTGGAAACTATAAGTTCCATCAAGGTTCTTGAACATGTTTCTAAAGATGATTCGTCAGAAAAAGGTATTTTGGGCTAAAACTGGACAATGATCATCGCGAATCGACTCGTTAGAGTGAATGTTTCATGAGAACGTTGTGAAAAAAGTAGGTAAAAATTGAACTTTTATGAGAAAATTTTCCGAGGGCACATGTTGTTTACCACTAGAGGAGACATATGAGGGTGGTGTTGTCATCCTTACCCTTTAAGCGTGTCATGGTGATTTTTCCAAGTCACTTATGAAACCTTTCAAGTACGCTTCAGCATAAATTTGCCATCAATTTGGGCAAATTCAATGTTATCTCTTTTTAGCTAAAAAGAAAAAATCAACACTTCTGAAATGAAAACTCAATTACCCAATACTTGAAAAGAATCTCTCTTCTTTCTGTCGTTAGAATTATTAGAAATCTCAATTGATATATTTACCTTAAATCAAATTTCGTCTTGCAAAAAAATTTCAAATCGACACATCAATTTATTGAAAAATTCCAAATTAATTTTTCTCATAAAATATTCAACATTGATATTTTGACCTAAATCTATTGTCTATTGCCAATTGAGGATAGTTTTGCATTGAGGTAGTCGGTATAAGTTTTTTCTTTAATTTTTTTAGGGTATCAGTTCCATCTGGGGTAAATATAAGTTGGGATATTTTGAAAGAAGAGAACTAAATTTTTGGTTAAATATGGATTAAGACATTAGGCGTTGAAACATCACCATCAAAATAATCAATAATAGAAAAAGAAGAAAAAGAAAAAAAAGATGGAGATGGCAAACTAGCTCTTCCTCACGTCTCTTATAATCTCTTTAAAGAGTCCGCCCTAAAACCCTCCCCGCCCCGGTCGTCTCCTTCCTCATCGAAAAACCCTAGAGGCGCTTGCTGCCCCCAAATTCGATCGATTTGCAGAGGCAATGGTAAAGCTTTTCGCTCCTTCACACTTCGAATTCGCCTTCAGCAGCAGGGACGGATGCAGTAATACTCACTTTCCCCTCGTCGTCTACGTGTTGTTGTGGTTGTGCAGACAGGAGAAGCGGTGAACCCCAAGGCCTACCCCCTCGCGGACGCTCAGCTGAGCATCACCATCCTCGACCTTGTCCAGCAGGCCGCCAACTACAAGCAGCTCAAGAAGGGCGCCAACGAAGGTCCGTCGGACGACTGTGCCTCTGTGTGTGCGTGTAATTGGTGTTCGCGCGTGTGCTTGAATCGATGTGTGATGTGCGTGTTGTGCATTTTTGCGGTGTGGGTAGTGGTTGTTTTTAGGGCTTGACGAAGAAAGGTGGGTGCTTGCTTGGGTTTCAGCTACGTAGACCTTGTGTGTGTGTGTGTGTGTGTGTGAGATTGGTGTTCGCGCTTGTGCATGAATCGATGTGCGATGTGTGTGTTATGCATTTTGGGGATGTGGGTAGTGGTTGTTTAGGGCTTGATGAAGAAAGGTGGGTGCTTGCTTGGGTTTCAGCTATGAAGACCTTGTGTGTGTGTGTGTGTGAGATTGGTGTTCTTATGCATTTTGGGAATGTGGGTAGTGGTTGTCTTTAGGGCTTGATGAAGAAAGGTGGGTGCTTGCTACGAAGACCTTGTGTGTGTGTGTGTGTGTGTGTGTGTGTGTGTGTGTGTTGGGGTGCGCGCACGCGATTGGTGTTTGCACTTGTGATTGAATCAATGTGCGATGTGTGTGTTGTGCATTTTGGGGATGTGGGTAGTGGTTGTTTTTAGGGCATGATGGAGAAATGTGGGTGCTTTGGTTTCAGCTACGAAGACCTTGAATAGGGGCATCTCTGAGTTCGTCGTGATGGCTGCCGACACCGAGCCGCTTGAGATCTTGCTCCATCTCCCACTGCTTGCGGAGGATAAGGTATGCTGAAGTCCGATGCTTTGTGCTGTTTTCCATTGCTGCCCGCTTTGTTTTTTAAGTTAAGTTGCATGACAATAATGTGCGGCTTCACTTGCCAAAAAGACATGCGGTTTGCGCTTGATTTATCTGATGTTTTAGTGAAAGATGGGGAACTTCTACTTGTTTGTAAAAGTGTCTCTTTGGGGTTTCAAATTGCGCATATCAAGTGAATCTGTGGTTTGTTTTGCTGTTCTGGGTTATGAAAGAAAGCCTTGTTTCAGATTTTATGCAAGTCATGCTTTCGAATATTTTTTTTTCTGATCTTTTGTTTCCCAAGAGGAGGTCCTTGCTTTTTCTTTATTAATTTGCTGAGGGGAAAATTTCTGCGAGGATAATTATGAATGTGTGCTTCTAAGCAAAATTAAAATGAGTATTTGATATCTGAGTCCTATGATGGGTTTGCATCTGAGGGGTGGGTTAAATTTTATTTTATTATTATTTTTTAAAGACTTGTAATTAGTCTGTGGCTTTGATTCTGGCCTGGAGATAACAGACTAACTCAACTTGGTTTTGCCAATTTAACTTTTTCCAATCTGAACAATTACTGAATAATTGAAATTATTCAGTCTTGCTGTTTAATTAAGTATGTGTGTGGAAAAACAGAATCTTTTACCTGACAATGTAATAGTCTGTTCTGATAGTCCTTGGAACCAGATCTTGTTCATAATTTGTGGGTTCTGTGGATTGGCAGTGTAGCTGCATGTTTTGCGAAATTTGAATTCATGATTTAGACTATTGGCGTGTTAATTATGTGGGGGAATCAAGGTCTTCAAAATAAGAAATGCAGAATAGATGAAGCTAGGTCATTGAACACTTGTCAACATTTATATGTTGCGAAAATTTTAAGTGTTTTGGCTTAAAAAAAAAAAAAAAAAAAACTCAACAGTCCCTGTACCGCTAAATTTAGATTAAGAAAACAGTAAAAAGTGAAAGTCAATCCGAACATGCCCTTAATCTATAGTGTGTAAAAAAGCATGAGAATCTGAAGTTATTTTCATCAATGGTGATTAATGTGAGAAATGATGGCTCCCAATAGGGTTTAGGGATTATTTATAATGGCTTAAAATGAATGCAGAATGTAAGCCCATAATCTATTTTAAGACCTCTTAATCTGAACCGTTGAACTTCATTAAAAGCCATGTCAATCATATATGAAATGACTTAAACTCGAAAAGGGCATAGTTGACTGATAAAATCAAGAAAAGAAGTAGTACCACTCCAGTGCGTGATTGAAATAGCTTAGAACTGACACGCCTAATTAAAATTCTTAAGTTTTTTCAATGCATTTGAATATTTTATAGCATAGAGGACTTCACTTTGGAAAAGAGTTCCCTTTACCTTTGCCTCCACCTCCGCCTCTGCCTTTTCCTAAAAGACTGCTATTATTAAATTACCAGCGCTTGGTGTGGAAGCGAATTATCTTAAGTTTTGGTTACCGTCTAATTCTTCAATTCGATGTTTGATAGGTAAGAATATGCAGCTTTATGATTTCCTTTTCTGAGATAACAAAAATGCTGTCTGCCAGTTGAAACATTTCTTCTTAATAAATCAGTATACACTGGTTTGCTACCATCTTGCCATGGCAAGTACAGATTCTTACCTTTTACATATCATACAGAATGTGCCCTATGTCTTTGTCCCTTCAAAACAAGCACTTGGTCGAGCATGTGGAGTTACACGACCTGTCATTGCATGTTCAGTGACATCAAATGAGGGAAGCCAGTTGAAATCCCAGATCCAACAGCTCAAGGTATATCCTCTCATCAGATTTAATGCAATACAGGGGTTGTGATTGTTATCATCCCTCAAATGCAGTACAGACTCTTTAGCTTTTCCCTGTGGAATTGCAGGACGCCATAGAGAAGCTATTAATCTGAAATACTACATCCTGCATGTTCGGTGTGATGGGCCTCTTTTTCTGCGCATATGCTCTTCAAGAGGCTTTGACTGAGGAATGTGCTAGCTTTAAAGTTTTCGTGTGCTGGCTTTATGAAGAGTTTTGGTCTTTGGGGTTTCTTCCCCTCCAGGTTCCATGTGCAAACAATTTGTATCTCAGTGGCTAATAGTAATCGTTGACATGGTGTAAGCTGATATTTTTAGCTGGGGTTGTGCTCTCTCTCTCTCTCTCTCTCTATATATATATCACTCTCACTCTCACTCTCACGGGGGCTTGGCACGTTGGTAACCATGTGCAAATTTGTGCCAATTGGGTGGAGAGGCATTTAGGATCTGGTCTTGGATTCACTCTGTGATGCAGAGAATTGATCGATAGCTTGAAGAGTATAATGCACCGTGCGATGGTAAGTTGTTAACCTCCAAAGGGGTGGCTGTTTTGCACCCTGCGTCTGGTGAGGCTGCTTTGAAGCTGATGACCGCATTCCCCTTTTATCCTTCCTTTAACAGAGTTGATAGGTTTTCTACGTGCTTCGAGCTGGGGCATTGTTTTGCTACCTCTAGCTTGGTTTCGTGATAGCCTCGAGTTTCAGTGGGAAATTGGAGAGGTCTTTGTTGGGGCATATCATGTCCAGGAGAAAGGGGGATTGCCCCTTTTGTGATATAAATCTTGACGACTATAATCTGCTCGATGCAATTTGGTTCAATTTCGGTTCGTAGGAGGCGACGAGTCTTAAGCAACGACTTCTAGTGAGCTAGTCTTGTTGGCTGATCGAGACCGACATAATGCCTTCCGAACTTGATTGAAGCTTTCCATAGGAGGGGACAACCGGTACGATCAAGTGGCCGTATTTGCCTTTCAATCCATGTCCAAAAATCCATCGAGACTCAGGCTCATTTTAGTAGGTTCAAGAAGTAAATAGGATATTTCTCACGTCTAGGATTTTAGTAACCTAAGGTGGGTTTCCTTATCATTTGAAGAAATTATCCTACAAAGCCTTGAAACTCAAATCTTGAGCTGGTGCACGAGAGATCAAAGGCAGTCAATTGTCGAGGCTGTAGATTTGACTTGAGTTGAGTTTGAGCAATGAGCCATGCGAGACCCACTTGCATCCTTACTCTTTTGGCCATTAAAAATCAAATCCTTTTTTGGGGCATGATAGTGGGGACCAATATACGAAAATTTGACGTGAGTGGAAAACGAAGTAACATAATAAATATTTTGATGTAGTTGAATGGTCAAGCACCAGTGGGCGTGCCGGAGTGGTTATCGGGCTTGACTAGAAATCATGTGGGCTCTGCCCACGCAGGTTCGAATCCTGCCGCTCACGTTTTTTCCCTCTTTTTGCATGCTACAAACGGGATTAATCCATGGTCTGACTAATCAGTTCATTATGTCAAAGTTTGAACACAGCAGACTCACATTTGTGTTTCGATAAGTCATATAAAATATTTCTTTTATTATGATTGACTCTGTTCATCACATCATTCACAAGATGAGTCTATATAATATATTTTCAATTTAATAACTCAAAAAGATGAGGTTTTTTCTCTTTCTACATGGTGAAAATAGAGACTAAGTTTCCGACCCCAAGCAAAGGCCAAGATGTCACCCCGTTTTGTTCTTTTTTTATTTTTATTTTTGGTGGGGTTTTCTTTGGTCCTAATACAAATCGTTAGAAGTAGGTCCTTTAGCTCAATAAATGATATGATCATTCAAGCTTGAATTCACCTGGGTCGAGCTCCTTAAAGAACTCTCTAATTGAGTTTGAGTATCTAATTGGTGACTTCGAGTATCGATGTAATGGAAGAGAACATCTGTCTCCAGCATATTCCATGTCATGATCAATTATGCTGAGGGAGGTTGTGACCCACCATTTCAGTTCTCCCAAAACCCAAAGGACTGAGTGTTGCATTGCCCATGATGCTTGACTTTCTACTCCATCAAAATTGAGAAATCGATTACATTTTCTAATCATAGGCTCAAATCCACCTGTCATAAGTCTCTAAATATATATATATAATGAAAGTTCTTAAACTTATCACAAAAGTGTAATTAAATCTTAAAACTTTAAACCCTTCCATTAAATCAGTCCAACTTGACAAATGGAATGTGTTATTAAATTTTAGGACTTGTTTGCACTAAATTAATAAGTTTTAGGACTTGATTATATTAATTTGACAAATTTTAAGATTTGATTGAGTTTTTTTTCAAAATTTTAGGATTCAATCATACTTTTTTTTTAATAAATTTTAAAACTTCTAATACACTTATTCAATAGAAGAAATGATTTGTTGAGAGTGGCTCTCTACCAATATCTCTTCCCACTCTATACATAAGTTGGTATGTGTCATGTGATATAGTCTTGCTAACAACGGCAAATCATGCCCGCTTGGATTTTTCACAAATTTGACCGTAAATGATGAATAAAGCACATGAAAACTTGATAAATGAGAATCGGTAAATATTTCTAGATTGAAGGGCGCCCAATAAATTTAGGATTTTTTTATTTGACTCAATCTCCTCCAAATTTACACGAAGATTTTGAACTTTGGTTTTCATTTGAGTCTAAAATCCATGTTCTTTATTGTTCACATAAGCGAATGGCTCTCATTTTCTGGGGACAAAACGCTTTGGAGGGCAATACCATGACTCGGTTGAACATTTATTGAAGGGCTTCGTTATGCAAAAAATGATAAAGTGCAGAATATAGAGAAGAAAAAGAACGATAAATTTATACGATTCGATCCACATGACTTTACTTCATGAGTGAAGGAGAATAAGAAACTCATTAGATAGAATTCCGAATGCACTGAAAAGTCAAAAACCTCTCAAAAGCCTGGCTTCACATATATACCTAATATCTCCCACAGGGAATAAGTATACTGAAACCCTGATAGAAAATACTAGAAGGAACCATACTCGGGCCAAACATACCTCGTGAAAAAAAATCGGTCGGATCACGACAGATTCATTGAATCCGGTCACAAATGATTAAGCCAGCACATAGAAAACTGATAAAACGTTTAGGATACGTTGGTTATTTATCCCTCTAGTCTTTGTAATATAAAAATTGCATTCCCTTCCCCAACAGAAGCCTTTGTGATTGCACTAGTACCTTCTGCATCAGATGAAACTTTTGTAGGCACAGACAACCGAGGGAAGAAACCCTCTAAAATGGCAATCGGAAGACCTAATCCTTGTTGATATCATTGTTTATGGAGCATTGCTTTACACATGTTCGAGTTTCAAAAGGGAGACGCATGAAATCGGCTTCTGAAACCATATCGTATTCTTCGATTCTTGAAGATTATACCTCTCTTTTCCAGCACAAGCATTGCTGTGACACCAAAATCATCAATAAATCTATGATCAATCCCACCGAAAAAAAAGTTGGCAACAAAAATATTCGACGACCTTACACAATTCAACCAACTTTATCAAGAAAATGACGGTCGCAAAAGTTCCCAGATAGACAGAGAGAGGGAAAAGGAATAGAAAAGGAAGAAGAGAACTTGCTCCGTTCTCCATGCATGGGGGCGATTTATATCTTATATCATTTGACATCAGTGAAAAAGTATGATTATAGTGGGAGAACGTATAGACATGCGTCCTTCAAATAGTTACATCCATGATTAACTACACGGCGAGAGAGGTTTTGGTGGGAAAACGAACAACGAAGAGATATCATTGTTATACGAGATTACGAGCAGTATATAGAAAGGCAATCCGTGATCTTGCTTTGTAAATGGTCATGCAGAAATTTGTAGAACAGGAACTTGAAGCATAATGGTTTGGTGGGAGCATATATGCATGCCGAGATAAATTTTTTTCTTCTTTTAATGTTGTAAAGTTACTTTACACAAAGTAATGGCAGTTATAGTATAGAAATGGTTAGGGCATGCTTTTGTTTCGAAATGCATATGTTTGATATTCATTGCGTTTCTTTTCCTGCTCATAACTCAAAGCCTTTTTAGAGAGAGTACAGTGCAGTTTCAACTGCATTTTTGCAAATAGGAACGATCGTGTACACAGTGGCGAACATTTGATAGGGCGCTGGATGTACGGGAGACGGTAACAGATTGTGGTAAAAAGTCATGGTACTAGGCCCACTTCTTCCGTGCTTTAATTACCTAATGAAATGTCGTTCACTCTGTCTAGAAATCTAGACAACTCTACTCAAAGCCAACAGGCTTTAGGCGTGGGGCAGCGAGGGGACAATGACATCGAGCTGGTGGCGTTGGAACAACAATGTCGGGGGAAGAGATTGGGTTGGGCAACATCGGGGCCGGTGGGATCAGCTGGTTCGGTCGTCGGTCGCGGTGTCGTGGGATGGCAGCCACGGAGAGAGAGGGAGGGAAGGAGGAGGACGAGGAGCAGCGGGAAAATTACAAAAATCCCAAAGGCTTCTTTTCAAAATTTGACTCGTGTCTTAGATGCCTACTCAAGAAAATTACAAAAATCTTAAAAGGCTCCTTTTCAAAATGACTCGTGTCTAAGATGCCTACTCCAAACTCGCTTAAAAAACCCTATTTGCTCAACTGTAAAGAAGATCTATTTAATAGGCTCTGGTGCCATTGAGTCCCCTATCTTCTTGCTCAAAGGGAGTGAGACCACCTAGAACTAGTTTTAGCATGATCGGAATTAAGAAATAGGGTTGATATTACAAAAAACCCTAAATTGATATATTTGAGATAAATTTACTTCAAATTAAATTTTTGACCACAAAAATTTACAAACTAATATATCCTTGACAAATTTTCCATCCGTTAGTTTTGTTAAATTTTACTGTTAATACTTAGTTAGATGAGACATGATAGTTAACAAATGTAGCAATGTGAGGTTTTATCTTTCGTTTGTCATAGATATATTAGTTTGTGATTTTTTGTAATATTAATTCAATTTAATTGAAACTAATGAAGGGTAAATTTGTCACAAATGCACCAATATATAATCTTTGGTGGCCAAAAAATTAATTTGAGATAAATTTTTCATAGGTATATATAAGTTTAGGGTTTTTTGCTATAAAAAAATTAGTCTGGGATAAATTTATTACAGTTATATTAATTTGAGGTTTTTCGTGGTATTAACCCTAAGATATATTATGTTCATCTTCCAACTAGCAATCGCCATGTCATTGATGCATTTGACCCTTGAAGAATACGAGCTGGATATTGCTACTCTTAATAGTACATTAAGTATGTGACAATGTTGATGCATACTGAGACAATGAAAAATTGAACTCCCAACATGTTCACAAGAAACTTTCCAGCCATTTATGACCTACTTTCGGTTTAATTCAAGAAGAGGGGACAGGCGAAAGATAACTGAATATCACTTGAATCTGTTTGAAACATCAAGTCAAGCATAATCAGGTATCACATTTTTAAGGAAAACGGTAGGCTTCGATTCTTCAAGCGCAAGTTGATTCCAACCCGACTCAGTTTTGTTCTTCACTGTGCACATTGCACATTGTCATGATCGATCGTCTTCATGAGTCGAATGCCCTAAAGCTTCATTTAAGCACCGTGGAGGGCCCATAAATTACAATTTGCAAAACAGCAAATACCCAAGAAAAGAAACTCTTAGTTTGTTGATATATGTGGACAATGATATCATGGCATAGACATTTCAATCCTGCACAAGAAAAGTAACACTCAGTTTGGTTTTTGACCATTCTATTCATCGGTTGCACCCGAGGTCATCAGATAGATTTTTCAGACGAAGCTTGTGGCCAAACCTTCTTCTGAGCTTGAAGCATGCAGTCAGCTAAGATAGCTAGTTCAACTATGAGAACATCCTCTTTGAAAAAATTATGATTATCGAGAACAAGTTGATAGCAAAAGTTACTAATCTCTACAAAGAACAATTTGCATTTTTCAAAAGCAATTTGTATTTGCCAAGAACAATTTGAATTTATCAAGAACGACTCGGATTTTCTGAGAACAAGTTATATTTAACCAATCATAACCTCATTTCTCCAAAAGTAACATTATTTTTAGTCATAATAAAGCTCAAGAACTCGTGGCAAATTTTATTTGTTTTTTGTAAACTTTCCCATTTCCGGTAGAACTTCAAATGAACTTTTCACTCGATAAGGTAGAGCTATAATTAGTAATCTACATTGTTATTAGAACAAATGAGAAAAATGAAAACTTATAATTAGTAAGAACAACTTTATATTTCAAAAACAACCTGTGGTGAGTAAGAACAACTTGTATATGCTAAAAAAGACTAGTATTTACCAGGAACAACTTTTATTTATTATGAACTCCAGCATTTGGTAAGAACAACTAGGGTTTAAAGAGCACAAGTTATTTTTACCACAATAGCTAGTGATATTTGTGATAAAGCTCATGAACTCGTTGTAAACCATACATATTGATAGGATTTTTCCCATTTAAAGTAAAATTAATTCTAAAATAATAATTTTAATCAATAAATCGTAATTATAGGTAGTTAACTTAATAGTGGGCCTGGCTGCACGTGGGCCTGCCTAAAGCATATCTGTGTGGGCCTAGACAAGGGCCTGTATTAATTAGGTCCTACCCAGCCCGCAAACTACTATGAAATATTTTGTTAATGAGGGGGCTCGGGCCAGGCCCGGCTTGACCCAGGCTCTGCCCATTGATAACCTCTTCTCAGTAATGATGCTAAATTACTTTTCGGTGGTAAATGAAAAAAAGCGAACTTTTGTGTTTGCAAAGATAAGTTACTTTCGCTAATAAAACCAACTTATATATACGAAACAACTTTCATTTCCCAAGGACGATTAGCATTTAGCACGCATCAATTCCTTTACCCCCATCATGACTTCTTTGACCATAAATTAGATCTTCAACCACAAAATCAGTAACATTTACCGTGTAATGAATATTTTTTCACCAGACAAGAGACTCTTTTACTATGAGAAGGGAAACTTTTATAACAGGTAAAAGAATAGACGAGGGAGATTTTACTCATTTTATTTTATTCAATGGCGCCTCACCGTAGAGACTCTTTTTCTGCTCAAAATCATCAACGTCAAAACCTTGTGATGTCCACGAAGAATTAAAAAAAAAAAAATACTTACACGTACAAAATCAAATAACAAATTTTATCCCTAATATACATATTTTTCTACCAAATTATTGAAATTTTAATTTATTCTAATTAATTCTTGAAACTTGTCTAAATTTTCTGGTTAGGTCCATCTCCCATCAATCTCTGACTGAGCTGATGTGGCGATCGGAAGAAGTCGGAGGATGATATGGAAAAAGAAATTCATACTGGATGGCCCTTAGAGGCACATTTTCTTTATATAATGGTTTTTTTTTCTTTTTGTGGAACAAAGGTATCATTCACTTATAAAAGTTTTAGTGAATACAAGTCTCTTGCATTACAAAGTAAATAAAAAAGAGCAGAAGGGGGATACAAGACCCAGTTGCCAGATAACCTTCAAGAGTGTTAGACCTTAGCAACCCAATCGACAACTAAATTCGTTTCCTTATTACAACAGGCCAAGGAAAGGCCAGCAAAACCGCTCAATAATTCACTGGCTCGGGTGATATAAGAGCACCCACTTCCCAACCTAGTTGATTTGCATTTAGATTGCGCTTAACGGTAATGGTAAAATTTAAGATGGGATAAAATTTATTCTATTCTGCGTTTGATACCCGCTCAAGACAAGATAGAATTAGATATAGATGGGATATAGGCCGGATAAAATTATCCTATAGGAAAATGGGATAATAATGAATATGATTTTTAATATTCATAATAGGAAAGTTTTTCTCAAATAAAAACTTCTTTAATTAACAAATTTAAAATTATATTTCAGTATAAATAATATTTGAATTCTAATATAAGAAATTCAAAATAAAAAAATAAAAAATATTTTTGATTTAATCTTATTTTTATTTATATATTCGAATTTAATTCTATTTCATAATATAAAATTCAATATATTAATATATATTTATTACGTATATTAGGTATTTTAATATTTCAGGTATATTAGTACACAGTTTTCTATTAATAAAATTTTATTAGAGAATGATGGAAATGGAAAAAAAGAAATAAAATAAATTAAAATAGGAGAGGAAAATAAAATAAAAATAAAAATAAAAATAAATTTGGTTATGAGAGATTTTTACCATCTTTGTCTGCAAAATTTGTGGTTAATTTATATTGATAAGACATTTTAACCAAATAATATATATGATATAATGTGAATATATCCAACTTTATTACTTGTGATTCTGCAAACAATGGATAAGATATAATAAAATTCCATAAATTTTATATCCTATCTTACCCTCTTAGAAATTTAGACGATCAAACGTAACCTTAGAGTTTGTTGCACAATCTCAACATAGTCGAATTCTATGCTCAAAGCCTGTTTAGAACGAAGAGAGAGAAATATGCAGACTTTGTCTAAAGCTATAGCTTCCACTTGCTTGACTGAGAATGCCTTCATCGATTTAGCGAATCCGTCTACCAGTCGTCCAACGGAGTCGTGGCAGACACAACAAAAAGAGCCATCTATATTCACTTTCAAGGTTTCCGGACCTGGACGGTTCCACTTTTCTGGTAATCGTTCTCTTTCAACTGTCGTTTCCCTATGACTTTTTCGCATGGGTCGCTTTCCAAAATGACTTTTTCGCGGAGGCAACATGTTTTCCACGCTATACTTTGTCACGGTTCGACATGTCAACTTGAATCGACTAAATTAGGCGCTACAGGGACCTGGCTAAAAAGATTATTCAAGTTAAAAAACTTGACTAAACATATTAAAAGAGAAAGGGTTTTAATTGGAAAACTACACAAGTCCGGTAATGAGAAATAGGATTTTTCATATAATGAAAAGAATAAATAAGAATTGCAGTTATGAGAAAGAAGTCTAGGTGGCTTGGGTCTCACAGCATTGAAACTACAAATTTATAAGGTAACTGACGTCACAAATGCCATAACTCATATAGCTCTCACTTTGTTGACATAACTTTGAGAAAAATTCACTTGAATTTCACATGAAATTTATTGTAAACATGAGTAAAGTAGGATCGCTCTTAGGTTCTAAAAGTACTTTGTCTATTAAGGCTACATTTGATTCGTGAATAATTAATGATTTGAAAATTATTTGTCAAAAAACAATCGCTTGTGTTGCTTATAAATATGAATCGTCCATGGAAATATTTAGACATAAGTTATCGTCGATAATAGAAATTTTTTTATTGGCTAATTATTTTAAGTGATATAAACAATTATTTAAGGAAAATGTTTTTGCTATTGTCAACAATTTATGTTTGAACATATTCGTGGATAATGAAAATATTTTTTGTTAATTTATTTTAGCAAGCAATACAAATAATTATTTTAAAAATATTTTTCAAAATATATTTTTTTCGCAAACGGATCCTAAGTGTCTAGTCCATCAAAATTTGACATTGCTTGGGCACTTCATTGATTCTTCGCTGGCAACTCTGACCATAGATTCCAATCCCTACATGTTTCCTGTTCGAAAGAAATCAAGATGATGATTTGAAATTCATATGAAATAGAGTTTCTTAATAATTGTGAAATTAGATTACCTAGCTATAGTTGGTATTGAAATTTCACTTCCATATTTCTGTAATATCAAAATATAAAAAAACCAACTCCTTTGCCACCTGCTGTTTTTTCTTTTTTTTCGGTAAAGTCCTTTGCCACCTGCTGTTGATCGCCACTAATGCCGCTAACGATCACTGTTGGTGGTCATTGCCGCCGGTCCCTGATGGCCACTGCTGGTCTCTACCTAGTCACGGTGTCAGTGCCAGTGCTTCACTCACTCGTTGGCATGCTCGTCTTGATCATCTTAATAAACAAGTTTTGAGTCATGTTTGCAATTCTAGTTTAAGTCGATATCTTGTGGCCAAATCTGATCAATTATTCTTTGAGTCCATTAGTTATCATGCATATTTTCCTTTAGTTGTAAATTATTATGATGTATGGATAAGTCTAATTTTATCTAATTCTAATTTCAAATATTGTGTTTTTCATTGATGACTACTCTTTGTTCACTTGGGGTTTTCCCATGAAAATTAAATTTGAAGTACCTAAAACTTTCATTGCTTTCATTGTTTTAATTCTGCAATGCCAAAATTTAGTTTTTACAAACTAGTGGGGGAGATGGATGTACTAATAGTTCGTTCCAAACATATTTACGTGAAAATAGTATTATTCAATAATTTTCTTGTCTAGACACCCCAACTCAAACACTGTTAGAACGCAAAATTAGACACTCAATCGAAATGTCTCGAAACCTTATTAATACATGCTCGTATGCCTCCTTCATATTGAGTTGATGCTCTTCTCGCTACTGTTTATATTATTAATCGGCTTTCCACTCTTGTCCTATCATGATATTTCTCCTTTCCACTTCTTATTGGGGTTCCAATTTGATTACTTGTTCTTTTGGGTTTTTGGACGTGCTTGTTATCCTCTTCTTCCATCTCGTGTCTCCCATAAGCTGGCACCTCATTTTGTGCCATGTGTATGTTTTAGTTATGCGTTGAATCACAAAGGCTATCATTGCCTTGATCAGTCAAATGGTTGTGTTTTTATCGGTCATCATCTTCTCTTTTCTCCTCCAAGTTCAATAAAAAAAATCTTCCCTTCGTTCAAGGCAATGATAGCCTTTATGATTCGACGCATAACCCATCATTCAACTCTAAGTCCCATAACCCACTATTCTAGTTCAACCTCTTCGCCTTTTGTTTTCTTTAATTAATCTATTCTTCTTACCTCCTTTGGCCCTTAAGCTCTTCATTTGCCTCTCTCCATTTCTCTAGCCCAACCTTCTATCCCATCTCTCTTTTCCTCTTGGCCTACTAAACCTACTTTCAATTATTTTGGCCTTCATTACCCCTCTTTCCAAACCCATTCACAGTATCCCAAACTAACTCCTTTCCCAATCAAATTCCTCCCACACCAAACTTGAAAGTCATCTCTATCTAGCTCCTCCACTTTCATTTGCTCTCTCACCCTCATCCTATGCAGACTTGTGTCTTATCAAGAATTTCTAAATTCAGAAAATATCTAACATTTTTCAATCTTTTCATGAAGAGACATTGACTTGGTACTTGAGACCATTCTTGACTCATATTGGAAAGTGGCCTTGGTAGATGAATTTAATGCCTTGGTCATTCACATATGGGATCTTATACTACTTGATCTTGTTATTAATCACTCAGTTGTAAATGAATTGTTAAGGTTAAAGAAATATCTGATGGAACTATTGGACATTTTAAAGTTTGCATCGTGGCACGAGGATTCAAACAACATGTTGAATTGGACAATGATTAGACTTTTGGCCCGGTCGTTAAATCCACTACAATTTGAGTTGTTCTCTCCATTGCGATTTCCCTAAGATGAATCATATGTCGATTTGATGTTAAGAATGCCTTTTTGTACAACATCCTTTATGTGGAAGTTTATAGGCGCCAACTTTCCAGTTTCTCTCATATTAAGTTCTTGCATCACAGGTCCTATCTCCGAAAAGCCATTTATAGCTTAATGCAAGCGCCATGTGCATGATTCTTTTGCTTCAGTAGTTTTTTTTTTCTTTAGGTTTCATGGCGAGTAAGGTTTGTTGGAGAAAACATCTTCAAGTAATTTTGATGATATCCAAACTATTCTTAGTATATTATTTACTATGCTGTTTGCAAATGTTTGGATTAAAGGACTACGCAACATCCATGGTGTGATCCATTGGGAAGAAGTTTGTAGATATCCTGTTATAACAAACAACACCAATCAACCTAAAGGATCAGGTACTGATGATGTTTATGTTGAGGTAGTAAAGATCATATTGATGGTGATGTAACAACAAAGTATATCAAATGATGTTCATTGGGTTAGCTAAAGAGTCGTTGAAAGATCTGGATTCACACAGCAACAGAATCAAAATAAAGTATGCAATAGATTAGTTAGAGTGTCTGATAGGTCAGTCAGAGACTATAGTGAGAACACAGAAGTAGTTGTTATTTTTGGTTAGTTTGTAGAAGTTCTAGGAAAGAAGTTGTATGGGCAATACCTTCTTGGACAGTAGCTCAATGGTCACCTATTTCTCTAAACCAAGCTCAATAGATAGATTGTGGAAGAGTATAAAAGAGAAAGCTTTGAGAAACCAAAGGAGAGTGCACTACATAGAAGATCAAGTAGCTTATATACTATTGTTCTCAGCTGAAAGCTTTTTGTCTTACTGTTTTGATTGTCATGCTATTTAACAATTGTGCTACGGATTGAGTGTACAAGTGTAAGAGCACCAACTGAGTCCAGATAGTGTGATTTATTACATGAAGGATCAGTGCTAGCTGGTCGTAACTTTCAAAACAAATTGTTAATAGAATCCAACCCATTTTGAGGTTGTTAGTCTGAAGAGTGGATGTATTTCATCTTCTTATATATCTCACTATGTCCCACTATATTTCATCTTCTTATATACACTGGCATACAGTTAGCGAGTGTTTGCTTAAACATCAGGCCGAGGTAATTTTTACTTGGTAATTAGCTAATTTCCACGAAAGATCATTAAAGTTTGAAAACAACCTATTTACCCCATTCTAGGTTGTATTGTTACCCTCAACAAGGTTGATCCATTGTCATTAATCTATGCTTCTTCTCGAGGTTGTCTATATCTTTTGTTGTATGTTGATGATATCCTTGTTAATGGTGATAATCCTCATTTATTATGATCTTTGATTGCTTGACTCTCACAAGAATTTGCTATGAAAGATCTTGCACCACTTCACGATTTTTTGGCATTGAGGCTTATCATTACTATGACCGTACGCTTTTATCTCAACCTAAGCATGTTAATGAATGTTTGCGTAAGTTTGACCATGTTAAGGTCAAGTCTTTATCTACTCCCTTAATCTCAAATGCTTCATTGTCTGCTAACGATTGTTAGCTTCTCACTTTTCTGACGTTGTATTGATCGATGGTTGGTGCTCTACAATATGTGTTCACGACTAGACTTGATGTTAGTATTGTTGTGAACATGGCAAGACAATTCAAGCATTAACCTAGATTAACTCATTTCCAAAATATATATATCAGTATTTAGTTGGCACATCCACCCATGGATTGCTCATTGGGCGGTGTTCTCCCAATTCATTTACCACTTGTACGGATGCAAACCGGGTTGGGTGCTTAACTACTCGACGTTCTATCTCTGCTTTTGTGTTTTTCTAGGCACCAATCTTGTTTCATAGAGTACCAAGAAGCAACCCGCCATAGGCCGTTCTAGTATAGAGATTGAATATAACATTTCGTTCATTGTTCTGTTGAGAATATTTGGATTCGTCATCTATTTTGTGAGCTTGGAGTCCCTCTTTTTAATCCTCTCACCATTTATTGTGACAACATCTCTGTCGCATATCTTTCTCTCAATCCAGTGTTTCATGAATGTACAAAACACATTGAGTTAGATTTTCACTTTGTTCGAGAGCGGGATGTTTCCATCGATCTATGTGCTCATAATGTGCCTATAGGGGACCAACTGGTAGACATCTTCACCAAGGGACTACCTAGTCTGCATCACGCATCATTGAGATTCAATCTCTCAATTGTCACACCTAATTCGAATTGAGGGGGAGTAATAAAGTGTAATTTATAAGTATTATAAGGTCTTTTTGTAATTATGTTTTAATATGTACCCTTACCCTAATTAGTCACTTCTATAAACATATATTGTACAATTCTAATTGGGTTGAGCCACCATATACACTTTATCTTATTTTCTCTTTGACTCTAAACATTAATACACATCTCAATGATAAGGGAATCATTCTCCAAATTTGATAATGGTATTTTTTTTAAACATTTGCTCAATTTCTCATGAATTGCTTGGTCATAGCAATTGGGCTATGATTGAGAAAGCACAACTCGAGCTTGTGGTCATTCTAGCTGCTGCTGCTTCTTCTTACTATTCTACATTACGCTGAAATAGAGTCAATCCCCAAAAAGAACATAACTTGGTATTTCCTTTATACTATTTTTGTTGATGCTTTGTTGAATTTCCTTAATTTGGGTTCATGGGTTGTGCAAAGTATGATTGGTTGTGTTATTTCTGGCTTTTTGTCTTGAGAATTTTGTTGGTATATGTTTGTTGATCTAGTGATTTGATTTCTCCTCTCTCGAAGATTTTGTGTTAATGCTCTTGCACACTCCCTCAATCTCTCTTTGCATGTAGCATTCAGTGGCAATGTATGAGATTTTGTGAGATTACTATTAAATATTCTAAAATCTTAATTATTAGATAAAGACATGATTTAATATTTAAGTGTTCTATCATGATGGAGGCACCGCCCAGTCGCTTGCACCACGGTAGTAGTTGGGCATCGCTACCAGCTTCCACTGCCAAGTTGCTCGTTACCTTGACCTTCCCCATCCCCTTGGCTTTCTCTCTCAGCATTGATGTGGATGGGCATATTTGGATTTCAATCTAATAGTTTGATAGAATGACTAACTTGAATAAATAAACAAGCAGTTTAAAGACTTAATTGCTCAAAAAAAAAAAAGGGGCGACAATGCAAGTCAACAAAAGTTTAGGGACCTCCCATTCCACTATCCCGTATATAGAATCTATGTAGTCACTAATCCCATGATAATTTAGCTCAATAGATGGCTAGAAAACTATATTTTTTGTTACACTCCGTTCGTTTCGCGGAAAATAACTTCCAGGAAAATATTTTCCATATTTTCCGGTGTTCGGTGGGCGGAAAATCACGGTCAAGGAAAACATTTTCCGTTGACCGGAAAATTCCTTCTTTGCAGCTTGGAAAATGTTTTCCTCTTTTGAAAAGAGGAAAACATTTTCCAAGCCTCTCGCTTCTTCTCTTCCTTCGGTTCTCGTTCTCTCTCTCTCTCTCTTGCTCTCCCTGCTACAAAGTCGGCTTCGACGACAACCAGCCTCCGCCCTCACTGGCCGCTCCTGCCCGCCTGCTCCGGCCGGGGCGCCGCCGCCACCGCCGCGCTCCGCTTCCCCGGCGGCTCGAAGCCGCTCGGGAGGATCCGGCTCAAGAGGGAGCACCGCGGTGGCGCCGGGAGGCTCGCAGGGAGCCCGCCGTCCGAGCCGCTCGTCGTGCGGTGGCGAGCCGTGAACTCGTCAAATGCGGCGGCGGAGCTCGCGGCTCGCCGGATCCGGGCGAGCTCGAGCTCGTCGCCGATCCGACGAGCTCGGGTGAGATCGGCCGAGCCTCGAGCTCGCCGGATCTCGCGGCGGCGAGCTCGCGGCTCGGCCGGATCTAGCGGCGGAGCTCGCGGCTCGCCGGATCCGTGGGAGCTCGAGCTCGTCGCCGGATCCGGCGAGCTCGTGAGATCGGCCGAGCCTCGAGCTCGCCGGATCCGGCCACCGGGTCTTGGTCGGCCGGGGGCAGCCGGCCATCATCGGGCGGGGAAGGAGGCGGCGGCGGCGGCGGGAAGGAGGAGGAAGAAGGAGGAGGAAGGAGGCGACGGCGGACGACGGACGAAGCCGCTCGGGAGGAATCGGGAGGAAGAAGGAGGAGGAAGGAGGAAGGAAAAAAAAAAGAAATAATAAATAATAAAAATTTCTATTTTAAAAAATATAAATAATTAAAAAATCATTTTTTAAGAAAATATAAATAAATAAAATAAATTTTTTGGTCAATTAAAAATATTAAAATTTGATTTTTGATAATTTTTTTCAGGAAAATGTTTGAGCTAACGAACAAAGGAAAATATTTTCCTCTCAAATTTTAGATTTTGGCCGAACACCGGAAAATAGAGTCATTTTCCCGGAAAATAACTTCCAGAAAATGTTTTCCGAAACATGATATTTTCCGTGAAACGAACGGAACCTTAGAAGCAAAATCTTGTATAATGACAGCCAATGGCATTGAACCTTACTTTACATTGGGATAAGAAATAAATTGCCAACGAAAGTTGACCCCGATGAGTACATAAATGATAGAATTAACATCTTGATTAATATCCAAAAAGACCAGGTTTATGCAAAGTACTAATCGTTATGCAAAAAGACCAAGATTCTCCTAATATTTAGAAAAAAGTATTGTACAATTTAATCAGTTTCTAGTCGGGACATTCCAAGGAATGCAATTCTAGCTTCACCTACCACCGTGCAAGATAGCCAGCTACCCAAGAGCGAACTAAATAATAATGACTAATTCATAAATTAAATTAAAACTAAGGTTATGTTTGTTTTGTAAAAAATAAATTATTCGGAAATATTTTCCTAAAATTAATCACCTAAATCACTTGAAATACTTAGTCAATGAAAATGTTTATATTATAAAAAATAATTCATGTCTAAACATTATTGTGAATGATAAAATTGTTTTTAGTTCATTCATTTTTGTTAGCAATATATGTTATCACTTTTAGGAAATTATTTTCCAAATCATTTATTTTCCGCAAAGCAGATAGAGCCTAGTACAAGTGCCCTCACGTTCAAACAACTATGATTGACTGAAAAATAAATCCTAGACAACTAAATGGTTAACGCTTGTAGTTTTTACTGTGAAAATGGGTCGACAAGTTGATGTCAAGTAAGCAATCACTTTTATAGAATATTATTTGCCAAAAATCATGAATAGCGAAAGTAATTGGATTACAACATGCCATTAATTTTAGAAATGGAATCCTCCTTGAATTGGAAGACCCTGGAAAATTAGCCCTTCGCCTTACTAGTCGAGCATTGTGGAAAGCAGCGGGTTGTAATTTATTTGCGGGACGAATGTATAAACAGGAAGTTTAGGTTGACATTATCACGGTGGCGCGGGAATACTTCTGCCGTGACTGATATACTGAAGTTGCAGAGGACTCTTGACAGTAAGATCAAAGATGTGCAGAAAACTGTAGATAGTTACCTCTTATTCAGTAATTTATATACATGAACACTCCCTCTTTTGTGAACTGATCATTTATACTAAATGGAAACCAAATTGCTTTTAGATGTGGTAAGTATTGCATGATGTCGCAAACTCCACGAGCATGATATCTTTATGTCACCGTGACATCCATTTAGCCCAACGTATCGGTTTCAAAATTCGGAATTCCTGGATGCAAACTTTTTGAGAGTGTCTGCTGAATCATGTTCGTTCATCATTGTTGTAATCATTCTTCTCCAAGTTGCACAAGACTACACAATGCCGCTGCTGAAAGCATTGATCGTGTTAAAATATGTCTCGAGTTTGAGTTCAATTCGAGATTCCGAATATTCCAAATGGATATGTTGCGGACATTCGAAATTGAGCAAAGAAGATCCAAAGATCAACTTCCCAAAATTCGAATCTGTGTTGGAGAATTTGACCGCTAAAATAGAAAAGTTCAACTTTGACTAGGACTTGGATTTTGTTTAAAACATATGGATAAGTGCTGCATAAGTCCTAAAACTTGTCACGAAAATGCATTTGAGTCCTAAAACTTGCAAAAAGTGCATTGAAGTCCTAAAACTTGTCAAAATGTTTCAAATGAGTCTTAAAATCGATGTCGTCTAATTTCTTAACGGAAAAAGCTGACGTGGCCCCCACGTGGCTTTTTTTTAATTGTTTCTCTCTCCTCCGTTGCGAATAGTTTAAAAAAAATGCCATGCATTCAAAACGACGTCGTGTCCTCCTTTCTTCTTCACCATTGTGTTACCTCCCCCTCCGTCTGTGCGTCTTCTTCACCGTCGTGTTCCCCCTCCCCCCTCTGTCTTTACATCTTCTTTCGCCATTCCGAGTGTCCCCTAAGCCCCAAATAGAATTCGTCCGAACCCTAAGCCCTAAATCGAATTTGTCCGAACCCTAAGCCCCAAATCAAATTTGACGATTTGCAGTTCTCTTGCGATTTGGGTCCTCATCGATCTCCAGTTCGACGCTCGTCGTGAGTTCGTGTTCTTTCCTTTGATGATTGCGAGTTTGTGTGAAGACCTCTCTTGCAAGAGTCTCGCCATCTCAGCGGCAAAGTGATTGGCGTCGGGGACGACGACAAGGTCAGCAACGGCGATGGCGACTCCTCCTCACATAGGTATTGCTCTTTGCATTATAGTATTTTGTTATCTCATGGCAATGCTGCGATTTCTTTTGTTTTGCAAAGATGCTTTAATCTCTGCATTGTGCAAAATGACATCAGTTGGCGTCCTCATTTCTTCATTATTTGGAGTTTAGAGAGCTTGAGTTTGACACACATTGACTTTATGTTCTCTTTTTTGACGATTGTGAGTTCGTGCAAAGAAGTGTCTTGCGGGCATCTCAGCGTCTCAGCGGCGGAGCGAGTGGCATTAGGGACGGCGATGGCGACTCCTCATGCATGTATCGCTCTCTACATTACAACATTTGGGTATGTCATGGTAATATTACGATTTTTGTTTTTGTTTTGCAAAGGCGTTTTACTCTCTACATTATAGCGGCGTTTTACTCTCTGCATTATGGTTGTTTTGCATTTTCCAATTCTTGCGATAAATTAGAACATTGTTGCAAATTAGAACATCACCTACCGAAAGGTGGCAATAGGTCCCTCGCTCTCATTATTGATCATGTAGTTGTATTGTGGTTATAAAGCGCATTATGCTAATTTGCTGTTTTTGTATTGATTGTTAATCTTTTATAAAAATATCTTCAATTTAGAACTTGAACATTGCTTCAATAATTTGATGATTGAAAGTGCTCTGCTCTTTGTTTCTATTCCTTTGTAGATCCAATGGCCGAAAACAAAGTTTATGTCACTATTCGTTATTGAGGTAAATTTAAAGTTGGCCCACCGTTGGAATACATAGGTGGAAGGGTTGATGTTGCTGAAATAAGTTTAAGTAAGAGTTCACTGTCTAGTATAATTGAAGCTATTGAGGCTTTGTGCATGTGTAAAATAGAGAAACTCTTTTACAGAGTTCCTAGAAGTACGACTCTTGTAGACGGAATAACTCTTAGGTATTTATGGGAAAACTTTGATGTGATGAATCTATTTTATCATTATCTATGCTCTGAAAATATTAAGCTATATGTTGAGCATGTTGATTATGAAAAGACAGGAGCTGAGTGGGGGGTGCTGAGATGGAAACTGGACGTATGTCTAATGTGATTGGGAATATTGATGATGACGATGCCAATAGGGATCTAGATTAGGAAGAGGATGATGATGCACATAATTTGGTGGATGTGGAACAGTTGAATGACGATGATAATTAGGAACTGGTTGATGCAAGAAAAAATTAAAGGAATTTTGCAGCAAGCCATAGGCTCAAAATTGGCGATTATAATGAGGCAATTGGTACTTCCCAACCACTGATTGTGGATGAGGCTCAATTGTTAGATGATTCCGGGTACGAAACAGAGTATGCTAATTCAGATGAGGAAGACAGTCTTCAATCAATTTTTAATGATGAGAGTGCTGAAGAGGTTGATGTTATTTTAAGGAGGAGAAGTAGGTTCTCATCATATGATCAAAGTGGTACAAATCCAGTATTTATTGTTGGCATGACATTTGAGGAAGCAACTGAGTTCAAAAATGTAATTTTGAAGTATTCTGTAGCTGAGCAAAAATCAATCAAATACACTAAGAACACAAAAAGCTTTGTAAGAGCCAGGTGTGCCCAGAAAAATTGTAATTGGATGATCTATGGTGCTCTTGATAGCAAAATTGGGTCATTTCAATTGAGAATGTATATAAATCAGCATAAATGTAGTATCACTTTCGAGAATAAGAGTGTCTAGTACTTATTTAGCTAAGCACTTCATGATTCTCATTTCTGCAATGCCTAAAATCAAAGCACTTGAGTTAAAGAAATTAGTTAGAGAACAATTGGGAGTAAATCTCACTTTCAGTTAGTGTAAGAGAACAAAGCTAAAAGTATTGAAGGAATTACAAGGCAATTTACAAGAAGGAATATGCACAGATGTACGACTACTTGGGAGAGCTTTACACTGCAAGCCCTTCAAGCAATTTTTAATTGAAAGTTGAAAGGCCATTGCCAAATTCTCTACCATTATTTGATAGGGCTTATATTTGCTTTGATGCTTGCAAGAAATGTTTTTTGGTTGGATGTAGGAAGATCATTGGATTAGATGGATATTTTTTTGAAGGGTTTGATCAAAGACAAATTGTTATGTGCCGTAGGAAGGAATGTCAACAATCAAATATATCTAGTGGCATGGGCAGTGGTAAGAATCGAGAATAAGGACACATGGACTTGGTTTATCGAATTGTTGAAGTCAGACCTCGATATGTGTAATGGTGACGGATGGGCTTTGATAAGTGACCAACAAAAGGTATGCTTTTCTTTCTATTTTCATTTGTAAATTAATTGTGAAATTACGATGCTTTTCTTTCTGTTTTCATATATAT
The DNA here is from genome assembly GCA_014182575.1 of Eucalyptus decipiens. NCBI lineage: Eukaryota > Viridiplantae > Streptophyta > Magnoliopsida > Myrtales > Myrtaceae > Eucalyptus > Eucalyptus decipiens. The sequence goes on from CM024611.1 coordinate 61,342,682, forward strand.
TTTCTTTTTTTGGGTAATTGTCAGGGTCTCGTCCAATCTGTAGCTGAACTTTTGCCAAATGCAGAGCATAGGATGTGTGCAAGGCACATATATTCCTACTGGGGTAAAAAATACAAAGGAAAACAGTTGATGAGACACTTTTGGAGATGTGTCAAGAGTAATAATATGTTAGATTTTGAGGTGTATAGACAGAGGTTGAAGGAAATGGCTTAGGAAGGTCATGATGATTTATTCCATATTGAGCCAAAATATTAGTGTAAAGCCTTCTTTGACACCAACATTAAATGTGATGTCGTTGATAATAATCTTAGTGAAGCTTTCAATGGCAGGTGTGTGGAAGCTAGGTGTGAGGCCATTGTGAGTATGTTGGAGGATATTAGAATCGTGGTTATGAATATAATGCATACTCAGAGGGATGGATGTGCTAGGTGGACTAGAAATTATGGTTCAAGGATTATGCGTAAGTTACATGAGAATACAACTGCTAGTAGGTATTGCCACTTGATATGGAATGGAGACGAAGGATATGAGATTACGGAAGGTGGTGACAAATATGTTGTTGATTTGAATTTAAAAATTTGTTCTTGTAGAGCTTAGGAACTTAGTGGAATTCCATGTTGCCATGCCATTTGTGCAATACACTATAAGAGAAATGACCCGATTGACTATCTAGCTAAGTGCTTCGACAAGGTAAAGTATCTAATTGCTTATCAATTCATGATGTCTAAAGTGAGATGACATAAATTTTGGAATAAAGCCAATAAAGAAGCTCCTCAACCCCCACCAATGAAGAACATGCTTGGTAGGCCAAAAAGGAGTAGAAAAAAGTAACCGATTGAGCTTGTAAGAGGTGATAGAATGACTAAAGAGGGTAAGCAAATGATTTATTCTGCTTGCAATGTGGTTGGACATAGTTGCAAGGGATGTCCTTTAAAAAATGTATTTCCTCAACTAACTGATCATCTATTCAGACAAAAAAAAAAAAAAAAAAAAACTAACCGATTATCTTAATGCTGGGCATATCACTTTAACATGTTAATCAATACTTAATATGTGCTTCTCAGGCCAATGCTCAGGCCAATGTATGTACATCCAATGCTCGTGCCAATGCAAGTACAGCTGAAGCTCATGCTCAATCTCAGGCTAATTCCACTAGACTAAGGCTCGGAAAAAGACAAGTAAGTTGTCATTTAACCATTATTGTAAGTTTTATATGTCAAGGTTCCAATTTAGTAATTATGAATATATATTCAGACTAAAGCTAAAGCAATGACAAGCGTAACTGAAGGAGGATTTGAAAGCCATGCCAATGCTTCTGCAAATGCCAATTCAATAGGAGACAATAGTGGGCATGTTAATGCTTCTGCTCAAGCTAGTGCAGATGTAAAATGGTGTAGTGCTCGTGCAAATGTAAGAAAATATAATACCATTGCTTTTGCTCAGGCTAGTGCTGATATTAGAGGATGTAGTGGTGATGCCAATGCTATTAGTGAAGTTCGTTCTGATCAAGGGGAAGACATTTATTATAATGGCTAAGCATAGACCTGAAAAAATTCCGGTGAGTAATACCTCAATCCCCAAGCATACATGTATTGTGACTACATTCTCATGTTGAATGAATTTTTTTTTTTTATTTTAGTTTAAAAGACCTGCCATTAAAAATGACATGATACAAAGAAAATCACAAGTCAAGAGGATGAAAATGGTAGGGTTGGGTGTTGACGCAAATCCTATGACAAAACTTCATATTCTCAAGGTGAGTAATATTTTTAAAATTTTCAAATAACAATTGCTTATCTCCTTAAGCTAAAAACATGCTCATTCTTATGTAGCCTAATACAATTGGTGTAAGAATCTTTAACCTAACGGACAAAGGGGTAGTTTCAAGAGCTACGTCAACAGCAAAGGTGCATTTCCAAGTCAGTGCACAACCTCAGTCATATCATGTATTAGCAGTTCCTCGAAAACAAATTGCAGTGACGCCGAAGCCACTATTACAACCTAAGACCAGTTCCCAACCTCAGTCATCTCATGCAACAATAACTCCTCCATAGCACGTTGCAATGAAGCCAAAGGCACTATCGCAACCTAAGGCCAGTTCCCAGGCTCAGTCATCTCAAGCTACAAGAACTCATAAGCATATTGGTTTAAAGCGAAAGGCACCATCACAACTCCAGGCAAGTTCCCAACCTCAATTATCTCGTGCATTATTAGCTTTTCGAAAGCATGTTGCAATGAAGCCAAATGTACTATCGCAACCTGAGACCAATTCTCAGGCTCAGTCATTTCAAGCTACAAGAGCTCAAAAGCATCTTGGTTTAAAGTAAAAGGCGCCATCACAACCCCAGGCAAGTTCCCAACTCCAATCGTCTCATACAACATTAGCTTCTTAAATGCATGTTGTGATGAGCCAAAGGCACTATCGCAACTTGAGGTCAATTCTCAGGCTCAGTCATCTCAAGTTACAGCAGCTCCTTGAAAACACATTGCGGTGAAGCCGAAGCCACTATTGCAACCTAAGGCCAGTTCCTAGGCTTAGTCATCTCAGGCTATAACAACTCCTCCAAAGCCTATAACTGCGAGACCATATATAAGGAAAAGTGCTAGAATTATGAATCAAGTGAAAGCTCAACCTACTGGACCACCAGAGACTATTATATTGGATTGATATGTTTGCTGAAATTGGTGTTGTTAGGTGAATTTATGTCAATTATTAGCTGGTTTTTGTATGAGATATGTAGTGTTTGTGCATGAACCTTTTGTGCACTGAAAGTGCATATTTTGTTGAAAAGAACTTTTTGTGCACTGAAATGCAGGCATTTTGTTGAACAAAACCTTTTGTGTATTGAAAATGTAAGCATATTGCTTTGTCAATGAATCATGTTTCAACGAGTTATGTGGGATGCTTGTTTTGGTTTGGATAATGCACGAAAGTGGTTGCTCTTCAGGATTGTTAATAGGTGATTATTGAAATTGGCCATAAAGAATTTTCATTTTTTCAATACTTTTGTCATCTTCTCTCCATACATTGTTAATAGGATTGTTAATAGGTTCCAATTTATTCTGGTGGCAATAGCTCATATAGTGCTATTGACAAGCACACAAATAAAGCAACATTTTTCAATGCGAAAGTAATTTCTCGCATGGCAAGCAACCGGTCTTGCAAACTACAAACTCACATAAGATTTCATTCCCATCTCAATTATCCACAACTAGTGTTCAAACTTACAAACTTAGAAACAAGGTACTATGAAAAACTTAGAAAATTCCCACCAACTTTCACATTACATAGAACCGATATAGCAATATAATACATGCATAGAATGAATGTCGATTGATATAGCATCTTTCCTTTCTTTACTCGTGCGAGCTCCTCCTTTAAACATCTATTTTTCGCATTTTGAGTCTTCATTTTAGCTAGCAATGAGCTCACATTGACTTCGTCACGCCTCGATTGGCTTGATTCAGACAATGCTTGATTTCTTTCAAGTAGGTCAACTATCATGTCTCTCGCATGATCTGGACTATTAAACTTAGCACATCCATGGAACTTTCTTCCTGCATTTTTCCTTGTTTTTGCCATAAGAATTGGCGATTGAAGACCACAATAACATGTTGGCTCCGAGTTGACCTCATTAGGAGTTACGCCACTTGATTCAGATGTTGGCGCCCTCATTCTTCTAGGCTTCATATTATAGGAACCTAATAGAAGTATATTAGTTATATTATGATTTCTTCATAACATTTTCATATAAATAACTTCTACATAATGCAATGTGTTTACTTGAGAGATTTAGGAGGTGTTTTTAATCTCTAAAAAACATCTCTCTTTTCGTATGCACTAGATGAATAGACAACCATAACTTACTAGTATTGGAGAATGGAAAACAACAAAATGCTATAATGCAGAGAGTGATACTAGTGTGAGGAGGAGTCACCATCGCTGTCGCTGACCCTGTCATCGTCCCTGACGTCAATCGCTTTACCGCTAAGATGTTGAGACTCCCACAAGAGAGCTCTTCGCATGAACTCGCAATCGTCAAAAGAAAGAAACAAACTCACGACAAGCGTCGAACTGGAGGTCGATGAGGACTCAAATTGCAAGAGAACTGCAGATCGTCAAATTTGATTTGGGGCTTAGGGTTCGGACGAATTCTATTTGGGGCTTAGGGGACACTCGGAATGGCGAAAGAAGATGTAGAGACGGAGGGGGGAGGGGGAACACGACGGTGAAGAAGACGTACAGACAGAGGGGGAGGTAACACGATGGTGAACAAGAAAGGAGGACACAACGTTGTTTTGAATGCGTGGCATTTTTTTTTTTTAAAACTATTCGCAACAAAGGAGAGAAAAACAATTAAAAAAAGCCACGTGGGGGCCACGTCAGTTTTTTCCGTTAAGAAATTAGATGGTGTCGATTTTAGGACTCGTTTGAAACATTTTGACAAGTTTTAGGACTTACATGCACTTTTTACAAGCTTTATGACTCAAATGCATTTTCGTAACAAGTTTTAGGACTTCTGCAGCACTTATCCCTAAAATATATAGAGATATATTTTGGTTAAAATAGGCAAGATAGGAAACGGAATCCTATGAGAAGTCGGCAAAGGAATAAGGGTCTCACACACACACACACACACACACACACACACACACACACATACTTGTGGCCGTGGATGGAATAGGGTTGACCATGAAGAATTGGTCTTGAAGCGACGTCTTGTTGTTGAATGCTTGTAAGGGATTTTCTTTGTCATTCTTGTACGTGAATTACATCCGAGAAGATTTAGTGTTAAAGCCAATTAAATCTTGTGGTAAGATTTGTGTGTAATTCCTTCATGAGATTGAGAGATTATTTTTTGAGAAATTTCGGGGCTAAACACCGCATGCGTTATTGGGTGTAATTGGGCTTTGGGAAACACCGAGAGAGTGTTCAAGTGACTCGAGTGTGTAATCTCTTTGTATCGCTTGATCTATAGTGAAATTAACCACTACTCTCCCCGTGGATGTTGGTTTTTACGACCGAACCACATAAATCCAGTGTCTGATTTATTTTCTTCTTCTGTCTATATTATTGTTCGATCGCTCGCTTTTCGCAACATTGGTATCAGAGTCAGATTTGGCTAAGTTGAAGCGAATCAATGGCGACAGAAGAAGTAAAAGTGAGAATCGACAGATTTGATGGGAAATATTTTAGTTTCTGGAAGATGCAGATTGAAGATTATCTTTACCAGATGAAACTGCATTTGCCTTATCTAGGGAGAAACCAGAGACGATGAAGTAAGCTGATTGGGATTTGCTGGATAGACGAGCTATGGGTGTTATTCGGCTGACGTTGGCTCGTAACGTCTTGTTTAACATCTTGAAGGAGAAGACCATTGCTGATTTGATGCAAGCCCTATCAAATATGTACGAGAAGTCCTCTACGATCAACAAAGTCTATTTGATGTGACGTCTATCTAATTTGAAGATGAACGAAGGTACGTCAGTTGCAAATCATATCAATGAATTCAATATGATTATTAGTCATTTGAGATTGACTTTGAAGATGAGGTACGTGCTTTGATTCTATTATTCTCATTACATGATAGTTGGAATACTACTGTTATTGCTGTTAGTAATTCGTCTGGGTCAACAAGTTTGACGTTTGATGGGGTTCGAGATTTAATTCTGAGCGAGGACATTCGTAGAAGAGAATCTGGTGAACTTGTATCTGTTGCTTTAGTAGGTGAAAATAGAGGAATATCTAGAACACGTGTGGGTAAGAGTAGTACTAATATGAACAGGCGTAGTCAGTCTAGGATTGCTGATGTTGTCTGTTGGAGTTGTGGCAACAGGGGGCATCTTAGAAGGAATTGCCTTAAGCTAAAGAATGAGAAGGGTAAGGGAATTATAGTTGATTCTGTAGATAATGTTGCAGTTTTAGTAGATAATGCCGATTATGTCTTGTTTGTCACTGATTATTCATCGTTTAATGGATGGATTATGGATTCTGATTGTTCTTTTCATGTTACACAAAATAGAAACTGGTTTACTACTTATCAATGCATAGATAATAGTAAAGTGTAGTTGGGGAACAATGCTGAATGCGATGTCATCGATGTTGGCAATATTAAAATCGGAATACATGATGGTATTATGAGGACATTGACTGGAGTAAGGCATGTTCCAGAGTTGAAGAGGAACTTAATTTCCTTGAGTTCCCTAAATTCAGCTGGATATCGATATATTTTAGAATGTGGAATTTTGAAAATTGTTCAAGGTGCTTTGATAATAATGAAAGGAATCAAGCACAATGGCCTATATGAGCTTCAAGGTGAGACAATGAAAATTTTTGCTGCGGATACGTCAAATGCATCTGTTTGAGAGTCTGAATTGTGGCATATGTGTTTGGGGCACATTGGTGAGAGAAGCCTGAAGGTTTTAAGTGAAAGAAATCTGCTATGTGGTTATGTTTCTAACGAACTGAATATATGCAGGTGCTGTGATTCAGATCAACAGCGGAAAGTGCAGTTCAATATGACTGTCAAAGAAACCATGGAAATTGCAGAATTAATTTACTTGAATGTTCGCGGGTTGTTGCGGTTTCCTTCGAGGAAGAGTGCTAGATATATGTTAACATTTGTTGATGACTACTCGATGAAGACATGGGTATTTGTGCTTAGGCACAAGTTTGATGCTGTTGTCAGGATCAAGTAGTTGATAGCTTTGATAAAAAAAAAAAAGACTGGTAAGACGATCAAGCATGTGCAGACTGACAGTAGCATGGAGTTTTGCTCAAAGCTGTTAAACGAATTCTGCATGAAAGAAGGTATAGTGAAACACTGCATTAATGCTGATGAACCACAATATGTTATGGAATTGATGAGCAAAACGTTGCTAGAGACGGCCCATAAAATACTCTCTATTGCTGGTATGGCTAGGAGATTCCTAACGGATGCGCTAAGTACGGCGTGCTACCTAATGAATAGATCCCCATCGACTGCGATTGGATATGGGACTCTTGAAGAAGTGTGGTCAGGTAACGTTGCTGCTTATTCTGTTATTAGAATATTTGGTTGCCTATGTTATATTCGAGCGAGTGATGGTAAGCTCGATGGAAGGGTAAGAAAGTGCAAATTTCTAGGCTATGCACGAGGTGAGAGGGGTTATCGATTGTGGTGTTCGGAGTTAAATTCACCTATTATCAGCAGATAAGTTAATTTTGATGAGTCTTTAGTACTTCTGGCTAGGAGTGATTATAGTAGTATTCAAACGAATCTAAACGGTGTTCAGCTTGAGTTGGTGTTGCGACTAGAAAGTCTTGAGATAGCATATACGGGTACTAGCAAAGTAATCAACACATATGGTGTTTATAACGAGGTGGAGCCTATAGAACCAAAGGTTGTTGTAATTGCTGAAATTAACAAGGTACGTATTTGATCTCCTGACAGATATGGATGCAATAATGATTTTGCTTTATTTATGGTTGAGGAGGTTGCGTCGGAAAATCCTTGCGGAGCAATTAAAGGTGTATGTGGAGTTGGTATTCTAATGAGGTCCTCGGTTATGGTGAAGTTCAAGTGAGGCTTGGACTTGGATAATATCTGTGGCGGTTGAGCCCATCAGGGACTATGGGAGAGTAGCAGCAAAGTTTGAATTTTTGCGAAGATATTGTAACTTTGCTCAAATGTCGAGCCAAGGTGGACATTGTTAAAACATGTCTCGAGTTTGAGTCCAATGCTAAATTCCGAATATTCCAAATTGGATATGTTGCGGACATTCGAAATCGAGCAAAGAAGATCCGAAGATCAACTTCCCAAAATTTGAATTTGTGTTGGAGAATTTAGCCGCTAAAATAGGAAAGTTCAACTTTGACTAGGACTTGGATTTTGTTTAAAATATATAGAGATATATTTTGGTTAAAATAGGCAACATAGGAAACAGAATCCTATGAGAAGCCGGCAGAAGAATACGGGTCTCACTTATATATATATATATATATATATAGACTTGTGGCCGTTGATGGAATAGGGTTGATCATGAAGAATTGGTCTTGAAGCGCCGTCTTGTCGTCGAGTGCTTGGGAGGGATTCTCTTTGTCATTCTTGAACGTGAATTACATCCGAGAAAATTTTGTGTTAAAACCAATTAAATCTTGTGGTAAGTTTTGCGTGTAATTCCTTCGTAAGATTGAGAGATTATTTCTTGAGGAATTTCGAGGCTAAACACTACGTGCGTTATCGGGTGTAATTAGGGTTTGGGAAACACCGAGAGAGTGTTTGAGTGACTCGAGTGTGTAATCTTTTTGTATCGCTTGATCTATAGTGAAATTCGCCGTTGCTCTCCCCGTGGACGTAGGCTTTTACGATTGAACCATGTAAATCCAGTGTCTAATTTATTTTCTTCTTCTGTCTATATTATTGTTCAATCGCTCGTTTTTCGCAACAGATCGATCACATGCTCAATGCAAATTTCCACGTACTTTCGAGGACGCGCGGACCCTTGGAGTGCCATAACTTTGGCCAAAGGGACACTTAAGTGCCATAACTTACGAAATGTACACTTAAGTGCCACTTTCAAGAAAAACGGATCACTTGAGTGCCAATCCGGCGAGAATCCAGCCAAAATGTCGACGTGGCACTTTTCCCGTGGCCCGAGCTCAAAACGACACCGTTTTGCACGCCGACGTGGCGAAACGGCGTCGTTTTGGCTGATGTGGCAAAAAAAAAAATAAAATAATTAATTAAATTAAATTTATTTAAAATATTTAAAAATAATAATTTTAAAATTAAATTTAGTTAAAATATTTTAAATTAATAATTTTGAAATTAGTTGAAATATTAAAAAAAAAAAAGGGAAGGGGGGGAGGCGGGCGAGGGATTAGCCCTCGGCCCGCCGCCGCCGCCGCGCCGCCGCCGCCGGGAAGGGCCGGCGATGGCGGGGGAGGGTCGGCCGGGGTCGCGGGGCATTGGCCGGGGCGGCGACCCGCCGACCGGCGGCGAGGGCTCACGAGCCCTCGCCCCGATCGGGCGAGGGTCGCAGTCCTGCCCAGATCCGGCGAGGGTCGGCGGCCCTCGCCCGGCCGGGCCAAGGGCCGCCACCCGTCGGGGTCGCGAGCCCTTGCCGCCGGTCGGCCGTGGTTGCCGACCCCCGGCCGGGCCCGCGACCCCGCCGACCCTTCCCCCGCCGTCGCCGGCCCTTCCCGACGGCGGCGACGGTGGCGGCGAGGGCTAATCCCTAAGCCACCTCCCCCCCCTTTTTTAATTTTAATTTTAATTATTAATTTTTTAATATTTCAACTAAATTTAATTTAAAATTATTATTTTAAAATATTTTAACTAAATTTAATTTTAAAATTAATTTGATTAATTTTTTAATTTTTTTTTTTTTACCACGTCGGCCCAAAACGACGCCATTTTGGCCACGTCGGCAAAACGGAGTTGTTTTGAGCTCGGTTCGCCGAAAAGTGCCACGTCGACATTTTGGCCAAAGTTATGGCACTTGAAGCGTTCTTTTGCCTACTTTCGAGCATATTCAATTTCTGTGGATCAACTTGTAGTCAGTTTGAATTCATGGGGATTGAATTGACTGCCGGCCCTGCCTTCTTTTTCCATCAATTTTATCTTAAAAAGTCTCCAACTAAACATGTACGACAAAGTTTGGTTGAATTTTTCCAAGTGCGTTCTTTGAAAAGTATCAAGGTCCCACCAAGCTTTTGGAGCGAGGTCGCCTTATTCTAAATTTGATAAGTCTCTTTCACCATTGATTTCTATAAGAAAAAGGGGGAAAAATAAAGAAAATGAAGAAAGATCAATTCACAGAGATATTACTATAAAAAAAAAAAAAAAAGTAATATCATATAAGAATTTTTTAAGAAAATTTGATGAATATATCAATAGAACTAATAAGATACTTGAAGAAAAAAAGAAACAAAATCAAGGAACTCATTATATACTCTAAAATGGTTTATTAATAGCTGTTAAATAAATGGTTTATTACTACAAAAAAAAAAAAAAAAAAAAAAGATTGACTAATAAAATATATGTACAAATATCACCTTCTATTTTAATTAATCATTTCCTTTTACTACAGGTGGAGCTTTATAAAACTTCAGACCATATGGTAAAATCATTATTCTAGATAGAAATTTTTATTTTTTTTTTGGCGTCAAAGATAGTGATAGATATATGTGTTGACATGGGCAAAGGCTGTGCAGAAATTTGGTTCAAACTTGCTATGCACAACTTTGGTTCAAACTTGATGTGGAGAAAAGGATCAATCGCATCGACGCGAAGGAGGAATGGTCGCCTCTCTACCTGCCATGGAAGACCGGACGTACGAGAGAGACTCTGGTAGCTGGGAAAGTAGGGAATCTCTATAAGAACGCTGGTTTCATCCTTAAGGCCGAAGTAGCTCAACTCAAGGAGCACGCCTGTGTCATCAAACATGGCTTCAGTTATACTAGGAATCCTTCTAGTACTCACTCCACTTCCCCTTTCCACCAAAGCTCAGACCCGCGGCAACTTGACCTTGGGCAACTCGTTGACGGCAAACGACCGAAACTCTTCCCTGTTGTCGCCGTCGGGCGAGTTCGCCTTTGGGTTCCGGAAAATGGGACAAGGGGCTCATTTGCTGGCAATATGGTTCGAGATGATAAAGGAGAAGACCATCGTCTGGTCGGCGAATGGCGATAATCTGGCGCCTGAAGGTTCGAAAGTCCAGTTGACCGCCAACCGCGGGCTGGTGCTTACCGAACCGAGAGGGAGAGAGCTGTGGTCTTCTAACCTGACCACCACTGGCTTAGCCTATGCGGCCATGCTCGACACGGGGAACTTCATCCTAGCAAGCGCAAGCCACGTCAACTTGTGGGATTCGTTCAGCCGACCGACGGATACGTTACTGCCAACGCAACAGTTAAATTTGGGGGCTGTTTTTAGAGCTCGCTATTCCGAAATGAATTACTCCGCTGGGAGATTCCTCTTCGGACTGCAACCCGACGGAAATCTCGTGCTCTATGCCACTCTGACTCCGCGGGTTGTCAATGATGCATATTGGGCTACAAACACCTTTATCGGCTTCCGATTGATATTCAATCAAAGTGGTCGGGTCTACCTCACGGACAGGAACGGAGTAATACTCAATATCGTCACCTCAGACGAATTTCCAACCACTGGATTTTACCGAAGAGCGATCCTCGAATATGATGGGGTCTTTAGGCAATATGCCCACCCTAGGACGGCGGATTCGAGTTCGGGCCGGGCAATGGGCTGGTTGATGGTCTCTTCCCGGTCCCTCCAAATATATGCACGAGCATCCACCGAGAGAATGGGACTCGGAGCTTGTGGCTTCAACAGCTACCGTACTCTTGGAGATGATCGATTCGAGGCCCCGATGCCGGTGCGCACTGGATATTCTATGTTAGATTCGACTAATGAGATGAACGGATGCGACAGGGACTTTATATCACGAGTTGTGATGGAAGTAGGCCTGAAAAAGACCAGCTTGCTTTGCGTGACATGCTCAATACAGTGACGGTCGCGGCGATTATGAGGTTAGCACAGAAAACCGAGGACCGGTGCCGAGAGACTTGCTTGGCTGATTGTCATTGCGCAGTCGCTGTTTTCAAAGATGGAAAATGCCAGAAAAAGAAGGCCCCTCTTTTAAATGGTAGGATGGATCCTAGTGTGGGCGGAAAAGCTCTGATCAAGGTCCGGATAAATAACTCGACTTCAAAATCTACGGGAAATGGAAACAAGAATTCGGCTCTGATTATCATCGGATCGGTGCTGTTGAGTAGCTCTGTGTTTGTGAACTTGCTTCTACTCCTCCTCACCTATTATAGAAGCTTCCGATCTAGGGATTCTAAGTTGTCACGACCAGTCCAGATCAATCAAGTTACAGGCATGCGGACTTTCACTTATCAGGAGCTTCAAGAAGCAACATATGGATTCAAAGAAGAACTGGGTAGGGGTGCTTTTGGAACAGTGTACAAAGGTGTTCTTGGATCTGAGGATAATTACTTTGTTGCAGTAAAAGTTTTGGCGACAAGGACTGGAGAAAGCGAGAAGGAGTTTGAAAGAGAAGTAAGTGCAATTGGCCAAACTAACCACAAGAACTTGGTGCAGTTGCTTGGATTCTGCAATGAAGATCAACATAGACTACTGGTGTACGAATTCATGAGCAATGGCACTTTGGCGGATTTCCTATTTGGCGCTTCAAGGCCCAGCTGGTATAGTAGAATAGAAATTGCCTGCGATGTTGCGCAGGGGCTCTCTTACTTGCACGAGGATTGCACTAGGCATATAATCCACTGCGACATCAAGCCGCAAAATATTCTTCTTGATGGCTCTCTCACTGCAAAAATCTCAGACTTGGGATTAGCTAAGCTCTTGATGGCGAACCAAACGCGAACAACCACTGGAGTCAGAGGAACCAGAGGTTATTTAGCGCCAGAATGGTTCAGGAATATGCCTATTTCTAACAAAGTAGATGTTTACAGCTTCGGCATTTTGTTAGTTGAGCTCATTTGCTGCAGAAAGAACTATGAGCCGAAAGCAGAAATTGAAGCTCAAATTGTAATGGCTGACTGGGTGTATAACTGCTACCATGATGGAAGCGTGCTTCAGCTAGTGGAGAGCGATGAGGAGGCATCAAGCGACATAGCGAGGGTGAAAAGATTTGTGATGACAGCATTGTGGTGCATCCAGGAAGACCCAGCTTTGAGGCCAACCATGAAGAAAATTACTCAGATTTTGGAAGGAGCTGTTGAAGTCCCAGTACCTCCAGTTTCAAGCTCTTTTATCAGTTCAATATGATTTTGCTTATTTAAGACAACTGTTGTTTGTAATCATGGAAAGTATTCGTGTTGTCTGTAAGTGCTATTACGCTAGATCAAACATTTTCATAATGTCTTCACGTGGATCCCGCTTAAATATGCTAAATCATCCGTCAAGCTTAACATTGCCTCGCATGTATCCGAGAGTTGACGATTGTTGACAAAAGGGATTGCATGCGATTACGCTAGATCAAACATTTTCATAATGTCTTCACATAGATGAATGCCCTTAATGCACCTTGTGAAGCAAATTTTTTTTTATTCGGATATGATAAAAAGTTTAAGAGGAAGGAAGATTACTCCATGTTAAGACTAGGGCATAACACGGGGTTAGAAAGTTTTATAATGGATTTGCAGACCACCTAGCAAAGGGGACTGTCGGTAGCGGGATTTCAACCCCAGCATGCTGCGCAAAGAGTTCAAATCTTACTGGCGGCGAAGTAGAAATTTATTGCACATAAACACCGTAAAAATACGAGGTGTCTCTCGTTACTTAAATAAAATCCTTAAGGTGGAAAAAACGGGGTGAGGAAAATGATGTTGAAGGCTTCAATTTTCTCGCCAGTCTGAACTCCCATGATGTAGCAAATACCACAATCCCCTTAATTGTGATGAAATGTAGGGAGAAGCATGACGGTTAGTTGCTAAGGGTTAACAAATTAAATCCGTAATTTTATGAAAATGTTTTGAAATATATAATAAGCAAAAATTTAAGTGTCAACAGTGAGGGTCAAAGCAAGAGCCATCTTTATTCAGCCTAATTCGTGAGTAAACCAAGCTCCATTCAACTTCATCTATCTCTAATCTTCATAACCTTGATGTCCTAAGAGGTATCTGGTCTTGGTCTGTTTACCAAGCATAGTATCAAAGTTTAAAGTTGAGTATGTTAGCTTTCCACGCTCCAATGGGTGTCCACAAGATTTTTATTAAGTTGTTGACTTGATACTTCCATTAATCCTCTATAAGCTCTAAATGCTCTATATTTTTATGGTATTAGTGTATTACATGTCCTAAAACTTATTATAAAAGTATAATCAAATCCTTGAACTTAAAAAAAAAAGAAAGTACTTTACCAAAAAAAAAAAAAAAAAAAAAAAGAAAGTACAATTAACTCTGTCTCATTTAGTTATAAAAAAAAGTTGATGCGACTTTTTTTACCATTTTTTAAAGAAAGATGCGTTGATGAAGTTGCCACGTTAGATATTAAAAAAATAAACAAAAGAAAAAAGAAAAATAATTGATTTCAAGATTTTAGAAAAATAAAAAATTGAATTAAAAGTTTGGATAAAACGAAGAAGGATCAAACACGGGAGAAGCTGAGAAGGATAGCATAGATGCAGTAAAGGTCGTGGCAGCTCAACGGCCACCATGGAAGCTTAAGAACCAGCACTAGCTATGGCTGTGAAACGAAGTAGCTGAATGCAAAAATTGATGGAGTCGATTTTGGAGCATGATTTTCTCTTTTAAGTTTTCTTCTTCTTTTTCCCTAATTTTATTTTTCTAAAGTTTCGAAAACAATTGATTAAAGTTTAATTGCAACAACCAACATTTAGCTTTAAATATCTTTAAATATTTTTCTTCTAAATTAGCTGACGTGACATCCATATCAACGCATTTCCTTTTGAGCAACAATGAAAAAACTATATCAACTTTTTTCGATTGTCAAACTTAACAGAGTTAATAAAGCGATTTAATATACACAAATTTGATGTATGTAAATTTCTGTAAAATATATGCCGAATTATGTCCATCTATCATTAATGTAGTCATTCCTCTCCAAGCTGCACAAGACTCAATTGCAGTCTAAGCAGCCAGCATTAGATCACCCCAACGACACGGTTCACAATCGTGTGGAGTACGCCGCTCACGTCGAGAACATCCCTCGCCTCGCCTACCTCCGCCGGCAAAGCACAATCCAGCGGTGTGCTTCAGAGCACGAGGAAGAAGAAGGAGAAGGAGGAGGTAATTGTTTGCACGGGGAGAACCTCCATCGCACGAAACAAAGCAGCAGATTTCTCGTGGATAGATGTTGCCATCTCCTGCATTTCTATATTTCCCTGCGGAAGACGACGACGGAGGGAAAGCACTGGACAGTGCGGTGAGCGTGTGATGACGTGTCAGTTGGCGGGGTGGTGTTAGGTGTGATGTGTACGTTTCGCGGGGTCGGGGGGGATTGATTAGGAGTATTGTTTTTTTCTTGTGAAGTCCCATTAGCGATCTGATTAAAGTCAAAATTAGACGATTCACAATCACATCCACTGACTGCATGCATGCTTGATGCGGGACACCACAGCAATATATCCACGTACGTACGGGCATTGAAACGTTCAATTTCCACGGAGTGATCTGCGATCGCTTTGATTTCCACAGGAATCGAATCCTTTGTATTTTGGTAATAAAAAAAAAGAAACATTTTCCACTCCCAAAATCTCCTCCTCTAAACCTAAAAGATGTTTCGGTCAAAGTCTTCTAAATTTGTCTGTTTCTCCTCGAAAATTTCTGGGTCACTGCCGAAGCTGTGACTAGCCTTTTTCAAAATTTCCACGTACGGAGAAATTAAGAAACACGCCTGCTCCAATCATGTTTCCGTGCACTGCACTTTTCCAATTTGATTAAAATTTATAAATCTTATTGGTAATATCATGTAACATGTTGGTCCAAGTTCCAACCAAATGATCGTAATTTACGGACAATGTTCGCAAATCGCCAACATTAAATGAAAGAGCAATGTGATAGCCCAAGTAGGGGTGTGCATGGTCCAGGCGGGGCGGTTCCCGACCTAGAATCGGGAACCGCCCGCTAAGGATTAGTTCCGAAAAATTGGAACTGGGATCCATCCGTTTATTGCATGGATCCGGTCTCATTGACAACGAGATGAAAATCTTAATCTAGGAAAACCCAACATCAAAAGAGATGACATAATTGATCTCAATTCTCAATTGCATAGCAAGCATCATCAAAGCAAGCCAAAAAGTTTCAGCTCCCTAGTTAAACATCTTTGTTGAATGATTTAGCAACAGGTTTTCCATAGCGTAAATGAGAACATCAAACTTACATTGCCCGATGGACATTGTAACCAGACCAGAACACACGATTGAACCTGCTCGAGTGCCTATCCCAGCATTAACCATTACAGACCACCAACACACTCAAAATTACACACTCAAAATTAACTCCGTCTCCGAACCACGATTGCGCCCTCAATGGATTGACTCCCCAGTCACCACCGAGGACTCACGTAAAGCACGAAATACAGAAGCACGAACTTGGCCAAACTCCTCTACCCTCTTCCAAAACTTCCATTTTTTCCCGCAAAGAACCGACCTTTTTCCCAATCGAACCAAAGAGCTAATCTGGGTCCCCGAGAATTGGCATTTCCAGACAATAAAACAAACAACACAATCATTCACCAGCGCATGCAAAGAGCAACAGCACACAACGTGGAGTGCGACCCAATCGACGCCGCACGACAAGGCACGGCAGGGCACCTTCAGGGCGCCATTGCACAAAACGACGTCCGCAAGCTTGAACAATCGTGTCCGACTTCGTGTGCAGACCAAGCAGTCGATGATATCGATGACGACAACATACCTTCGAGAGGGAGAGGTGGCGAAGGCCCTGAGCAATGCGGCAGGAATTGAGTGGAGCGGCAGTAGTAGCGGGTGAGGGAGTCCTCGCCGAGACGGCAGCTATGGGGACATTGTATTTAACAGAGGAGGGGAGGGACGACGGAGAAATCGAGAGTGCGGGTCACTGCTGGGCGAAGCAAAGGCTGTGGCGGCTGGCGGCTGGCGCGAGGGGCGGACAACAGCGGTGAGATGGTGAGAGGAACCAGAGGCTGTGGCAGGTGGCGGCTAGCGCGAGGGGCGGACAGCAGTGGCAAGATGGCGAGAGGAACCAGAGGTTGTGGCGGGTGGCGGCCGGCATGAGGGGCGGACAGGAACGGCGAGATGGTGAGAGGAACCAGAGGCTATGGCGGGTGGCAGCCGGCGCGAGGGGCGGACGGCAGCGGCGAGATGGCAAGAGGAACCAGAGGTAGCCGCAGAAGAAACTGAAGAGAAGTGAGATGAGAGTCGAGACGGTGAGATCTGATTTTGACCTAGGTTTTTTTTTAGTAATTTTTTTTTTAATATTAAAAGGGAACCGGTCTGGTTTGGGTGGGCGGGCGAGCGGATTCGCCCATGGAACCGGGAACCGGACCGGTTCCCTCAAGAACCGCCGGTTCCAGGCGGTTTCGGTCCGGTTCCGGGCGGTCCGGGTGGTTCTCAGATATTTTGCACACCCCTAAGCCCAAGGGAAGGGGAAGGGGTCCTCTCTAGTCCCACATCGCTTGGCCCTATGCTCCTAAGGGGTGAAGAGTGTGTCGGTCTAAGGGAAGGGGAATGGGTCATCTCTAGTCCCACATCGCTATAACTCAGTGTCCAAAGTGAACAATATTACACAGTGGGGCTACGGTCATTACAAATAAATTATCACATTTCTTAGAAATTATCACTCAAAGTAAACAACTTAGTAGTGAAATTAGTATATTACACAATGGAGCCCAGCTCGTTACAAGTAAATTATCACATTTCTTAGAAATTATCGCTCAAAGTAAAAAACTTAGCAGTGAAATTAGTAACCTAAGAGTGAATATGATAAATTATCAATATGGGTCTCGCTATAAGTTAGTAAGTTACTAAGAAAGTAAGGAATTTGCCATTGGAATATAACATTGGTTATCAACTTACTATGGGAATAAGTAACTCAACATCGTAGCCCCGCTAAAAGCATAATAAGTTGCCAAAAATCTTCATAAGAGATTTACTAACACCAAATTCAATCTTAAATTGTAAACATCCCCCATTAAACTTAGTAAGTACCAGTGAAATTAGCAATATGTCTGTTCTCTCTTAAGGTAGTATCACGTGAAGTATGAAATTTGCCGAAGGTCTTACTTAACTTATTTAGGAGGTTGTCTTTGGAGATTACCAGTACAGTTAAGGACTGTGAAAGTAGTAATTTACCAACGTAAGCTTACTTTTAGCTTAACAAGTTACAACCAGTTAAATAATAAATTATCAACTTCTTTAGAAATTGACCACCTATCTGATGAACCCACTTGAAAAATTTTAAAGCACTTGAGAGTTCACGGCTTGAGTGGGGGTGATAACATCTTGATTTCACTAGAAATTTACTAATTGCTTGACGGGCTCACTTGTAAAATTTTAAAGCACTTGGTGATCTACCACTATTCACTAGATTCTAACGAGATAAAATCTTCATTTTGTATGTTAAAGCACTGGGTAATTTAGATAAACTTACTGTTTGAGGATGATAACATCATTTTTTCGTTGGTTAGTTACTAATTGACTGAAGGGGTCCAATTTTAAAACTCTAGAAAACTATCTTGTATTGTGCTGACAATTTACCGGTTGATTGGCAGTTTCCCTTAAAAAAATCTAAAACACTCGGTAATCTACTGCTAGATGTCAAGGTGGTGGATTTATAATCTTGTTGACAAGTGACGAGAGAGATACTGGAATTCTATAAAGAGCAGCTGGTTTACATCCTTGAGGCTGCGGTAGCTCGACTCAAGCAGCACCTCAAAGTTTCATCTCATATGGCTTCAATGATGCTCCGAATCCTTCTGCTGCTCGTCACACTTCCGCTTTCTGCCAGGGCTCGGACCAACTGCAACCTCACCTTGGGCTCATCGTTAACGGCAGATGACCAGAACTCTTGCTGGCTGTCGCTGTCAGGCGAGTTCGCCTTCGGGTTCCAGAAAATGGGACAAGGGGCTCATTTGTTAGCAATATGGTTCGAGAACATAGAGGAGAAGACCATTGTCTGGTCGGCGAATGGCGTAATCTAGCGCCAGAAGGTTCGAAGATCCAGTTGACTGCTGATGGCCGACTGGTGCTTACCGACCCAATTGGAAGAGAGTTGTGGTCTCCTAGCGCGATTGGCGCTGGTGTAGTGTATGCGGCCATGCTCGACATGGGGAACTTTGTCCTAGTTGGCCAGAACTACGTCAACTTGTGGGAGACGTTCAACCAACTGACCGACACGATGCTGCCAACGCAACAATTAGATCAAGGGACTAAAGTTCACGCTCGCTACTCTGAAATGAATTACTCCGCTGGGAGATTCCACTTCAAGCTAGGAGACGATGGAAATCTCGCATTCTATGCCACTCCTCACCCGAGGGTTGCTTCAGATACTTACTGGGTCAGCAACACCAATGGTAGCGGCTTCCGATTGATATTCAATCAAAGTGGTCAGGTCTACCTCACGGCTAGGAATGGAACAGTACTCAAACTCGTCACCTCAAGCATAGTCCTGACCAGCGGATTTTACCAAAGAGCGATCCTTCAATATGATGGGGTCTTCAGGCACTATGTCCACCCCAAGCTGGCAAATTCGAGTTCTGGCTCGGCAAAGGGCTGGTCGATGGTCTCTTCCCCGATCCCTCCAAATATATGCCACAGCATCACGCAAACTATCAGTTCTGGAGCTTGTGGCATCAACAGTTACTGTGCTCTTGGAGACGATCAGAGGCCCCGATGCCACTGCCCACCCGGATATACTCTGTTAGATTCAACAGACGAGATGAACGGATGCAGACAGGACTTCGTCCCGCAGAGTTGTGATGGAAGTAGGCTTGAAACAGACCAGTTCGCTTTGCATGAAATGCTCCATACAAACTGGCCAATGTATGATTATGAGGGTATTGCGGCACAAACCGAGGATAGCTGCAGACAGGGTTGCTTGGCTGATTGTTTTTGCGCAGTTGCTTTTTTGGGTAGGAGTGGAACTTGCTGGAAAAAGAAGATCCCTCTTTCCAATGGAAGGATGGATCCCAGTGAGGTTGGAAAAGCTTTGATCAAGGTCAGGATAAATAACTCGACTTCAAAATCTATGGGAAATGGAAACAAGAATTCCACTCTTATTATCATCGGATCAGTGCTGTTGAGTAGCTCTGTGTTTGTGAACTTGCTTCTACTCCTCATTACCTATTTAATTTATAGAAGCTTCCGATCTAGGGATTCTAAGTTGTCACGACCAGTCCATATCAACCAAGCCACAGGCACGCAGACTTTCACTTATCAGGAGCTTCAAGAAGCAACAGATCAATTCAAAGAAGAACTGGGTAGGGGTGCTTTTAGAACGGTGTACAAAGGTGTTCTTAGATCTGAGTATACAAACTTTGTGGTAGTAAAATTGCTGGCAACAAGGACTAGAGAAAGTGAAAAGGAGTTTGAAAGAGAAGTGAGTGCAATTGGCCAAACTAACCACAAGAACTTAGTGCAGTTGCTTGGATACTGCAATGAAGGTCAACACCGACTTCTGGTGTATGAGCTCATGAGCAATGGCACTTTGGCAGATTTCCTATTTGGTGCTTCAAGGCCCAGCTAGTACAGGAGAATAGAAATTGCCTGCGATGTTGCACAGGGCCTCTCTTACTTGCACGACGATTGCACCAGGCATATAATCCACTGTGACATCAAGCCGCAAAATATTCTTCTTGATGGCTCGCTTACAGCAAAAATATTAGACTTTGGGTTAGCTAAGCTCTTGATGGCGAACGAAACATGACCCACCACTGGAGTCAGAGGAACCAGAGGTTATTTAGCGCCAGAATGGTTCAGGAATATGCCTATTTCAAGCAAGGTAGATGTTTACAGCTTCGGCATTTTGTTGGTAGAGCTCATCTGCTGTAGAAAGAACTACAAGCTGGAATCAGAAATTGAAGCTCAAATTGTGCTAGTTGACTGGGCATACGACTGCTACCACAACGGGAGCGTACTTAAGCTAGTGGAGAGCAATGAGGAGGCATTGAGTGACATAAAGAGGGTGGGAAGATTTGTGATGATAGCATTGTGGTGTATCCAGGAAGACCCATCTTTGAGGCCAACCATGAAGAAAATAACTCAGATGTTGGAAGGAGCTGTTGAAGTCCTAGTACCTCCAGTTTCAAGCTCTTTTATCAGTTCAGTATGATCTTGCTTATTAAGAAAACTGTTGTCGCTGTAATCATGAAAAGTAGTCGTATTGTCTATAAGTGCCATTACACCGGATCAAACATTTTCTAAATGTCTTCGCGTGGATCCTGCTTAAATAAGCTAAATAATCAGTCAAGCTTAACATTCCCTCGCATGTATCCAAGAGAGAACGGGTTGACGATTGTCACAAAAGGGATTGCATGTGAGGCCGCATGCATTAATTGAGAGACTACGATGGTTGAGTGACCAAGTAATTATATATCAAATAATGGAGAATCAGTCGCCGAAAAATTTGAAGTCACAGGCATTATTCTGTTGAATAACTTAGGAATTATATGTGGATCATATCCCTACATGTCAAGGTAAAAACTAATGAGGCTCCATCAAAGCATTTTCATTGACGATTTTGCTTCACCAAAATTGCATTTGACACAGCAGAAGAGTATTTTAACTTGATCCAAGCAAAACAGACCTTATCTGCTAAATTAGATGATGAGAAGCATATGAAACTTGCCAATCCTCTGGTCGTGGATCGGTGATCTGGAATCCCAATTTCAACAGTTCTGCTGCTTTTCATACAGAATGGACACTCACTTCCTCTTGGCAACCAACTTCTTCAAGACCAAAGAAATCCCAGTCCGCAAATCACGTAGTTGGAAGCATAATCAAATGATCTTTCTTCTTGATGCATCTATTGAGAATTAGGGAGAAGCAACACACGGTAGACAATTCTTCTAAGCAATCCGTATTCCTTTCCAAATGATCATTGGAGATCTTGTATAAACAAAGCAGCGAGCTACAGTCAAAGCCATTCCATAACGGGTCCAAACAGGACAAAACTGGAAAATACACCGAGACGAGATAATGGAAAGACCTCGGAGATTTAAATCTAACGATCGATCTGCACCAGCAGCTTAATGGGATCACATGTTTGTCTTAGTCAACTATGGCGTCTGCTAACACCTTCTCTATCTTTTCCATGCATTATTCTCAATTCGATGGGACGGAGGATGTTTTGGTCAAGGGTATTCTGTCTTTCGGTTATTTCACCTTTTTTTTTTTTTTCGAAAAACACAACTTATATTCAAGATAACATAAGTTTACAACCTGAAAGGAAAGCATCAACAGTTACAAGATCAAGTAAAGCCAACAGGGGGAAAATATAAGCTGTTATGGGCCGAAGCTGATAAGTGGACCTTCGCAACCCAGTCAGCAACTAGGTTAGCATCACGGTAGCAATGCTGCAGCTTCAAATTCGGGAACTCGGCAAGCAAAGTGGCAGCTTCATCGATCACCGATCAAAGCTCCCATGGCGGCGCTCGATGCCCTTTTACGACTTCAACAAGATTCAAGTAGTCGGTTTCCACCTCTAGAGAAGCTTCGTGGAGACGTCGATCGATCAGAAATTGAAGAGAAGACGTCAAAGCCTGAATTTCTGCTTCAAACGCAGAGTGTGCCAAAACTCGATTCATATACACATCGGTAAGGTGCCCTTGATCATCTCTGCTAATACAGGCTATTATACCTTCAGTGCTACCCGGTTGATAGCTGGCATCAATATTACATTTTAGGGTGCCTTTTGCAGGGGGATGCCAGAGGTGAGCTTGATCGGTGGAAACCAGACCAGATCTCAGTTGAGATGAATCTAAGTGGAGTTGATACGCAGTCATGTGAGCCATTGCTGTCTGTACAACCATGGAGGGATCTGGAGGTTGATTTCGAAAAATAAATTTGTTCCGCAACCACCAGATCTGCCAGAGGATGTTGGCCACGAGAGGTAGACCAGGTGAGTGCTGAGGAGCATTCGCCCTTGCTATAAGCCAGGTATCAAAACTATCACTTGTGAGCGTCGTCGTGTATAGATTAATCTGGGGTCTGTCCAAATAGCACAAGTCCAATTACATTGTAAGAATATATGCTCTATGGTTTCTGGAACATGCTGCTAACAAAGATAGCACCGAGGATCCGTAATTATATGCCTGTGAAAGAGGTTTGCTCGTGATGCCAGGGCGTTATGGCAAGCAGACCATAGGAAGATTTTAATTTTCGATTCTGTTTTCATAGCCCAGATACTTTTCCATAATACTGAGGATTGCTGATTAGAGGTAGAGGGTCTGTTGTGTTGTTGAATGCTGCATGATTGCCTAATAGAATGATAATTGCTGTGCACCGTATGGTTGCCATCTGCATTGGCCGACCAAATCAGTTTATCTTCTGAATAAAGAGGTCTTACTGGGATAGTAAGAACCTCTTCAATGACCTGTTCTCCGAAAAATTGCTATAATAAAGAAAGATTCCAATTATGATGGATGGGGTCAATAAGATCTGCCACCATAAGAGGTTCTTCCCTAGCTTTAGGTCCATGGAGAATGCCCATTGGTAACCATCTATCAGCTCGAATTATGATCTTGTTACCATTCCCAATTGACCAGCGAATATGAGATAGAATAACTTCTCTTCCCATTAGTATGCTTTGCCATCCCCAGGATGGCCTAGTGCCTCAATTAGCTGAGAGGAAATTTGTCGAATGGAAATATAAACCTTTAAATAGTTTGCTCCATAATGACTGAGGTTGTTGTAGTAATCGCCAAGCCTGTTTTCCAAGCATCGCTTTATTAAAGGCGATCAGGTCTCGGAATCCCATACCTCATTTCTCTTTTTTATCTTTCATAAAGTCCAATTGCAGCCAATGTATACCTACTTTATTCTTATCATTCCTCCACCAAAAGCGAGCAATTCGTTGTTTAATAGATTTGCAAATAGAAAGAGACAATTTAAATATAGACATTGCATAGTGTGGAAGAGCCTGAACGACAGATTTAATGAGAATTTCTTTACCCCCTTTTGATATAAATTTCTCCTTCCAGCCCTCCAGTTTACCGTTAACTCTAGCCAATAGCCAAGAAAACATTTCCTTCTTCGATCGTCCCCATTCTGATGGTATGCCCAGATATTTGCCATAGCGTTGCATGATAGGAGTTCTAAGTTCTCAAGACATATTATCCTGAAGAGTAATAGGGCAGTGTTTGCTGAAAATCATACCCGATTTGTTTCGATTAACAAGCTGTCCAGTTGCCGAGCAATATAGGTTTAAAATGTTAGCCAAGTTCTGACATTCTGAGATAGTACCATTCAAAAAGAAAATCGCATCGTTAGCAAAAAAGAGATGGGATAAAGTAGGACACCATCTATTTAACCGGATCCCCTTCAAATGTCCAATACTGACAGCTTGTGTAATTAGGGTCGATAGAACATTAGCCATCAGAATGAAGAGATATAATGATAGTGGATCCCCCTAGCGAAGGCCACGAGATGGATGGAAGTAAGGTAATGTTTCCCCATTTAACTTCACACTGAAAGCTACTATGGTAATACACTGCATAATCCAGCTAACCCATTTTGGATGGAAGCCCAGTTTAAGGAGGTAGTCCCTAAGAAAATCCCATTCCACTCTGTCATACGCTTTTGTCATGTCTGTTTTTTAAATTGCATTGAATCTACATATCCTCTTTCTTGTTCTAAAGTGATGGAGAACCTCTTGGACAATAAGAATATTATCCTAGATCTGTCTTTCTTGCACAAAAGCTGATTGTTATTTAGAAATAAGAGTAGGTAAACAAGGTTTGAGACGATTCGCAAGTACCTTAGAGATAATTTTATATGCAAAATTGCATAGGCTGATGGGGCGATATTGCTCAAGCTTCTCGGGTTGAGGTGTCTTAGGAATCAACGTTATAATAGTATGATTCAAACATGTAGGTAATACCCCTGACATCAAGAAATTATGAACTAGGAGGAACAGGTTTGCTTTGACAATGTCCCAATGCTTTTGATAGAATAATCCATTCAAACCATCAGGCCCAGGTGCTTTATTTGATCCCATTTGAAAGGTAGCTTGCCGCACCTCTTCCATTGTAAGTGAGGCAGTAAGCTGATCATTTATTTTGCTAGTGACCACCTGGTTACATTGATCAAGTAAAGGTTCATAGTTCCTATAGCCATCAGATGTATATAGGCGTGAAAAGAAAGTGGTGGCCATATCTTTAAGAGTAGGGATATCACGAACCCATAGCTGATCCTCGGTTTGCAACATCGTAATTCGGTTTCGCTGCCTGTGTTGTATCGTAGTAGCATGGAAAAATCTTGAATTTTTGTCGCCCCATTTTAGCCATTGAATTCTGGAGCGTAACGCCCAATACTATTCTTCCTGTTTCCAAGTTTGAGAAATTTCCTCTTTGATTTTGGAAGCCTCTACCCTGTCATAATTGAGATGTGGCTGGTTCGTCAAGTTCTTTAATTGATTTTGTAGGCTAAATACCTTGTTGTGTCGATTAGAAAATTTGTTTCAACTCCATGCAGTCAAAGCCTTTGTGACCCGCTCCACTTTTGTAAGGAAACTGGGATATAACTGACAATGTGAATTCCATCCTCGAGAGATAACTTCTTGGCACTCCTCATCCTCGTTTCAATAGCTCTAAAAAAGAAAGGATTTCTTTATGTGGCGATAGCCTGCTGAAGTATAAATAAGTATAGGGCTATGGTTAGACCCCACAGCTGGAAGTGCATACACTCCTACCCCTGGAAATAAGAGACGTCATTCCATAGTACACAACACCCGATCCAATTTCTCTTTCACAAGCTCCTCTCCCTCTCTATTGTTCATCCATGTATACTTACATCCATGGCTTTCAAGCTCAGTGAACTCACAATCATTAATAAAAGCTCCGAAGGACAACATTCGAGACTGGTGAGCAGGACATTTCCCCATTTTTTCCCAAGGATAAATGATCTCATTAAAATCACTCACACATATCCATGGTAAACTGTTGCTAACATGTATCTGTCTAAGCTCATCCCACAAAAGTTGACGCTGCTGATAGTTTGTAGGGGTGTGGATAAAAGTAATACTAATAGGTCTACCTCTCTTCCCCTGACAACCGCTAGTATGAAACAAGTATGGATTAGAAGAGAGAACCTGTAAATAAGTCGGCTCATTCCAAAACAACACTAAACCACCAGCAAAACCAACTGGGTTGAGAATATGTGCATGTTGGAACTTTAAACTATGCTGAACACGTTGAATCTTCACTTCAGGTTGCTTTGTTTCCATTAAAAAAACTACATCGAGCTTATCTTTGGCCATAATGGCCTTTAGTGCCTGAATTGTCAGGGGATTGTCCAAACCCTAACAGTTCCAGGATAGTATTCTCATTTGTGTGCAGGTGGCTATTTGGGGCCGGCCACCAAAGCCCGGACTTCTGCTTCGTCTGCTGTAAATATGGGGGTGTCCATGAGATGTGAATCGTTATGGTCCTCGATCGTCACATCTTTTGTTTCATAAGGGCTGTATTTGCATTGTTTTTTTGACGAACCCAAAGTGGGTTTCGACCTGATGTTCTTGCCCCTCTTTGTTGCTTGAATATCCATCGACTCAGTTCGAATACCTTTCATTTTTGTGTATGCAGGTAGAAGTGCTGTATAAACAAGGGATGTATGCGCTGCTAAGTGTTGAAGAAGGTGCCGATCAGCTTCAGCCATAAAGTCTTTGGATCCTAAACCTGCAATAACTGTGGTTGTTGCTGTAACCGTTGGTGGTGGGGGCAATAAGGGAACCGTAGGAAGCTGTGAATGTGGAGTTTCAGGTATGGCATCTTCTGTTTGGTCTGACTTGTCATGAATGTCATAAAATGTATGCCAATATGGACTATGTTCCTTTACTTCGGCACGGAGCCAGTGGCCATAGGCCATCTTCTCTTTGCCCTCATGTTTAGCCTTAGTATATGGTATGTCTTTGCAGTACGTTGCATAGTGACCAAGCTTGCCACAGGAATAGCATAAGTGCGATAATCTTTCATAACAAAAGTCAAGCCAAAAAGGTTTACCTGCTATACTTATCAGCTTTCCCGTTTTAAGAGGTTCTTTTAAATCTAATTCAACCCTAACTTAGCCTGCTCTTGACGATGTTCCATCCTTTGAATCAATCTTAACTTCTAGTACTCGACCAACCTGCTGCACTGCCCTGATGAGCATCCACTCAGAATATCATTCTAAAGGTAAGTTGAACACATGCACCCAAAAAGCACATGTAGAGAAATCATAGCAATGTAAGGAAGTGTTCGGAATCCAGGGTTTGGAGATAACAAGATTGCCCAAGAAAAGCCAAGGGCCACCTTCCTGAATTCTCTATTTGTCAGCTTCAGAGTGAAATGTTGCAATGTATATCCCTTCCTTTTGCTGTGAAAAATCGACTAGATCAGTTCTCCAGGCTTTTTTCAGTGTGTTTTGGAAGGCTGGAAAATTGATGGATGGATTGGAAAGGATTTTACCAACAAGAAATAATCTGCATTCCTCTAATTTTTAGGCAAAGGTTCCTCATCCCAATCATCTATAATCTGTTCGGTGGTGAGGCAACCTAGGCTATTACAGAGAGCTGCCAAGCGAGATGAGTCTGTATTGTCTTCCGACGCCATCCAAGCTAACAGAACACAGATTGGAATAGGTACTTGCTAAACCTTGTAAAAACCAGACATGGCGCCCCAATAGCCAATCCAGAGAATTACGAGGCAAATTGAAGCGGAGACGATATGATATGGATAAAAACTACCCCTCGACTAATGAAATATCCACAATTGCAAGTCAAATTGATGACAATCAGAAACATGCAAAATGCGATGAAGAAACTCCAGTGCGAACCTGTCAGTGGAGACCGATGGGGTGAATGGCGCAGAGAACCGCGACCAATTTTCAAAGGGAGATGAAGGTTGAGATGGGGGAAGGTAGTGGATTGAAGAAGGCGTTAGGGTTTAGGGAAACTACTAAAGGGTAGGGAGAGCTCTACATAGCGAGAGAATTGATCCTAGTTGAAGTTTTCATAAGTTTCGGTTATTTCACTTTGGAAAAGTCTGCTTGCAACAATTTCATAGAAGTAGATTACTGCCCCGTTCATGCAACTGGCAAAGTAGAAATCTACTATACAATTATGAGTTTGTTCCCTTCGCATGCATGCATGAGGCCTTCCATTCAATGCATATACTTTCCTCCTTGTCCAATGTATGCTCAATTTAAGAGCATGTGGCCCAATGTCATCTTCATGTGGTTAGGCCACGACTTGGTTCACTCTCCTTAGGATTTTTATGATACTACTTAGAAATAAAAATAATCCCCAAGGTGAATGTTTGCTAACCACTATGTTAATGATGTATTAGTTAAAATGATATCTGATGTAGTGACGGGATGAGTGAGAGTTGTTTTGAGTGATAATCGATGATGGGTGAGTATATGGAGAATGAATGTTGATGGGTAATTGTGAAATGAGGGATGGAATAAGATTGGAACCAAGGTGTACAAGATGTGCCACTAGCCGAGGATTAAGATTGAGATAAACAAAGCTCACCACTAAGGCCTACAGAAATTACTAGCCCAAGATACACGACTTCGGGATTGAAAAAGCTCAACACCAAGGCCTATGTGAAACCACCAGCCAAAGGTACAATACTTCTTTGGTTCACCACTGAGGAAGAATCCACCTTTGAAGGATACAAAAACTAGGAGTAATTCACTATCTAAAGATATTCCCTCATAAAAAGGAAAATCTCAATAATTCATATACTCCAAATTCACTTTCTTACATTTGAGAATTCACCTTATTATATAGAGGGATGAAATAGACTAAACATTAAACACAAGAAACTATCTAATTAATTAAAGACATAGGAATTAGAAAAGCACAATAATGACCTAGGAACTAGACAATGCATTAAAACATTTAGAAACTTGAACTTTGACTCCTTGAAAACTACAACACACTTAAGACTCCCTAATGACACTTGATTAGCTGCAAAGTAATTAAAATAGACTCTAAATTCGTTCGTCTCCTTGGACAGTCTAATGGACATCTTTGAAGATCACCAAACAACAAAGGAAATTGTCCAAAACAGCGTTCGATTGTTAGATAGTCTATGAGCAGTCTTGGATTGACAATAACCTTGTGTATTGATGTCTTGATACCCGATCGACAACTATGAAATAGGCAACTTGTCCATTGAAGCGACAACTTTTCTGCATAATCGACATCTTCCACTTGAATCAATCGATGAAGCTCAATTTTCCTGCATCAATCTCCCTAGGTTATTGAAGATTTGTCCTCAATTTTTTTATTGCTTCATTTCTAGCACGGCCTTTCCAACGAACTAGATAGTACATTAGCTTCATACAAACAAATTTATTCAAACCATGCTGAAAAGTTGAAAATATGTCAAATATATTTTGACAATTGATTAGCACTTTGAGAGAGAATGCTTTGGGGCATATAAAATGAAATTGGCAGGTAATGTCTATGGCCGCTATAATCATTCCCTCTTCATTTATAACCTCGGGATTTGCATCAACAAATTTATGTGGAGATTCATCATCCATAATATCATAGTTGCTTGATGATGTGTAGATGACCAATATCTCTCCTTCTTTACTTTGTTCTATGATTTGGTCTTGGTCATTCGATTCGGACTCTCATGGTATGAATCTTGTTGAGTCTCTTGAAGTTCCAAGTTAATCTTCTCAATTTCTTCAATGGTGATAACCTTCTGTTTAGGATAATCCACTTGTAGATGCCCATATTCGTAACACTTGAAGAACTTGTTATCTTCTTCACCATCCTTTTCTTTTGGGAGCTCTTTAACAATCTCCAGGGGCTTTTCGATTTCTTTCTCTTGTTTTGAAAAATTCTCGACTTGGTTAGAAGAAGTACATTCGAAGAAATATGTACCTTTAGTTGAAGACTTAGCCAAAAATCTCTTGCCACCCTTTAGTCATTTCTCTATGAGGTTGATGTCTCTCTCCATCTGTCAAAGTTTGAAGCATAGTAAACACTCTTGTGGTTATTGCGCTTGCCTCCTTAAATCTTACTTCTACATCCTGTAGGCTTCTTTCTCATGCTATAGGAGACTCAACGTGTGACGTCCTGATCTTTGACCCTGTTTCAATTAAATAAAATGGGCTTTTCATTGATGCACCTATGATCCTTTTTTTTTTTTTCTGAGCTGATTACTCACAAGATAACTAATTTATCTAGTGAAGCCGTTAAGAGATATAAATGCAATCAATTTGAGAATTCGACAAAAAATTGATTGCTCGACTGTGCTAATTGGCAAGGGTCAATACGGTACCATTAAAATCGATTAGAGACCAGAGATAGGTTGATTTGACAAAAGCATGTAATTAAATTGTAGGTGATTCCACCTTATTGCAAAATTCGCGTCAAACGGCACTAAACCGATTTTTCTGTGAATTCTGTAGCCGGTGCCCGTAATTGAAACATTGAGATTTTCATGACAACTAAGAGTTCCCTATGAGTCGAAAATACACAATGTGGATCGAAAATAATTGACCACGGGTCAAACGCGCTAAAAATTTCTAAAAGCTACCCGATAGGTTAGGTCACGCTAAAATCACATTTGGCTGAAATTAACCATGAAATTGAACTTAGTTTTAGGAATCAAAAGTTCTAGCGTGTCATAGTTTATTTTAGGGACGTCGACTCATCCTTTGAAGAATTTTCGGCGAGCTCAAAATTTTAGCGGAAAATCAAATTTCGGCAATTTAAATTCAAGAAATTCGGAGGGGCAAAATTGAGTGGATTTTTGGCCTCCAAAGTGAGCTAATTGGTGAAGGGAATGCAAGAAATTTGTGTGGATTGCTACCATGGCATGTGTGGCAATTGAATTGAAGTTGTTTGATGTGAATTGAAGGTGGAACTTGCTGAAATTTGTAAGGCTGTGGGCTGCTGCTGTTTTGGCCTCCAAATTGAAGTCTTGTGGTGAGGAATTGTGAAGGATTGGCTTGTGGAGGAAGCTGGACATGGACAGCAAGGGCAGAGACTTTTGTGCCATTTCATCATTATAAAGATATTTCAAGTGGCTTCTAATTGGTTATAAGTTGGACTTCCCCTCCCTCTTGTCCCCTCTCCTCCCTCCTTGCTAGACCGCCCCCTACTGCAGCATCATCTTCTTCAACTCTTCTCCTCCCTTATTCCTCCATTGTTGAAGCTACGAGCCCAGCTAGCCCAGCCGAACCAACCGCAAGCCACCGCCAGCCCGCTTATTGCACCGCTCGACCGCTTCACGCCACCCGTGCACCGTCCACAAGTCCTAGCCCGCATTCGCGTCCGCGAGCCTGTCCGAGCCACTTGTGTCCCGTCTAGCTGCGGCCAGAGCCGCTTGTTGCAGGCATCTCCACTCACCACTCAGCCATTCGAGTCCCCAATAGCCTCGATTCGCCTGTTCGTTCAACTTGCCGCCTCGACTAGCCACCGTAGTCCTTGGACCAGTTCAAAACATAACTGAATTCACAGCTTGAGCTATGAGCTTTGGGGGCCGTTTTCAGCATCTTCCCTGCCTCTCTTGGTGTCGCCGTAGACTCGAGTTATAGTCGCCGTCGCGCCACCGTCGCCGTGAACTGATTTTCGGGCTAGATAGGATTAAGGGTTAATTTAGTTAGTGTAATTAGTTATTTAGTTAATTAGTTAGATTAATTAGGTGGTTAGATAGCTTAGATGATTAATGTAATGTATTTATCCTAAGCTAGGTTAGTTAATTAGTCCAATTATGTGGTTAGATTAGCTTAGGTAGATTAATTAGCGGTTTAATTTAATTATTTTGCAATTTATTTAATTATTTATTATTTAGCGGAAATTATACCGAGATAGTTGATTGTCAGGATTTCGTGCTAATCGTCGTGGTGCAGTTGGTTTGTTTAATTGATTGCTAATTTATGCAATTAGATGCTGAGTGATGATTTTTGAATTGTTATTTCAAAAATAGGAAATTTTGGTATTTAATTAGAAAAATACCTGGTGTTAGATTTTGACACCAAAAAGTATTTTAAGTACTATATCAAATCGTGGAATTTTAAAATGTGAAAATATCACGTTTTATGGTTCAATCTGGTCATGCGTCCACGCACAATTATTTTACCGGGTGTTTTTAATATTAAGAAAATAGGCCAAGTACATTATTTGAAATTAAGGCATTTGAATACAAAGTACAATGTCTTTGGCAGAGATTGGATGTGCATGTGATCGCTATGAGAACCCGTCACCTGATAAAAGTCGGGTGGGCGATGCTCCTATATGGAATGCTCCACGTCAACGGATGCCGGATTGCGGTAGAGGCTGGACCGATACTACTTTGGGAATGTCGTCTAGATATAGACGTTGATATGCTCGATGGGGCGAGACGACGCCCGGTTATGCCGGATGACCACCAACTGTTGAGTTGGCCGTGGCCATTGGGTCGTAACTAATTGGAACACACTTGGGTGATTGATATAACCGCACCTGATTATGGGACAAAATTGTGTGGCATGAATGAGACGTGTCATAACGATTTAGCCTTATAATCGAAACCCCTGTGATTGACTAATATATGATGAGATGTTCCAATCAATGTCTATGCTTGCTGCCTTTATATATGTTATATGAGTTGTACTGACGTGTCGGAAGGTGCTGAGACGAGGTAAGTCTTATATGATGTGTGTATAGATTGCCTCTAGGTGAATTATCTTCCTAATCGGGATTTAGGGTATAAACTTGCTAAGACATTGTCTCACCTCGTCGTAGTGTACAATTTTCAGGTCCCTAGATGGAGGTACGACAGGTACAATATTGGGTTCCGCAGGTGATGGATTTTGAGCACACCTTTTTCCCTATCCCTGGAACCACCCTGACCCAAGAGCTAGTTAAGTCCACGGTCTGGGTCGATGAGGGCCTACCCCAGTTGGTACCTCACCAATTCATAACATGGTTCATTGGCTTTCCTCAAGGGGGTAGGGAGGGTCCCCTACAAGGTTTTGACGGGTCTCCTGTTGGGATCGGGAAGTGGGAAGTAGGGCATCCCATGAATCTCAAGACTTTTGATGGTGTCATGGTGGACCCGAAGCCCATGGCTGTAGAGCTTAGAGTTTAGATATCTCAGTAGCTCCTTTTTGGTTTAGACTCTTGTGTATATAAACTCGGTTTGTTTATAAAATAAGTTTTGTGAAAATTGGTTGTCCTACTTTCCTATCCCATGTTTGATTGTTGTCTGGACATTATTTATTTCGCTTCCGCATGTGCATAAATCGATTGGGTTGGCGATATGTCCTGGGAATGTTGCATTTTAGTTGACCGCCAAGGGATCTGCGCGCTCTCGAGGTTCGAGGCGTGACACAACGTTTGGTCTACGTTGATGATGTCCAAACATTTCTTTCTTTATTTTATATTTTTTTTTGAATGTAAATATGAGAAAAGATGCAAGATAGATAATGGAAGAAATCACTCAAAACGAGTTCAATCGTCAGTTGTGATACCAACTTGACGTGGTTGCAGGATGGGTGAGTGTTGTTTTGAATGATTATTGAAGATGAGTGAGCATATGGGGGATGAATGTTGATAGGTAATTGCAAAATGAATGATAGAAGATTATCAGAACCAAGGTGTACAGGATGTGCCACTAGCTAAGGATCAAGATCGTGATAAACAAATCTCACGACCAATGCCTATAGAAATCACTAGCCAAGGATACAAGACTTTGGGATTGAAGAAGCTGACCACCAAGGCCTATAGGAAAACCACCAGCCAAGAATACGGTGCTTTTTTGGCTCACCACTTAGGAAAAATCCACATTCCAAGGATATAAAAATCAAGAATAATTTACTCTCAAAAGATATTCACCTAGAGGAAAATGTCAAGTATTCATTTACTCAAAATTCATCTTCTTATATTTTAGAATTCACCTCATTATATAGAGGGATTATTAACTAGGAAATAGATTTTAGAATTTGCCTCATTATGTAGAGGGATTATTACCTAGGAAATAGACTAAACATTGAAGACATGGAAACTTCCCAACATTAATGTCATGGAAACTAGAAAACATAATAAAGACCTAGAAACTAGAAAATGCATTAAAACATCTAGAGACATGAACTTTGACTCTTTGCAACCTACAACACGCTTAAGACTTACTAATGACACTTGGCTAGATGCAAAGTAATTCAAATAGATTCTAAATTCGTTTGTCTCCTTGGGTAGCCCAATAGTCTTCTTCATAGATCGCCAAACAGCAGAGAAAATTGTCTAGAACAACCTTCAATTTTTACATAGTCTTTTAGTAGTCTCGGATCGACAAAAAACTTAAGTATCAATGTCTCGATAGCCAATTGGCAACCATGAAATCAACAACTCGTGCACCTAATCGACAACTCTCTTGCATAATTGACATCTTCATCTTGAATCGATTGACAAAGTCAAATGCTTTTGCATCAATGTCAAAGGCTTCAATGTTCGTGGCAAGTTGAATCTCCCATGATGTAGCAAAAATCAAAATCCCCTTAATTTGCGATGAAATGTAGTGAGAAGCATGAATGTTGTAAGATAATGCAGATTGACACACACGCATGCACGCGCGTGCGCATGCGCAGGCGCACACACACACACACACACACACACACACACACACACACACACACACACACACGCATATTGCTAGGCATCAACAGATTAAAGGCGTCAATAGCTAGTCCCCAAGCAAAAACCATGTCTATCTAGTGTTAGTAAATCAAGCTCCATTGAAATCCATCCATCTTTTATCTTCATCACCTTGATGTCCTAAAAGACATTTGGTTGTGGTCCATTTATCACATGCAGAGCACTAAATCGAAGTTTAAAGTCGAGTATGTTGCCTTGCCTCGCTTCAATGGGCATCCATAAGATTTTTTTTGAAGTTGTTGCCCTTCATCTATAATCTCTAAATGCTTTATATTTTTATAAGATAAATGCACCAAAAGTCCTAAAAGTTATTGGAAAAGTGATTGAGTTCGAAAAATTTGAAAAGTGCAATCAAGTCTTAATATTTGTCAAATTATTTCAATCAAGTTGCTTTATCGGTTCTGTTCAATTTGCCTCATTTTTTAAGGAAGGGGTGCTGTGAGGGTGCCATGTTGACCATTTTAGAAAAAAAAAATTAATGGATGATTTGATTTTAAGATTTAAAAAAATTAAAATATGAAAGAAAAGGATGAAAAGAGGAAGAATAAAAAATAAGAGAAGCCAAGAAGGACAGTGTTAGTTCCAATTTAGGTGGAGGGAGCTTGGCAACCACCACACATTGGTGGGGGGCCAACGACCCTCGCTAGACTTTGGTGGTTAGTGAAGCTAGTGTGGCTCTTGTGACATCCCAAATTTTCGCTTCTATTTTCTACTGAATAAATCTGGCATTTCATTGACGTGCCTATAGGGCTATTCTCAGAGCTGATCACTCTTGAGATAACTAGACTATCTGGGGAAATCATTAAGGCTTTTAAGGCAAATAAACTTGAGAATTTGACTAGGAATCGGCTGCTCGACCGTGTTCATTTGCCGAGATCATTACAGCACAAACGTAAATTGATTAGAGATCAAAGATAGGTCAGTTCGACTGAGATGTGTGGCTAATCGTGGGTAACACCACTAAATTAAGAAATTCTCATCAGTCGACACTAAACTGATTTTTATATCGTTTTGGTTCTCTGTGTCCGTATTTGAATCCTCTAGATTTTCACAACAATCAAGAGTTGCCAATGTGTCGAGTGAGTTCATTGTGGCTCGAAAAAAATCGACTACGGGTCATTTGCACTAAAAATCTCTGAAAACTACCCCGTAGTCTAGATCACGCTAAAAACGCGCCAAATGAAAATTAACCATGAATTCAAGTTCGATTTCGGAAATTGAAGATTTTGTCATATTATAAAAAATTCTAGGAGTATCGACTCAGTCACGGAAGATTTTTCTTCCAATCGAGACT
The DNA here is from genome assembly GCA_014182575.1 of Eucalyptus decipiens. Classification (NCBI taxonomy): domain Eukaryota; kingdom Viridiplantae; phylum Streptophyta; class Magnoliopsida; order Myrtales; family Myrtaceae; genus Eucalyptus; species Eucalyptus decipiens. Next base: position 61,378,300 of record CM024611.1, read on the forward strand.
TTTTGGGAAAAAGTTGGTTTAGGACCGTTTTTGTTCAGTTAAGGCTGAGGATTATTTTTGGTCACAAAATTGAGATGCAAGATGGATATATGGGTGAGGAAAAATATCGATTTGATCGATGGATGATCTATTGAAATTATTAGGGCCAAATGAGGTTGATTTAAGGAAGAATCGGTGTCCAATTAAAGCCATCCTCCCCCAAATTCGTAGCTCCCCCTTCCCCCTAGCATTTTGGACCATTTGACATGTCCAAGAAGGAGCATTGGTGGCTCAATAGCAGCCAAGGAGCAATGCATGGTCAAGAATGGGTCAAATGGGACAAACTTGTGAAAGAAGAAGCCAAAAGGGCCGCTCCACCCTTATCTCTCTCTATCCTCTCCCTCTCTCTCTTTTATCCATCGGCCAAGCTCTCTCCCCTCCTTCATTGTGCTGTGCGAAGACCACCAGCGAGCCGAGGAGCCACCGCATGCCATCGCCACCGCACACTGTTGCCATTCCCGCGCCAAACCGACTCTATTTCTTCTGTTTTGTAGCCCCAACTAGCAAGCAGAAAAGTGGGTTTCTCAGCATTTTCTAAGCTCGTTTTGAGGTGTTTGTGAACCTCGGATCCTAGGCTCACTTTGAAGAAAAGCAACCCTTGTGTTGTTCCCGACGTTTCAATCCGAATGGATTGTTAAACGGGTGAGTTTAGCTCACCAATCCTTTATTAGTATGCTAATAATGCTTAGGGGTTGATTAGATTTAATTAAGTGCAATTGAGTTGATAGATTAGATTAAAATAATTAAATTAAAGATTTATCTATGCATGTTAGGCAAATGATTAGTGTACTTAGCAAGTAGACAAATCCTATTATTTATTAAATGAGTCTCGGTAATTTTCCGGGCTTGTCTCGGCTTCCAATTAGGCATTACAAGCCTAAATTGGATTTATTGTTATTTAATATTTAATTTTCGAAATTATTTATCTATTTATTTATTTTCCGAAAATTCAACCGGGATGGTCGATGACCGGGATTTTATGCTGATTACCGTGGTGTAGTCCGTTTGTTTATTTGAGTATTACTTTGTGTTGAATTGATTTATTGATGATCTTATGATATTTTCCTAAATTAAATAATTTTGAAAATTAATTGAAAAATAACTGGGTATCGGTCAACAATGCCAAAGAAATATTTTGGTAGACTATAGAAAATGGTGGGATTTATGGAAAGGAAATTGTTATACTTTGGCTAAGGCCAACCATGTACCCACACATGACATTTTATCAGAAATGATAAAAAAATGGTTATTTGATTGTTTGCTTGGAATGTCATATATACCGGCTCGAAGACTCTACAGGTTATCTTGAGACGATATAGTATGATATACCAGCTCGATAATTTTGCAGATCATCTTGAGACAGTACGATATGATAAATTGTGTGTATACTAGTTCGATGACTCTACAGAGCATCTTAAGACAGGACGGTATGATCTACCAGCTTGGTGACTTTATAGATTATCTTGAGACAGTATGGTATGATATACCGGCTTGATAATTCTATAGGTCATCTTGAGATAGTACGGTATGATATTGATATATCGGCTTGATGACTCTTTTTGTCATCTCGAGACAGGACGATATGATTTTGGTAGCTCGATGACTCTATATGTCATATGGAGATAGGATAATATACTATCTATATATCACAAAGGGTGAATAGTCTTGAATGATGATCAGACTTATAGTATGGAATGGGCCGACCAAGAAATGATCGTGATGACATGTAATCGATTAGGTCGATGATCGATAGTTCGATCACAATTGATTGGGTGATGTGATGTAATGTGTTCGTGTATATCTGATATATGTATGTATATATATATATATATATATATATATATATATATATATATATATATATATATTGAATTACAGAAAGGAACTGAGGCCAAGGTAAGTCCTCTGACTCGTATTGTGCTTAGGTAGCCAAAGGTGTATTGGTTTTTTAATCGGGTATTAGGGAGTAAAACTTGCTGAGACGTAGTCTCATCCTGGTTGTGGGACAACATTTTAGGTCCCTAGATGCAGCAAACCTAGATTTTGAACATCTCGGAAGTCCAATGCAGTCTCATCAAGGCTCCAATTGGAGTGTGGAGGATGATAAGGAGGAGGACGAGGACCCGTAGTTTGTGGAACCCCCACCCTTGCTTGTAGACCTTGTTTCTGAACTTGTTTAAGTTGAATCTGACTTAGTAGTCTGCCTTATATATGTGTGTGCACTAGTTTGCAATGTATATAAGTGTGGTTGTTTTTGAAAGTTCGGAATTTAATCCTACTTTCCTATTCTATTGCTTTATTGTCTGGGGATTTTATATGCTTCCGCATGGATATTAAAATGAAAGGATTGGCAATGCGTACTGGGATTTCGCTATTTAATCGACTAAGGTGAGGGATGGGTGCGTGCCCGAGAATCGGGGCATGACAACTCTCGCTACCACCTTTACATACTAAAGAAAAAAATAAAGTAAGAACGCGTGAGGATAGGCAAGGTGGCAGCCCTCGCCACTTGTCGTTAAGCACCTTGCCGCTAGCTACCCTCGCTCCTCCGACAATGATGGCCGTGACCCTTACTCGGATCTCCCGGCCAAGGGGCAACTCTCACTCAGATATGAGGTGATGGTCATAGCCCGAGACATCGAAGAAGATCGAAGAAGGTAGTGGTGCTCGACCGGAAGGCAGGGGACCTCTGATGACTGGCGGATTTGGGTGAGGAATAGAGATCTGGTTGCCATGGGAGCTAGAGAACCACCATTAGTTATGGCCGCAAAAACAAAGTAGCCAAATGCAAAAATTGATGGAGGCAAATTCGCTCCTCGAAAATCTTTTTTTTTTTTTTTTTTGTTTCTTCTTCTTCTTTTTTTTTTTTTTCAGATTTTTATCTCTCTTAAATTTTGGAAATAATTATTTATTTATTAATTGCAACATAGAATAGTTGGCTTTTAATATCTCTTAATATTTTTTTTTTTTTTTTTCTAAAATGGATGATGTGACAACCACATCAACGCCTCTCTCTTTGAATAAAAATAAAAAAACCATATAAGTTTTTTCCGTTAGCCATATTGGAAGGAGAGAGACTTAATTGCACCATTTTAAAAAGTTTTAGATTTATGCTGATTCATTCTTAATGTAACCATTCCTCTTCATATTTTTTTTCACCATTGAATTATGTAAAAAATGGATAAATAAAGAAAATGAAGAAATTATATCAGAAAAATAAATTTAAAATTTGATGAATATATTAATAAAACTAATAAGATATTCTAAGGGAAAAAACACAAATTAGTAAAAAGGAAAAGATTCTGAATAACAAGAAGGTCAAATTACGAAGCTGACTACTCATCATGTGTTTTTTAATGGTTTATTAACACAAAAATGATTGATCAATCAATTATATTTAAAAAATTGACTATAGATTCGACGGCCTTTCCTTTTAAAATTTTACAAACATTTTCATTAATTAACCCTTTAAATATACTTAATGAGCAAATTTTTGTTTTTATTTTACATATTCTATTATTGAGGCATTTTCTCTATATCGGATAGACTTTTTGTAAAGCTCCACCGATGAAGGTATTATACACAAGTAAAATTGGTAACTTACTAATGGATGCTTGCTTTCATGATGGTAAGTATGAAATCTAGTGGAGTAAAAGTTCAATACTAAGCATGTGTCAACCTATTTAGGAAGTTGCCACTGGAAACAAAATTTTACTGGTGAAATTAACAAATTACCTGCAAAATTAGTGGTCCGCTTTTTTTTTTTTTTGGGCCGAAAATAAAGCCTCTCATTCATTTGCGAAGAAACTCCAAATCAATCATAACAGTTTCTGAACACAAAATATTCCGTAAAAACCTCGGAGGGTTAATGGAGTTACTTACATGATATGTAATTAATCAACTTCGATTGAAATAGTAAATTATTAATGTCACCAAATGGACCACTTGTAAAACATTAGAGCAATTGGTAAAAATCATTATTTTAGATATGTGTCGATACTGTCGACCCGAGTGCAATAGATTTGGTTTAAGCGAAGAAGGAATAGTCACCTGTCTTCAACGACGGGACTTACCGAGGGGGTGGGGGGACTAAGGCTCCGTTCGTTTTGCGGAAAATAATTTCCAAAAAATGTTTTCCGGATTTTCCGGCATTCAATTCACAGAAAATGAATTCCTTGGGAAAAATGTTTTCCATCAAAGGAAAAAAAAAGTATTCTAAAGTAGTGGAAAATGTTTTTCACTTTTGAAAAGTAGAAAACATTTTTCTCACTTGATCTCTCTTATCTCACACATTTATAAATCATCACTTCCTCCTCCCCTTTCTTCTTATTCTTTTCATTTTTTATTTGAATTATTTTTTAATTTTCTTTTTCTTTTTTAATTCAAACTATTTTTAATTTCCTTTTTTTTCTTTTCTTTGTTTCCCATCTTCTTCTTTCTTGACTAGTCATCGGACCGGTGAACCTCAAGCTCGTCGATCTCAAATTCATGCTCGTCGATCTAGCAAGCCTCGATTGACACTCTCGCTCGCCAATGCAGGGAGTAGAAAATATTTTCCTTACTGAACACCGGAAAATATTTTCTGACACATTTTCAAGTTTTAGTCGAATACCAGAAAATATTGTCATTTTCCTGAAAAATAACTTCTGGGAAAATATTTTCCGAAAATTGCATATTTTCCGCAAAACGAATGGACCCTAGGATAGAATAGAAAATTCTATGGTGGAGCCCAATTTCAATTTAAAGGTTAAAGTAGCTCCACTCAAGGAGCACACATACTTCAGCTGACATGGCTTCAGTAGTACTAGGAATCCTCCTACTACTTGTTCTGCTTCTGCTTTCCGTGAAAGTATAGACCCGCGGCAATGTAACCTTGGGATCCTCGTTAATAGCGAATGATAGGACCTCTTCCTGGCTGTCCCCGTCGGGCGAATTTGCCTTCGGGTACCGGGAAATGGGAAGAGGAGCTCATTTGTTGCCGATACGGTTTGAGAAGATAGAGGACAAAACCGTAGTCTGGTCAGCTAACGAGGATAATCTAGCACCCGAAGGTTCGAAAGTCCAGTGGACTGTCAACGGCCAACTGGTGGTTGTGGACCTAGAAGGGAGTGAGGTGTGGTCCACGATGGTCGTTGGCACAACATATGCAGCCAGAATAACTTCGACCGGTGAGGGACGTTCAGCCAACTGACCGATACGATATTGCCTTCGCAACAGTTAGACCTTTGGACTAAAGTTTAAGCTCGCTACTCTGAAATGAATTACTCCACTGGGAGATTCCACTTCATACGCCAACCGAGCCTGTCATCTCAGATGCTTACTGGATTAGCAATGCCCTGGGTATCGCCTACCAGTTTGATATTCAATCAAAGTGGTCAGGTCTACATCGTCACAGCTAGGAATGGAATGGTACTCAATATCATCACCTCAGACACCATCCCCCGGTGGATTTTAGCAAAGAGAAATCCTTGAATATGATGGGGTCTTCAGGCAGTATGTCCACCCTAAGATGGCAAATTCAAGTTCCGGCTGGGCAATGGGCTGGCCAACGGTCTCTTCCCCACTCCCTTCAAATATATGCATGAGGATCACATGGTCCTGGAGCTTGTGGCTTCAACAGCTATTGTACTCTTGGAGACGATCAGATTCAAAGGCCCCGATGCCACTGCGCACCTAGATACACTATGTTAGATTCGACGAATGAGATGAACAAATGCAGATAGGACTTCGTATCACAGAGTTGTGATGGAAGTAGGCTTGAAAAGGACTAGTTTGCTTTGCATGACATGCTCAATACAGATTGGCCACGGTCTGATTACGAACTTAGCGAGTCACAAACTGAGGACTGGTGCTGAGAGGCTTGCTTGGTTGATTGTTTTTGTGCAGTCACTGTTTTTCGAGATGGAAATTGTTGGAAAAAGAAGATCCCTCTATTCAGTGGTAGGTTGGATCCAAGTGTGGGCAGAAAAGCTCTGATCAAGGTCAGGATAGGTAATTTGGCTTTGACATCTCCAGGAAACAGCCAGAAGAAGAACAAGAACTCAACTTTGGTGATCATTAAACTAGTGTTGTTGGGTAATTCTATGTTCTTGAACTTGCTTTTTGTGATATCCTGATTTTCCACTTCTATTTTCAATTGAATGAATCAGGCCTTTTATTGACGTGCCTATAGTTTTTTTTCTCTCAGTTGGCCACTCACGAGATAACTAGTCTATCAGGTGAAGCCGTTAAAGAATCTAAATGCAATAAACTTGAGAATTCGACTAGAAATTGATTGCTTGACCGTGCTAATATGCAAGGGGTCATTATGGCACCGTCAAAATCAATTAGAAACCGAAGATAGGTCGATTCGATAGAGGTATCACCTAATTGCAAAATTTCTGTTGAATGGCATTAGACAGATTTTTTTGTCATTTTCGTACTCTGTGTCTGTATTTGAAATCTCGAGATTTTCACAACAACCGAGAGTTGCCAATGTGTCGAAGATGTATAATGTGGCACGAAAATAATTGACCACGGGTCAATTGCATTAAAAATTCCTAAAAGCTACCCGGTAGGTTAGGTTACGCTAAAATCGCATCAGATTGAAATTAACTACGAAATTGAACTCAATTTCAGAAATTGAAAGTTCTGTCATGTTACAATTTATTTTAGGAACATTGACTCATCTTCCGAAGAATTTTCAGCAATTTCGAGATTTTTGCAGAAAATCAATTCGGACTATTCAAAAAAGAACAAAAATTCGGATGGGCCAAATCGAAGGGATTTTTGGCCTCCAAAGTGAACTGTTTGGTGAAAGGAAATTGTAGAAATTGTGTGAGCTTTTTCTTCAACAAAATTGGACATCAAATTAGGGAATTTGGTGAAGGAATTGAAGCTATATTGAAGGAAATTCGGAGCCTTGAAGGGGGCTGCAAAATTGGGCTTCAAATTGGTTTATTTGTGGAAATAAAATGCAAGAAAGTATTGGGGGACCATAAGATAAGTTTGAAGACTTCTTGGACCTTGCATTAATGAGTTTGAGATATTTAATCTTGACTTTTCTCCCCCTTTTCCCATCTTCTCGAGCAAGCTAGCTTGGCTGACTCCCCTCCACGGCTCTCTTTCATTTTCCCTTTTTGTTTCCGCTTTCCCTCATTCTTCCTTCGAAGCAGCCCATCCCCACGATCGTCTCTCTCTCCCTCACGCCTACAGCTTCATCTTCTTTCATCTTGTTTCCTTCGAAGACACCTGCTGCGCCACCTTGCTTGTCCCCTCTGCCACCAAAGCCACCTCCACCTTTGCTTGTCCCCTTGCCGCGTGTCCTCCACCATCGTGTGTCTTCATCGGTCCAACCCAGCAAATCCACTCCCTGGCTGTTGACCGCCAGGTGCCGCCTCATCCAACGCCTCCTGCCTTCACGCCCGCCAGCCTCCTTCGACCGAAGCAGCCCCACGCGGATCCAGCTGCTTCTCCCTTCATCCATGACGCCACCCACCAGCGAATTCGGTCCAGCTCGTGAGCTTCCTTCGCCGGTTTCAGCCCGGTCCAAGCTTCCCTCGGCCTCACCGTGAGCCCAAGTCTTGGCTGCCGTCGCGCCGCCGTCGCCATGAACCGGTTTTCGTGCTAAACCGGTGAGTTGCATTCTAATCCCTAATTAGTAGGCTAATGACACTTAGAAGTGGATTAGTTGACTATTTGGTGGGTTAGTTAAGTTAATTAAGCTTAGGATGATTTAGTTAGAGTAAGTATTTAGTTAGTTAGTTAGTTCAATTAGAATAGTTAGGTGGATTTAGTTAGGAATTAGTTGGATTATATAATTAGTGTAATTAGATTTATTTAAGTAGAATGGTTAGATTTATATGTTAGTTCGAGTAATTAGCCCAGTTAGTTTAGGTTGATTTAATTAAGTGCTTTAATTTATTTATTTTGTAATTTATTTAATTACAGGTAATTTATTTAATTATCAATTATTTTTCGAAAATTAAACCGGGATAATCGGTGATCGGAATTTCGTGTTGATTGTAATGGTGTGCTTAAATTCTGCAATTGAGTGTTAAATTGTGCACATTAAGTGGTGATTGTAATTTTGAGTATTTAATTCAAAATTTGAAAATTTCAGTAATTATTCAGAAAATCCCAAGTGTTGGACTTTAACACCGAAAATGATTTTATATACTATATAAAACAATGGGATTTTAAATTGAAAGATATCATTTTTTCTGGATCGAGTTGACCGTATACCCACACACGACTATTTTTATCGTGTATTTTTAATACGAAGAAAATAGGTCAAGTTCACTATTTTAATTGAGGCATTTGAGTGTAATGTATGGTGTCCTGGGCCAAGATTGAATGGTCGTGTGTTGGTTAAGAGAACCCGTCCCAAGCATTTATGCCGAACGTTACCCACTTAATGGGATTCGGGTCGCAATAAATTCTGGACCTATGCTCCTTTGGGAAAGCTATCTTTGAGAGATGAAGCCGTGCTCAATGGTGGTGAGACGATGCCTGGCTACGCTAGTAGACCGCCAAACTTGGGAGTAGGCCGTACCCTTGAAGGGCGAAATTATCAATTGGAACGCATGATTAATTGAGTTAGATGCACCTAATTATGAGACAAAACTATGTGGCACAGTATGGGACATGTTATAACGGTTTGGCCCTATAATCGGGACCCTTGTGGTTGTTTGAGAAATGCATGATGGCGTTCTAACTGACTGGGTATGAATATTGCATGTCTATGATATAAACTGTGTTGACATGTAGAAAGGATCTGAGATGAGATAAGTCTCTATGGTTGTGTAGTTGTGTGGTTAAGACGCTTCTAGATGTATTACCCTCATAATAAGGGTTTAAAGCGTGAACTCACTGAGATTTATATCTCACTCCGTCGTGGGCTCAATTCTTTTCAAGGCTGTAGAGTGGAGGACCTGGAGCCAAGCTGAGGGGATCCGTGGTGTAGGTCAGATAGGACAACTCTTTTTGAGAGTCAGTCTTTTGAAATCTTTTGGGTAAAGACTTTTGTACATGACTCAGTATATTTATAAAAGCATGTTTGTTTGTGAATGTGTTGTCCTGCTTTTTTATCTCGAGATGGTTACTATCAGGGGATTTATTGTTCGATTCCGCATGTGCAATAAAATAAAAGGGTCGGCGACTCGTTTTGGGAAGTTGCAAAAATTTTATCAACCACAGAGGGATGGGCACACGCTTGAGGATCGGGGCGTGATACTTTTACTCCTCATTAGCTATTTAACTTATAAAAGCTTCTGATCTAGAGATTCTAAATTTTCATGACCAGTCTAGATCAACCAAGCCACAGGCATGCCAACTTTCACCTATCAGGAGCTTCAAGAAGCAACAGATGGATTCAAAGAACCGGGTAGGGGTACTTTTGGAACAGTGTACAAAGGTGTTCTCGGATCCAAGGATACAAACTTTGTGGCAGTAAAATTGTTGGCAACAAGGACTAGAGAAAGCGAAAAGGAGTTTGAAAGAGAAGTGAGCACAATTGGCCAAACTAACCACAAGAACTTAGTGCATTTACTTGGATTCTGCAATGAGGTTCAACACCGATTACTAGTGTATGAATTCATGAGCAACGGTAGTACGGCATATTTTCTTTTCAACTCTTCAAGGCCTAGCTAGTGCAAAAGAATAGAAATTGCCTGTGGTGTTGCGAGGGGCCTCTCTTGCTTGCATGAGGATTGCACCAGGCATATAATCCACTGCAACATCAAGTCACCAAATATTCTTATTGATGGCTATCTTGTTGCAAAAATATCAAACTTCAGATTAGCTAAGTTCTTGATGGCTAACCAAACACAAACCACCACTGGTGTGAAGGAACCGGAGGTTATTGAGTGCCAGAATGGTTCAGGAATATGCCTATTTCTACCAAAGTAGACGTTTACAGCTTTGGCATTTTGTTGCTTGAGCTCATCTGCTGCAAAAAGAGCCATAAGCCAGAAGCCAAAAGTGAAGCTCAAAGTGTATTGGTCACGACTGCTACCATGACAGGAATCTACTTGTGCTAGTGGAGAGTGATGAGGAGGCATTAAGAGACATAAAAATGGTGAGAAGATTTTGTGATGACGACACTGTGGTGCATCCAGGAACACCCAGCTTTTAGGCCAACCATGAAGAAAATCACTCAGATGCTGGAAGGAGATGTTGAAGTCTCAGCCCCCAGATCCAAGCTCGTTTATTAGTTCAATATGATTTTGATTATTTAGACAACTGGTATCTGTAATAATGAAAAGTATCTGTATGGTTCATAAGTGCACCTACGCCAAAATAAACATTGTCATAATATGTTCACATAAATCCAGTTTCAATCAGCTAGATCTTCCTAAAGTTTGAAATTCACTAGCATGTTGGCAAATTGTTGGCAAAATTATTTTAAATCTCTTAGGAATTCTTCGTGGATCGTATTCCATTGTGTTGCAGGTAAAACTAATGTGACCCCATCAATGCATTTCCATCGACCATTTTGCTTCATCAAAATTGCATTCGATGCCATAAAAGAGTATCTTAACCTCATCGAAGCAAAACAGATCTTATCTGCTAAATTTGAATGGTGAGAAACCATATGAGGCTTGCTGATCTTCAAGTCGAGGATCAGTACCCTGAACTCCTAAATTCAGAAGGTCTGCTGCTTTTTTTATTCACGCAGAAGGGACTTTCACTTCCTTTTGGCAACCAACTTCATATAGACCAAAGAAATCACAGTCCGCAAATCACGTAGTTGGAAGCATAATCAAACAAAGTTTCTTCTCGGTTGATCTTTTGAGAAATTGCGAGAAGTGACAAAAGAAAGACAATACTCTAAGCATACATATGACTTTCCAAATGGTCATTAAAGATCTTGTATAAACCACTCGGCAAGCTACTGTTAATGCCATTGGACAATGGAAAGACCCAGAAGATCCAAATCTAGCATCAATTTGCATCAGAAGCTTAAAGGGTTCGATTTCATAGTTCTTTTTGTCAGTTATGGGGTCTGCCAGCTTATTTGCTATCGTTCTAATGTCATTTTTATTCAAAAAAAGGGACGATATTTGGGTCAAGGTCTTCGTCTTTTGTTTGTTTCACTTTGGAACATTCTGCTTGCGCCAATTTTATATAAGTAGATGAATGCCCTTAATGCACCTGGTGAAGCAAAAAAAAAAAAAAAAAATTCGGATATGATAAAAGGTTTAAGAGGAAGGGAGAAGCATGACGGTTAGTTGCTAAGGGTTAACAAATTAAATCCCTAATTTTATGAAAAACGTTTCAAAAATTATAACAGGCAAAAATTTTAGTGTCTATGGTGAGGGCCCAAGCAAGAGCCATGTCTATCCAGCCTAATTCGTGCGTAAATCAAGCTCCATTCAAGTTCATCCATCTCTAACCTACATCACCTTGACGTCCTAAGACATATACAGACTATTTACAGAGCATATTGAAATTTAAAGTTGAATATATTAGTTTTCCTCGCTCCAACAGGTGTCCATAAGATTTTTATTAAGTTAGTGACTTAATACTTCATCGATTCTCTATAAGCTCTAAATGCTCTATATTTTTATGGTATTAGTGTACTACATGTCCTAAAACCTATTATACAAATGCAATCGAATTCTCAAACTTTCAAAAAGTGAAATCTTGCTTAAAATTTTTCAAATAGGTTCACTCAAGTTCCTCTGTTTACATCCATTTCATTTCGCTATATACTACTTTTTTTACCATTTTTTTTAAGAAAGAAGTGTTGATAAAGTTGCTACATTGACATTAAAAAAAAAGGGGAAAAAAAGGAAAGAAATTGATTTCGAGATTTTATAAAAATAGAAAATTGAAATAAAAAATTGGAAAAAAAAAGGGAAGAATCAAACATAAGACAAGCTGAGAAGAATAGCGGCAGTTCCCGTAAAGGTGGTGGCGGCTTGGTGACCACCCATGCATCGGCGAGGGGCCGACATCCCTCACCGGACTTAGGTAAGCTAGTGCGACCCTTGCCACCACCTTTGCATACTTAAAAAAAGGATAAAAATTAAGTAAGCGTGTGCGAGACAAGGGAGCCAGGCAAGGTGGCATCCCTTGTCACTTGCTGAGAAGGACCTTGTCGTTGGCTACTCTCGCTCCTCCAGTAATTACGGCTGCGACCCCTGGTCAAATCTACGACAAGAGGATGACCCTTGCACAGATCGGAGACGATGTTCATTGCCCACATTGTCAAAGAAGATCGAAGAAGGAAGTAGTGTTCGGCCGCCAGGTGGTTAATCTCTAGCGAATGGCGGACTTGAGCGCGAATAGAGATCTCGTTACCATGGGAACTTAGGAAACAGCACCAGCTATGGCTATAAAAAGAAGTGGTCAAATGCAAAAATCGATGGAGACTATTCTCGAGAATGATTTTCTCTTTAATTTTACTTTTTTACAATTGATTATATTTTAATTGCAACATACAACATTCAGCTTTCAATATCTTTTAATATTTTTAGGGAAAATTTTAAATAAGAACTTGAAGTGCTCTCATTTTCTCAAATAGGGACCTAAAGTGGATTTTATTTCAAATAATAATTTGAAGTATCTCACTTTTTTAAATAAAGGTCCGAAGTAGTTATAGCTATTTCAAATAAAGGCATAACCTCGTCGGTTCATCATAAAAAATATTCAGGTCAATCATGGGCTAAATTTTAGTTAAATTATATTTAAAAAATTAAACAATAATTAAAAAATTACTGCACCATCACCGGTGGGATGGCGGCAATGATCAACGACCATTTACTATATCTAGATGAGGGTCACTAGCCCTTATGTAGGCTTGGTAGCCATCCTGTAGATCTGGTCGGCAAGAGTCGCTGACCCTTGCCAAGGTGCTAGAAATCCCATCATCCATCATGGTTGCCCCATCGATGATAGGGCAATAGCCATAGGCAAAGGGCCTATGTGTTTCCTTTTTTTTTTTTTTTTTTTTATCAAGTTTTAGGTTTTCTATGGAAAAAGAAAAAGAAAAAAGGAAAAAAATTAAAAGACGAAAATGCGCTTGAGTAGTCGGTGAGGTCAAGCCGTTCTTTAAGATCGATATATAGCCACTTTAAATCTTTATTTGAGATAATGCCCATTTGGTGCTCTTATTTGAAAAGATAAGTATACTTTTGAGTACTAATTTAAAACAACGTTTACTTTAAATTCTTATTTGTTTGACGTGACATCCAAATTAGTGCCTCTCTTTCTGAACAGCAATGAAAAAGACATGTCAACTTTTTCTTAACGAAATTGAACAGAATAAACAAAGCGAATTGTTTAAATGCGGAGTTATGTTTATCCATCGTTGATGTAGCCGTTCCTCTCCAAGCTTCACAAGGCTCATTGCAGTCCAAAGCATCAGATCACCACACCGCCATGGGTCACATCCGCTGAGCGCATGCTCGATGCGGGACGGCACAACAAATTTCCACGTGCATTCGCGCATTGAAACATTCAATTTCCTCAAAGTGACCTGTAATCGCTTTGATTCTTGTGTTTTGGTCAAAATAACATTTTCAACTCACAAAGTCTCCTCCTCCAAACCTAAAAGATCTTTCGGTCATAGTCTTCTGAATTCGTCTGCTTCTCCCTAGGAAAGACTTGCCTTATTATAAATTTGATAAGCTTGGCGCTACCGGTCGACGGGAATATCACGAAGTACGCCTACTCCAATCATGTTTCCGTGCACGGCACTTTTCAGCAATATCATGTAGCTTGTTGGCCCTAGTTCCAACTGTTAATGTTAGCAATTTTGCCAGCGATAAATGCAAAGAGTAATCATCCCCTTTCTTAGGAATTTATTGCTCAAAATAAAAGCTTAGTAGTGAAATTAATGGCTTGCCGACATAGATCACTTTATAAGATAGTAAGTTAGTGGCGAAGTAAGGAACTTACCAACTTCAAGCAGAACATATCTTACCACTCAAAATAAAAACTTAGCAGTGAAATTAATAACTTAAGAAATTTAACTGATAAATTACCAACAGGTCTTGCTAAGAGTTGGTAAGTTGATTACAAAGTGAGGAATTTGCCTTTGGAAATATAACATTGGTTATTAACTTGCTATGGAAATCACCAAGGTAGGCCCGCTTTTAGTATAGTAAGTTGCCAAAATTTTGAGAGATTTGCTAACACCAAATTCAATCCTAAATTGTAAGCTTCCACCATAAAAGTTAGTAAGTACGAGTGAAATTAGCAACATGTCTGCTCTCTCTTAGGGTAGTAAGTCTCCCATGAAGTATGAAGTTTATAAAAGGTCTTACTCAGTGAAAAGTTTATTAACTTATTTTGGAGGTTGTTGTTGTCTTTGGAGATTCTCAGTACAGTTAAGGACTGTGAAAGCAGTAATTTACGAACTTAAGCTTGATTCCATGTAGATGATAAAATCATTATTTCGTTGGTTAGTTACTAATTAATTGAAGAGGCCCAATTGTAAAGCTCTAAAAATCCATATTGTGGTTTGTTGATATTTACCGGTCAATACAGGCTCACTAAAACATCTACCGGTGGATATTAGACTTGAGAAAGGTACGCTTTTCGTTCGTAAATTATAAATTATTTCGACTGGAGAAAGAGCACTGCCAATCAACTTTTACAAGAAACTTGTAAATGTGAACAATAACATATAAAAGAATCGAGAAAAATAATTTGATTAAACAATAACTACAAGAAAAAAATAAATATCGATGAGAATATGAAAAAGTAACCTTTAAAAAAAAATGATGAATGTATGATACAACTAATAAGGTATCTAAAGAGAAAGAAACATAATTAAGCAAAAAGGAAAATGCCTCAATGACAATAACGTTGACCAAGCTCCTAATAAAATAATACTTTTGGTGGTCCTTGCTGATACACACACCATTCCGAATCATTATTTACGAGAGAGAGAGACTCGAATTCTATAAACAACGCTGGTCTTCATCCTTGAGGCCGCAATAGCTCAAGTTTCCATCTCATATGGCTTCAGGGATGCTCGGAATCCTTCTGCTGCTTGTTACGCTTCCACTTTCTGTCAAGGCTCAGGCCAACGGCAACCTCACCTTGGGCTCCTCGCTAACGGCAGATGACCAGAACTCTTCCCGGCTGTCGCGGTCGGGCGAGTTCGCCTTCAGGTTCCGGCCAATGGGACAAGGAGTTCATTTGTTGGCAATATGGTTCGAGAAGATAGAGGAGAAGACCATCGTCTGGTCGGCAAATGGCGATAATCTAGCGCCGGAAGGTTCGAAGATCCAGGTTGACCACCGACGGCCAGCGATGCTTGTCGACCCAAATGGAACAGAGTTGTGGTCTCCTAGCCCGACCGTCACTGGTGGAGCGTATGCGGCCATGCTTGACACGGGGAACTTTGTCCTAGTTAGCCAGAACTATGTTAACTTGTGGGAGACGTTTAGCCAGCCGACCGACACAATGCTGCCTACGCAACGGTTAGATCAAGGGACTAAAGTTAACGCTCGCTACTCCGAAATGAATTACTCCACCGGGAGATTCCACTTCATGCTGGGAGACGACGGAAATCTTGCATTCTATGCCACTCCTATCCCATGGGATGCCTCAGATACTTATTGGGTCAGCAACACCGTAGGCAGCGGCTTTGGATTGATGTTCAATCAAAGTGGTCGGTCTACCTCACGGCTAGGAATGGAACAGTGCTCAAACTCATCACCTCGGGCACAATCCCGACCAGCGAATTTTACCAAGGAGCGATCCTTGAATATGACGGGGTCTTCAAGCAATATGTATACCCTAAGACGGCAAAGTCAAGTTCACTACCTAGTAACTCAGCCAAGTCAAGTTAAATATAATTTACGACTCATCTATGACTCAACAAGAACAAAAAAATAAAAATAAAATAAAAATTGCTAATCCAATCTCTTGAAAGATTTCAAACTACTCAGCTAATTAGGAGGCCTCTAGTAGTACAAAAGGCAAAAGAACACCCCCTCCACTGCCTTGTAGCTTTCTTGTTGCAATTAGAGTGTAAGTTTTGGCGCCGTCTGTTGTTCTTTTGTCCAAGCTATAAAATTCTTCACCTTTACCAAAAAAAAAAAAAAGGTAATAGAACACCCCAAGTATCACAACTTGGCAAAGAGGGGCATGTAAATGCCAAAACATCCAAAAGTTAAAGTAATACTTAATAAAAAAAAGGACACTCAAGTGCTAACTCAAACTACGTTTGCAGGAAATCTGATGTGACATTATTTTATTAATAAAATTGGTCTACATCTTGGAAATGGAGAGTATGACCGTCTTTTTGAATTTCACAGAGATTTTGGTTAATCAATGGGTGGTTTTATGGATGCTATGGTCGTGAGTTCTCGTGAGCTGAAAAATGTGAGAGAAAGTGAGCAAGCAATTGAGTGAGAGTGTGGGTTCTTGTGAGAGATGGATGGATAATGAAATTCTGTAGGCATTGGTGGCGAATCGGCGAGTTAAAGAGAGAGACCAAGTGAGCGATCAAGAGAGAGAATATAAAAACCCTAATTGGCCCCTCCTCAAGAATGCACGAAACCCTAGCCAAGATCGGGAAAGCTCAACCCCGATCGATCTGGCTCAATGATCTTCGAGAATTCGAGGAGGAGGAGAAGGGTAATTGTTTCTGAGAAGGGAGTAAAGGTGGAGGATGAGGTCTTCCTCGTTGCAGCCCGCTCGGAAGGGTGCGCCACTGGCCCTCACCCTCACGGTTGATGTAGCCGGCGAAGAGCTTGTCCATCTCAAGCATCTAGGGCCCACTCTTCAGCCCCACCTTACTATAGCATGGGGTCTTCGTGTTGTCTATGTGGACCATGACAAAATGACATCATTTAGCATCGTCTTGCGTAGTCTATGTGGACGATGTGACGTCACTCACCTTGTATATGTGGATTTTTTTTTTCCAGAAATGCCACATCATTTAAAATTCTTGCCAAAAAAAAACCATGTCAATTACTTGGCTAAAAATCCTCATTGTTGGCACTTAAGTGTTTATTTTTCTGATTTTGATACTTAAGTGTATTTTTTGGAAGTTTTGTCATTTATTTGTTTTCCATGCCAAGCTGTGGCATTGGAGGTGTTCTTTTAACCAGTACAAAAGATAGGTCTATGTTAAATGATCCTACGCTTGAATTGTTTTATCTTATTCTTCAAACTAGCACTTGGCTTCATTCTTTAGCTCATATAAATAACCTATAACTCTCTAAACTAGACTTTTCCTCCTTCAAAAGTGTAACGCGTGCCATCGCTGCAGCGGGAATGCCATCATTGCATGCGCACAACGAACGTGTTAACTATATTATAACTAGGTGGGTCGTGTCCAATTTGGATTGTGTTAAAAGTGATTTTATTCAAATTGATCCATTTAAATCAATTGATCAATTTTATGTAATACAATTTTAGCAACTCAAACCCAACCCAACCCAACCCAACCCAACCCATATATCAATAAAAAGATGTCCATATTCATACCAAAACATTTAACCTACTTTAAGATCTTCATAAGAATATGCCATTTGGATAGATTTTTTTTTTATCAAATTAGAAAAATAAATTAACTAAATAAAATTTGTTAGTTAATAAAAAGAAAAAACATTAAAAAAAAACCTGAACATTGAAATGCACATAAAGAACTGGAAGAATATTTATGTGTTGTGAGAAAATATACGAGGAAGTTACCAAAATAATCCTAAATCTAAGGTATTTGTGCCAATTAATCCTAAATCTTTTAATTTTGCCAATTTAATCATAACCTTCTGACGATTTGCCAATTTAGTCGTTTTAGCCAATTTAACCGGAAATCAGTAACGTGGACGTCAACCGTCCTATGTGGCATAGTTGGCGAATGACAACAAACGCTGATATGGATAATTTTATTTTTGAATAATATTCTGATTTTTTTTATTTTCCTTTTCCTTTTCCTTATTCATTCATTATTTTTTTTTTTTTTTTTAAAGTCGGCGAGGTCACCGGCGACCACGAGTGAGGGCCAAAGACTCTCGCCGGCTTGTAAAAATTGTTCTAACATCATAGAAAAAAAGAAAAGAAAGAAAGAAAAAGAAAAGAAAAATATAAAATATAATATAATAAAAATTGTAAAAATTTAAGAACATTTTTAAAAAATAAAAAAAATTATAAAAATTATTCTAACATCACCAACTCCACCCAACACATTGCGTGATTTATTCACTACTAGAACACCGGTAAAAAGTTCTTTATTTTTCATATGGATTTGAAACAGGTTACATATCAAACCATTTAAGATAGTAAATTGTTAAAATTTATTTCTTGAACCCACTTAAGCCCATTTTAAAAACATAAAACAACACATTTTTAACCTACACCATCAAATAAGAGTTAAAATACGAGTTTTTTTTTTTACCCATTTGGCCGCCTCTAATGACAACCGTGTTCAAAAATAATTCCACATGCAATATAATCATCTTCACATTTTATTCCAAGCCGGGAAAAACACCACACGATAAACACCATTCCGTAGATGAATGGGGTCAATGGAGCAAAGAGACACAAATTATTAGAATACGTACATGAATATAGAGCAAAAGGCACGCAATACCCTAAAAAATCTACGCCGGCTTTCTTGTCGTTAAAATATCTCTTATTGCTTGATAATGGAATTTATAGACTCTTTATATACATGTGATATCCTTCCATTTAGTAGCTTAAGCTACTTTTAACCTGGATTGCACACGAGATGGAGGTTTTAATACATGTGGTCTTCCTGAAGCGGAAAATTGTCCAAAAAAAATTCTAAACTTATTTCATTTTTGTCAATTCAGTTATAAACTTTTTTAATTTTGCCAATCCAATCCTATACATTTTCATTTCTTGCCAATTCAATCCGTCCGGCCAATTTTGACTAGAAATTGCTGACATGGATGGCCAGCACTGACGTGACACTTTTTAAATAATATTTCATAATATTTTGAATTTTTATGGTTTTTTCTTTTTTACTTTTTAGGGGGGTTTGGTGCATGCTAAAGGGATCTTAGTTATCCCACATCACTTGGGAGAAGCCCTCTGGCCTGCTTTATAATCGCTGCAGCCCCCTCACCTCTCAAGACATCTTTTGGGGATGAGACCCTCCAAATTGGCATCAAAGCCAGGTTAAGGTGGATTTGGATGCATGCCAAAGGGATATTAGCTATCCCACATCGCTTGGGAGAAGCCCTATGGCCTACTTTATAACTACTGCGGTAGCCATAAATTTAAAAAACATAAAAAAAATTATTAAAATATCATTTTAAAAATGTCACATTAGCGCTAGTTGTCCACATTAGCAATTTCATATCAAAATTGACTAGATGGACTTAATTGGCAATAAATGAAAATGTTTAAGACTAAATTGGCAAAATGTGAAAATGTTTAGGACTGAAATGACAAAATTGAAAAGTTTAGGACTGAATTGGCAAAAGTGTAATAGGTTTTAGACTATTTGGACAATTTCCCCATTCCTGGAGCTTGTGACAATGCAATTCTCGTTAGAAAAATCTTATAATATGTCGCGAGCTTCCCTAACTGTAAACCATCTAGAGTTTAACTAATGAATTATTAAGTTCAAACCTAATTCATGCTCTCTTAAACCTATACCAACTTACAACTTAAGTTCAAGTTGTTAACAAGCAAGATTGATTTATTTCGAAATCACCACTAATCAATTTTTTATGGATCGATTAGAAACCCATGTAAAGTATGGGAGCATATTTGACTTTTATGAACCGGAGATTAAATGGATTCAGGAACTTGTTTATACTAGATTATTTTAGTGCTCTTTTGGTGCCTTTTCTCTTCTATAAAAAAAAAAGTTTGTCAAGCAATTTAGATTGATTTTAATCCCATCGAAGCATGGGAGAGTATTTTACTTTTATGAATCAGAGATTAAATGGATTCATGGACTTTTTTATACTAGATTATTTTAACGCTCTTTCAGTACATTTTCTCTTTTATTAAAAAAAATGTTTGTCGGGCAATTTGGATTAATTTTAACCCCATCGAAGCAAAGCAATTTGCAACTATGTTAATTAAAACAATATTTAAACCTAAATATGGTTTCCAATTACCATATAATTTCAATTAATTCTTTTTGAGAATTTATTTTTTGTCACACCCCGACCCTCGAGCGTGCGCCCATCCCTCACTAGTTGATTAAATAGCAATGTTCCGGAACGCATCACCAACCCTCTCATTTTAATACGCATGCAGAAGCATATAAAATCCCCAGATAATAAGATAATGGGATAGGAAAGTAGGGCCAATTTTTCACAAAATACCTTTTTATAAACACCCAAGTATATACACAAAGGTTTACAAAATGGATCGGCTCCCAACAAAAGAGGATTGTCCTACGACTAGCTAGCCGGATAAAATTGCCGATTCTTCGGGCTTCACTTTTCAAACTCCGAGGCTTCTGGTCCTTCGCCAATACCATCTAAGGACCTGAAAATAGTTATACAATAACTAGTGAGACAATGCTTCAGCAAGTTATACACCATAAGACCCGATTAGGAAGCGAATATAGCAAGTTATACACCATAAGACCTGTTGACACCTAATCTTGGCAAATCTAGGAAAATAAGGAAAATAAAAATTGCATCGGAACAAATAAAAGGAAAAAATGAAAAAAATGGAGGAAATTGATTTGATTGATTATGCATGGAAATTTGAAATTTTGATGAGTATTCGGATTTCGTTAAATACAAAAGCAATTTAAAAATCAAGTGAATAAGAGGCAAGAATTTTGCAAAATGAAAGAAATCTGAGCAGAATCAAGCTGATTGCGAAATTATGCTCTGATTTGCAGTTTTGATTTAATGCGACAGAAGATGGAAACTCGAAAAATGCCATACAAAGCGGCCATTCAAAATTAGTATAAAAGAGAGTTTCATTTTTCGTAACTAGGGCAGATTTTTCGAAAATTGAGAGCAAAAATTTGAGAAAAATTGATGCAAAACTTCGTGGAAGAATTCAAAAGAGGGAGTAGTCGAAGTCAACAGGGCTTCTGCTGAGAAAAGACAAAACGGAAGAGGGTACAGAGAGAAAAGGGGAGAGATGACGTAAGAGCAGAGGGAGAGAAAAAAAGAAAAAAGCAAAATAAAGTCACTATTCATCTTCCTCCTTTGCACCCGCCGCACGCGTCTCCCATCGCCGTCGTGCCTCTATACCCGCGACCTGCTGCTACCCAGCTCGACACCGGAGCTCCAAAGGTCGCCACTCCGACCTCGCCGCGCCACCACCTGCCGCCTCTGCCCGAGCACCGGCACCTCTGACTCTACTCACGACCCCGCACCACCGTTTGGAGCCCGACGCCGCGCCGCACCTGCAACTTGCGACCCACACGTCGCCGATTTCGGTCCGTTGCTCGCCACCGCCTCAGCATCCCGCTCGGCCCCGTCGCGCCCGCCGGACTGCTTGTGCGCCCAACATGAGCACCCGAGCACCTTCAGCCCCTTCGCCGCCTGCAACGGCTGCCTCTGTGATCCGACACTCCTGCCCGACGACCACCGCCGCTGTGACGCTCGCCCGCGCTTCGCCTCCCTTCGCCCGGCGCCCCGACGCCGCGCCGCAACCACCCGAGGCCTCCTGCCGTCCCTACAGCACCCCACCGTTTGAAGCTGCGACCCGACGACCCGCGGTCCGCGATCCGCGCCCCCGGCTCCGTCTCCCCTCCTCTCGCCCGCGAAGTTGCCACCACTGCCAAGCCGAGATCCAGACGCTGGAGCTCCCCGTCGCCGCCCAGCTTGGTCAGAGCTCCGACCGCGACGCCCCTGCCGGACCTCCGATCAACCACCCTTGGCCGGGCCCCACGGCTGCCAAGCCCAATTTTAAAAAAAAAAAAGAAAAAAAAAAAGAAAACACATTAGGTAATTTTCTTTAGTTTATTTTTTTTTAATTTATTTTACTTTTATCTTGTCTTTTAGTATAATTAGTCTTTAGTATATGATTGGAAATTCAACATATCACTTGATTCGCAACCGCATATGAGTTTTTTATTTCATCTATAAGGCTTTAGATGAAATAATTAATCCAGTGGGAATAAAATCGATACTTTGATCTTTAAGGCTTAAGATCAATTTATCGATTTTACTAGCGAAATATTATCTCTTGATCTGAATAATGTGTGATATCATTGGTTTGGCTTGTCATGATCGCTTTGTTTATCTTGAAATGTGTTTAGGTTATAATATTGCATGTTTTAGGGTTTACATATTTAGAATAGGAATCTTATTTTGAATTTTAAAATCAAAAATCAAAAAAATCAAATCAATCAATTTAGGTTGCTAGAATTTTAATTTGGATTGCATGTTTAATTATTTGGCAATTATTAATTTCGAAATTAATCAAAAACAAAAAAATCATCATATACATGTCATGTAGTGTTAAAGCATATTTTGCGTCATTGCATATTATGATTAAATTACACTTAGTTTAATTCTAGATAATATTTTTTTCTTAATTTATTATAAGTTTAGGTATTTTCTAGGTATATTGCATTTTAGGATTATTTAGGTTAAGATAATGTTTTAGTTTAAATTAGGATTTGGCTCAACCTAATTCCTGATATAAATTAAATAGGATCTTAATCTAATTAGGTAATTTTCACATTTCACCAAATTTCGAATTTCATGAAAAAATACAAAAAAAATGTCTTAGAATAAATTAGTTCTATTCCCTAGGATAGATTGCATTTTTAGGAAAAATAAAAAATGTCATTGCATGTCATTAAAAATAGATTTATGAAATGCACGTCATTTAGAGATTGTTGTTAGGTCCATTTAATTAGAAATTCCATGTCGTTAGAATTAGGTCATTTAGTTAATATTGCATTGCATATTGCATGATTTTCATTAATTAATTGAAAACAAAAAAAGAAATTGCGTGTTAATTAGAAACCATATCTAGGCTGTTGATGTGGATTTTAATTTAACATTACAGATGCTTTCGTAGCTTTAAGGTAAGTTTTTGCAATTTATTTATTATTTATTTGGGTGTTAAATTGGTAGATTGCGCACCCGCATAATCACCTCATATGTTAGGGAGATAAATTTAAAATCAATTTAAGCTGCCTGCAAAAATCATTTTTCAAAATAAAAGAATGGTACCGAAAGGGCATTAGAGAAATCTAGTATAACCAAGTCCCCGTATCCATAGTCTCTGGTTCGTAGGAGTAAAGTAAAACTCTCGTTACTTTACTTGGGTTTCTAATCGATCCACCAAAAATAGATTAGTGGCGACTGATAGATAAAATCTATATACATGTTAAGAACTTGAACTTAAGTCGCGAATTGGTATGGGCTTGGAAGAGCCCGGGTTGAGTCTAGGCTTAATAATCCATTAGCCAAATTTTAAGTGGTTCACACCCCGAAATTTAGGTCGCGACAAGACCCAATTAGGAAGTGAATACGCCCTAAGGGCTGCCTAAGCACAATCACGAGTCAAATAACTTACCTTGGCCTCAGTTCCTTCCTGTAATTCAACACAATTCATAATCTCATCAAGTCACATCAATACATCAAATCCAAGATGACATATGGGGGCTTAATAATCCATTAGCCAAATTTTAAGTGGTTCACACCCCGTAATTTAGGTCGCGACAAGACCCGATTAGGAAGCGAATACGCCCTAAGGGCTGCCTAAGCACTATCACGAGTCAAATAACTTACATTGGCATCAGTTCCTTCCTGTAATTCAAAAAAATTCATAATCTCATCGAGTCACATCAATACATCAAATCCAAGATGACATCTGGGGGTCTCATCCTCAAAAGACGTCTTGAAAGATGAGGGGGACCACAACGGTTATAAAGCAAGCCAGAGGGTTTCTCCTGAGCAATGTGGGACAGCTAAGATTTCTTTAGCATGCACCCGGATCCACCTTAACCTAGCTCTAATGCCAACCCAGGGGTCTCAGCCTCAAAAGACATCTTGAGAGGTGAGAGGGACCGCAACAGTTATAAAGCAAGCTAGAGAGCTTTTTCCAAGCGATGTGGGACAGCTAAGATCCCTTTAACATGTCACCGAACCCACGTGCATTATCCAAGATGACATA
Organism: Eucalyptus decipiens; assembly: GCA_014182575.1. NCBI lineage: Eukaryota > Viridiplantae > Streptophyta > Magnoliopsida > Myrtales > Myrtaceae > Eucalyptus > Eucalyptus decipiens. Next base: position 61,402,366 of record CM024611.1, read on the forward strand.
TCTAGTTACCGAGCCAATATAATATAATGTTCTTTCTCCAAGATGACAGACTGAGTTATTGAGCTGAACTAATATAATATCTTTCTCCGAGATGACGTACCAAGTCTTTGAACCGACATAATATACGTCTTTCTCTGAGATGACGTACTAAGCCACCGAGCCGACGTTCGTTCTCCAACAATTTCTCACTTTCTATTATACCCGGTAAAATAGCCGTGTGTGGGTACATAGTTGGCCTTAGTTAAAATATAATAATTTCATTTCCATAAATCTTACTATTTTATACAGTCCATCAAAATATTTTTGGCATTGTAATTAGGAATATATCCTAAAATCACAATTCACACCAAATCAGTACAAATTCGAGTTCAATTAAATAAACAGATCACATCATCACAATCAACATAAAATTCCGGTCACCGACTATCCTAGTCTAATTTCTGGAAAATAAATAATTAATAAAATAATTACGGAAAATAATTATTAAATGCAATAAATGCATACTTAGGCCCGTAATATCTAATTATATGCCAGAACAAGCCCGGAAAATTTTCAAGACTCGTTAAATAAATGCTATAGTCTATTTACTCGCTAATTGTACTAACTATCTACCTAACATGCATCGGCAAATAATTAAATTCACTAATCTAATCTAACTAACTATCTAATTCATGCTTAACTTAAACTAATCAACCCTTAAGCATCATTAACCTACTAAACGAGGATTGGTGAGTTAAACTCACATGATTAATGATTGGCTCGGATCAAAACGACGGCGTCATGGTGAGGAATGACAACCTCCAAAGCGGGACTACCAAGTGGGGCTGGGACGGGCTCGAAAATAGGTCTTGATGTCCACAAACCCCCACTAGAAAAAGCCTCTAAAATTGGGGCCAAAGAGCTGCAACGGTGGCTGGTTTGGGCATGGTTCGAGACTAGGTTCGGCAGCCGCCGGTGGTGGTGTGGGCCGTGATTGAAACAGCCATGAACCGACCGAGTTGAGTCGACTGAACTTGCTCAAATGGGTTGCTGAATGGGCTTCGAATATGGGCCAACTTGGATGAGTGGTGAAGCGGTGACAGCCGAAGGAGATTGGTGGGGTTTGGTGGGGCAGAAACATGCAGGAAAAATAAAAATAAGGAGAAGCAGCAAGCTCGGCAGGGTGCACGTGAAGAAAAAATGGACGAAAGGGGACGGGCCAGTGATGTCTTCGACCGAACCAACAAGAAAGACAAAAAAACAAACAAGAATAGTTGAGTCGGTGGCAGCTGGCAAAAGAAGTTTGACCGAATGAGACAAGGAGGGGGTCGTCGAAGCCAGCGGCTAGAGAAAGATCAAAGAAGGAACAAAACAGAAATTAAAGATAAGATTGCAAGCATGGTCGGCTGTGAGGAAAAGAAAAAGAGAATAAGAGAGAGAGAAATGCACGTACACGGATAAGAAGAATGAGGGGGCCATCGGTCAACATTCAAGCAAAAAGGGAAGACCACGCTTTCTCAAGGAACCGTTGACTGGGGAAATGAAATACGCGAGGGAGAGAGAGATGTTGCCCCCGGGGGGGGGGGCAAGAAAATTAAAAGAAAACTTCTTAATTTTGTCCAAATTTGATCCTACAAATTCCCAAATAGAAAGTTTAGTCTTCATTTGCTTAATTTCATTATATCTCCCAAAATAACAAGTCTTGGATAGCAAAAATGGCGTTCCTTTCAATTCCGAATTTTACTTCTTCTTTTCTTGAAATTCGATTTCTTGAACAAACTTCTTCTATTGAGGTTTGATTTGTTGCGGAAAAAGCCCATGAAATTCTCTATCACTAATTCACTCACACCAGATGCCAAAAATCTCTTCAAATTGGCCAATCCGAATTTTCGTTCATTTTCTGAATTTTCCAATCGATTTTCCGTAAAAATCTCAAACTCGCCAAAAATTCCTTAAAATGTGAGTTAATGTTCCTATAATGACTCATGACACGACCGAACTTTCAATTTCTAAAATCAAATTCAAATTCACGGTTAGTTTCAATCTAACGTGATTTTAGCATGATCTAGCCTATCGAGTAACTTTTAGGAATTTTGTGTGCAATGGACCCGTGGTCAATTTTCTTTGAGCCACATGTACCTTTTCGACACATTGACGATTCTCGGTTGTCATGAAAATCTCAAGAATTTAAATATGGACACAGGGTACCAAAACGATAGAAAAATTAGTTTAGTGTCGGTCTACGGGAATTTTCCAATTTAGTGGAGTCATCCACGTTTAGCCATACATCTCAGTCGAACTGACCTATCTCTAATCCCTAATCGATTTTTAACTATGCCGTAATAACCTTTAAAGATAAGCACAGTCGAGTAGCCGATTCATGGTTGAATTCCGAAGTCTATTGCGTTAAAATCCCTTAATGGTTTAAACGGATATGCCAGTTATCTCATGAGTAGCCAACTTAGAGAAAAACACTATAGGCATGTTGATGAAAGACCCAACTTATTTAATCAAAATCGGAACCTGAAAATCAGGATGTCACATTTTTAATGAACGCTAAATTATGTTATTCTAACCTAAGGTAAACATACATGATGTACTAATTTTTTTTGTTTGTATGATGTACTATTTTAAGGACATATGACATCACCAAATTTTGACATGTCATGCAATTCTATGTTAAATGACCTAAACAAGCAATCCCTAAATAACATAGTATTGATGACGTGATATGACAACATGCCACAATGACATGACATGATAACATAGCATGATGACATGGTATAGTATAATGATGTGGCATGATGGACACGTATGAATGACATGGCATATGACATGGAATTTATGATATCTAATCTTATATGACAAGCACGTAATGTTTTTTCTTATTGAAATTTGTAATTAAAATTAATCAAAATAAATGATCTAAAGTAAGATATCATCCAATTTAAATTAGAAAGTAATCTTGGTTAAATCCTATCCTAACTAGGAATCTTCTAGAAACTATTCAGTATGCAATCCTATGTAAAATCCTTTCCTATTGGGAAATCTTATCTAATGCTTATCCTAATCTATCATGCAATTTTTTTGGTATTTTTCTAATAGGAATTAATCAAACAGGATAAACACCCAATCGCACGAGATCAACATCAAATCAAACAAGATAATCATGAGGATTAAAAAATAAGCACAAAATCACCAAAGATATCAAATCAACTCAAAGTCTTGGATAGCAAAAACGGCCGTTCCTTTCAATTCCCACATAGAAAGTTTAGCCTTCATTTTGTCCAAATTTGGTCCTACAAATTCCCACGTAGAAAGTTTAGACTTCATTTGCTTAATTGCACTATAATTCTCCCAAAATAACAAGTCTTGGATAGCAAAAACAGCCGTTCCTTTCAATTCCGAATTTTACTTCTTCTTTTTCTTGGAATTCGATTTCTTGAACAAACTTCTTCGATTGAGGTTTGATTTGTTGCGGAAAAAGCCCACGAAATTCTCTGTCACTAATTCACTCACACCGATGCCAAAAATCTCTTCAAATTGGCCAATCCGAATTTCCGTTCATTTTCCGAATTGTCCAAATCGATTTTCCGTAAAAATCCCAAACTCGCCCGAAATTCCTCAAAAGGTGAGTCAACGTTCCTCTAATGACTCGTGACACGACAGAATTTTCAATTTCTGAAATTAAATTCAAATTCACGGTTAATTTCAATCTGGCGTGATTTTAGCGTGACCTAGTCTACTGAGTAACTTTTAGGAATTTTTTGTGCAATTGACCCGTGGTCAATTTTCTTTGAGCCACACGTACCTTTTCGACACATTGACGACTCTCAGTGGTCATGAAAATCTCAATGATTTAAATATGGACATAAGGTACCAAAACGATAGAAAAATTAGTTTAGTGTCGGTCTACGAGAATTTTTCAATTTACTGGAGTCATCCACGTTTAGCCACACATCTCAATCGAACTGACCTATCTCTAATCCCTAATCGATTTTTAACTGTGCCGTAATGACCTTTAAAGATGAACTGTGCCGTAATGACCTTTAAAGATGAGCACAGTCGAGTAGCCAATTTCTGGTCGAATTCCCAAGTTTATTGCGTTAAAATCCCTTAATGGTTTAAACGGATAGACCAATTATCTCATGAGTACCCAACTTAGAGAAAAACACTATAGGCGCGTTGATGAAAGACCCAACTTATCTAATCAAAATCGAAACCTGAAAATCAAGATGTCACATTTTTAGTGAACGCTAAATTATGTTATTCTAACCTAAGGTAAACATACATGATGTACTAATTTTTTTTGTCTGTATGATGTACTATTTTAAGGACATATGACATCACCTAATTCTAACATGTCATGCAATTCTATGTTAAATGACCTAAACAAGCAATCACTAAATAACATAGTATTGATGACGTGGCATGACAACATGCCACAATGACATGACATGATAACGTGGCATGATGACATGGTATAGTATAATGATGTGGCATGATGGACACGTATGAATGACATGGCATATGACACGGAATTTATGATATCTAATCTTATATGACAAGCACGTAATGTTTTTTCTTATTAAAATTTGTAATTAAAATTAATCAAAATAAATTATCTAAAGTAAGATATCATCCAATTTAAATTAGAAAGTAATCTTGGTTAAATCCTAGGAAAATGTCACAAATGGTCCCTATACTATTACTTAATGTGCAATTTCGTCCACGAACTTTCGATCGGCTCAATTTGGTCCCCGCACTATTGATAAATGCCCGATTTGGTCCCTGAATTTTCGATCGGCTTAATTTAGTCCCTAAACTATTGATAAATGTCCGATTTAGTCCTTCGTAACTATTTTTCTTTTTTCTTTTTTTTTTTGCTTATAGTAACGAAATTGAAATTTAAAAAAAAAAATAACGAAAAAAATAGCAAAAAAAATAGTAACGAAAAAAAAAGAAAAGAAACCCTAGCGGGTACTATTCATCTTCCTCACAGAAGTAGCCTTGCTCGCACCGGCCACTGCGCCGGCAGACCTCGATCGCGTCGGTGACCCACGAGCCCTCTCTACTCCATCGCCGCTCTACTGGTCTTGCCCGTCGCCCGTCGACCTTGCAATGCCTCAATCGCTCGCAACTTCCAGATCCGGCGACCTCCACGTCCCTGCCGCACCTCAACGCTCTGCCCGACGACTAGCGACGACCTGACGCTTCTGCTACCTCACTGAGCCGATCCTTGCCGCCGCGACCTAGCACTCGACGTCCCCCGCTCCAGCCCGTGCCGACCTGTGACGCCATCGTTGTCCCTATCTTGCTGCTCGAGTGTCCGACGCTGGTAGATCCGAAAGCCCCGCAACAGCCACGACCTGAACACCCTTGCTCGCCTTCGCCCAATGCTCAACCGTTGCCATGCAGCTGTCCCAGCCGCGACCCGACGCCGCCGGAGCCCACACCGCCGCTACTCGCCTCTCCCCGATGGCCGATAGCAAGCCTCGCGCCCCGCGACACCCCTCGCCGGTGCCCTACCATGCCGGAGTCCCTCACCGGTGTCAACCCTCGCTTTCCCGCGCTGGACGTGCTGCTCGTCGTGCCCTCGCCAGCCACTCCCCTCGCCGGAGTTCCGAACTGGCCAAGATTTCTTTTTTTTTTTTTCAAAAAGAAAGAAGAAAAAAAATTAAATTAGGTATATTTATTTTATTAGGCAAGTTTATTTTATTTTATTTTATTTTATTTGAGATATTTTCCCATGCATAATTGGCCGGTGCGGGCAAGGTTGCTTCCGCGAGGAAGATGAACAATACTCGCTAGGGTTTCTTTTTCTTTCTTTTTTTTTTCGTTACTATTTTTTTTGTTATTTTTTTTCGTTACTATATTTTCTTTTTTTTTCATTATTTTTTTTCTTTTTTCAATTTTGTTACTATAAGCAAAAAAAAAAAAGGAAAAATTGTAACGAATGACTAAATCGGACATTTATCAATAATTCAGGGACCAAATTGAGCCGATCAAAAATTCAGGGACCAAATCGGGCATTTATTAATAGTTCGGGGACCAAATTGAGCCGATCGAAAGTTCATGGACGAAATTGCACATTAAGTAATAGTATAAGGACCATTTGTGACATTTTCCATAAATCCTATCCTAACTAGGAATCTTCTAGAAACTATTCAGTTTGCAATCCTATGCAAAATCCTATCCTACTGGGAAATCTTATCTAATCTTATTCTAATCTATCATGCAATTTTTTTGGTATTTTTCTAATAGGAATTAGTCAAACAGGATAAACACCCAATTGCACGAGATCAACATCAAATCAAATAAGATAATATGAGGATTAAAAAATAAGCACGAAATCACCAAAGATATCCAATCAACTCAAATTTGGTAGCAAATAAAAATCAAACCTAATCTTAGGTCTTAAGATAAAGTTATTACATTTTTCCACGCAATCCATAACCCTATCTCAAGCCTTAGAGATTGAGTTACTGATTATATGCATGTTGTTTATTAGGAAGTAATCCTAATTGAGGATATGCATATCAACAAATTAGGTAACACGATATTTTAATCAAATCGGATGAGATTTTTACATAAATTTGAAGGAAAAAATGCTTAGTTGACCGTCCTCCATCAAGTGATGGAGTGATGGTCAACTAATGACCGCTCATTTTGTGATTCACCTGGTTTCATCTCACCCAATTTTTTTTTTTTTTTTTTTTTTTTTTTAGGTTTTTTTTAATTGCAAGCTTAAATTGAGAGATAAAATCTTAAGAGATTTGGATCAATGGGGTAAATTTTCTTTTTACTAATTCATTATTCTTATTTTGTTCTGTTTTTTTTTTTTTTTTTTTTTTACTTCATTTGTTTTTTAGTTGTAATTATTTATATTTAGTATCTATTTTTTTATCGTATTGATGAAAATTGATTGTGTGGGCCGTCTTAGGATTTTATCTCTCAATTTAAACTTGCAATAAAAATAGAAAAAATAATTGGGTGAGATGAAATCGATTAAAATACAAAATGAGCAGTCATCAATTAATCGTCACTCTTCCAGTTGACGGTGGATGATTAGCTAAGCCAGACTCAATTTGAAGATTTGACTTCCAAATTCGAATGGATGGATTGCGAGAATCGCGGTAGCTAGCAGTGCAAGGACAGGGCTGACGTGTATGGACGACGACGGTGGGGGGCCATAGAGACAGCGACATTGATGTTCGGCCTTGCCAAGACAATGCGCTTTAATGACTTAAGGTTTTTTCTAATTAAATTCTAATGGCTGAATTAATCTTAACTTAGGCCAATTAGGCCCCCTCTCCCTTGTGAATTTCAGCCAAGATTATTGCATGGGTTGGCTGAATTTTAGCTCATTTGCCGGCTCAATTAATATCAAACTTTGATCCTTTAAGGGCCTATTTTAATTAAGCTTGAAAGGGCTAATCACAACTCTGTTAAAGCTCAATGTCCTCATTTTCCTTGTGATTTTCGGCCAGTACCTCTCCTTGGGCTGCCGAATTCTGCTTCTTGATGGGTCTTAATCCAGATAATTCAACTAAGCTCAGAACCTCAAATCTCTATAGGTCCAATTTAAATGCAATTTTATGAGCTTATCTATTTGTCATGAAAAATGCCCCTAAAAAATATATTCGATATTTTTTTTTTGGGGTTGGGTTAGTCCATAATTCTTCTATATAAATTATTCTTAAATGATTAACCAAAATTTAGGTGTCAATATTATATACATGTGGTCTTCCTTAAGCGAGAGAAGGACATTAGAAGTGCTAAAAATTGTGCACAGTACTCACTTTAGTACAAAATAATTTTTTTGGATCACTCAAGTGCTGTTTTTTTATTTAAAAAAAGACGATCATTTAAGTGCCATTTCTAATCTGGGTTGCCGGAAATCCAATGTGGCCATAGTTTATTAATTTCTTAGTCCTACATGGCTTGCCGGCATCAATTAGTACATAATACCTAAATGACGTCATCTAAAAATTGTAAATAGTGATTATTTTAGTGTCAAATTTTATTTAAAGTGATCATTTTAGTTCCAGTCGTTATTAAAAAGAGACCAATTCAGTAGATTGAATTTTTTAAATAATATGCCAAGTCATATAAATTTTTTAATTATAAATATCACGTATTATTTGTAACTGGAATTTCTCGTCGTTGGCACTGAAGTGATCTAACAAAAAAATTTGATATTAAAGTAAGTGTCATACACAATTTTTGACACTTCTAATGTTCTTTTGCCTCCTTAAGTTGGTAGTAATGCAATATACTTTCTTATCAGAAAAATATTAAGTTGTTTGGAAAATCTTATAGAGATCAATGATGTTTATTTATTTACGCGAGCGTAGAAGGAAAAAGAGGTGTCCTAGAAGATCAAATTTAGTGAGAGATGATCAAATTCCCAGAGTTAGAACAGTTCGCACAATAGTGAGGTTGAATTTTGAAAGAGCTACCCCTATTTCCATGGTCGCATTCATGAGATAAACTTTTGTATAGTACACCTTGAATAACATGGTATATCAATTAGACCTCGAAATTAAATGAAAGAACGTCTTTGGTGAAAATAAACGTTTGCCTTTTCTGTTCCCTATTCTACCTACCTGTCCATCATACCATGCTAAATCAAGAAAGCAGCCTATAAATACCCATCAAGAAGGTACCGACACTCACAGAAAAGCCTCTGCCCTCTACTGTCATTCATCTACCTTTGTTCAGTCACCTAAATCAAGAAAGTAGCGGAAAAGAAATGTCTCTTCCGATTATGGCAATCTCATCTTCTTCTCCTGCTCAAGATTCAAGCCACGTCCTTGAACGCCGATCAGCAAATTTTCATCCAAGTATATGGAGGGATTATTTTCTCAAATATGCTTCTGACTCCAACTCGATGGTAGCATTTGAGCTGTTCTTTTTCGTGCATTATATTCGGAATTTTTTTTTCATCTTTATGTTCTCTAAAAGCTAAGGCCGTAGACAATGATAATCTTGAATGATTGGGCACCATCCTACAGCATTTGAAAAAGAAAAGGAAAAGAAGTGCTAGTTGATTCGAAACTCCACGCATATGTTGATCCTTACATAATTCAAAATTTCTACGTGAACCTTGTGGCATGCACATATGACTTAACAAATGTAGGAAGGATTTATCCACTATTAAAAAAAATTAGTCATGATGGAATGATTTTTAGGTAATTTCAGTTCACATTAAATATCGTGGTCAATTAGGTTGTAGGCAACCTAATATATTTCTTGCATTCCTACAATTTATGTCATCTAATTATTTTTGAACTTTCTTGTAGAGTTCTCCTGCCAAATCAGATGATCGAATTGAGAAATTGAAAGGAGAAGTGAGGAAAATGTTGACAGATGCTATGGATAAACCTTCGCAAAAGTTGAACTTGATCGATCAAATCCAACGTGTAGGAATTGCCTACCATTTTAAAATTGAGATAAATCAGCAGCTTGAACAAATCCACGAAAGCTGTTTTAATTTTCACAACAGCGACAAGGACAGCCACCTACACACAACCGCTCTTCTCTTTCGATTGCTGCGACAAGAAGGTTACACAATTTCATGTGGTATGTAATGTTCTAATTCTCATTGATTGATCAGTTGGCCAAATTATGTCCTTGACAATAGTTTGATAGCCCATTTGATTGATTAGAGTGAACACATAATATCACTAACATGTTTAGTTCACTATAGTTTTTATTTGTTTGTTAGTTTACTTTCTCTATATGATTCTCATACCTTGTGTTCTTCACAAAAATTTCCTGCTTTGAAAGGTGAATAGTGCCTTCTTCTATTTCCTCCGTTTAGTACGTCATTTTTCCATCGATTCCAGTTGATCTATATGTTGAACACGAATTTTTCATAGTATCTCATGATAACATATTTTCCCACGTTTTGTTTGGTCATTCAGAAATTTTTAACAAGTTCAAGGACAGCAATGGGAATTTCAACGAATCACTCATCGCCGATGTGCAGGGATTACTAAGTCTTTTTGAAGCTTGCCATACAAGGTTTCATGGCGATGATGTTTTGAATGATGCGCTTGCTTTTACTATGACTCACCTCAAGTCAATTGGTGAAGGAAAAGCAAGCCCTAACCTCAAAAAACAAGTGAGTCATGCCCTAAATCAACCAATCCACAAGGGAATACCAAGGCTAGAGGCAAGGCAGTACATTCCACTCTACCAAGAGAAGCCTTCCCATAATGAAGTCTTCCTAGCCTTAGCTAAACTTGATTTCAACTTATTGCAAGAGCAACACCAGAAGGAACTCGGCAACCTTACAAGGTTAACTTCATGATAGCATGTCTGAAATAGCTAGATGTGCTAAGAACACCCAATTGTCATAGACTGATTCGTACAATTTCAAGTTATCCTAAATTGAAAATCATTTGTAAAATCTACAAGGAGTGTTATTATCTTCGGTTCATTGGTCTAAATACTTTCTATAATTCTCTCAATGAAGTGTATAGAAAGTATTTGCCTTAAACAGGATTTGTTGGTGAACCACAGGTGGTGGAAGAATTTAGATATAGAAAGGAAGTTCCCATTTGCTAGAGATAGGCTGGTGGAGATGTATCTTTGGATGTCAATAGTTTATTTTGAGTCAGACTATGAAGCCGCCGGGGAAATACTCACCAAAGTGGCCAGCATGGTTTCCATTATCGATGACATCTATGATGTCAATGGCACGTTGGAAGAACTAGGACTCTTCACAGAAGCAATTGAAAGGTATAATTCGCACTCAAATGCTTTTCTCAATTTACCAATTTTAAACTTGTTCAAATTTGATCAATTGTTTATTAGAGTTGTGATACTTTTTGAACTCTGAACTTAGTTGGGACATCAATGCCAAAGAAGGATTACCAGAGTACATGCAAGCGTGTTACAAGACAGTTCTTGATTTGTATGATGAAATTGGTTATGAGGTTACTAGCAAAGGACAATCATACCGACTCTTCTATGCAAAAGAAGCAGTAAGCCATTTAAAGTTATATCAATCAATTGCAGTTTTTATCCCGTCCACTGGCAACAAAATATTTAAGTCCACTAAACACTTTAAAGCTTGAATATTGACGTAGTTTTATGTTCGAGGATAAATCCTTAGATGAAAAACCTAGTGAGAGCGTACTTCGCTGAAGCCAAATGGTTCCACCTAAACCACGTACCGACGATGGAGGAGTACATGCCCATTGCATTAACATCCGCTGCTGTTGAGTTGCTATTGGTGACGTCGTTGCTGGGAATGGAAGATTTTGTAACAAAAGATGCTTTTGACTGGTTGTTATACGGCAACTCGAAGATGGTGAAGGCTGTAAAATTAGTTGGTCGGCTCATGGATGACATCGCCGGACACAAGGTATATGAAAGCTCTACGAGTGAACAGCATTGACTTATCTAAATTTTGTCTATTAGATTTTATCAATAGGATAAAAAATAATTTCCACAAGATATGTGTTTACAGTTTGAGCAAGAGAGAGGTCATGGGCCATCTTCAGTGGAGTGTTTCATGAAACAATACAAAGTTACAGAGGAAGAGGCTAACGTGGAACTCCGTAAACAAGTGGCCGATGCATGGAAGGACATTAATGAAGGGTTGTGCTGTCCGGCCATCGTCCCCAGGCCACTCCTTGTGCGAATTCTCAACTTTGTACGAGCTATGCATGTGATGTACAAAGAGGAGATAGATATCTACACTCATGCTGGAACCAAGTTCAAAGAGTACGTGACTTCTCTGTACGTCAATCCATTGCCGATGTGATGATTTGGAAGAACAAGTTTAATTACCAAGCCATCGTAGATTGCTTTAGACAGTTTTCGAATCTGCTATGTGTGTAATTTAAATTCTGTTTCAACCCCTAAATATTACTCTTCTCTAGCCTGAGAGCTCCTTTTTTTGTGGATTTTGAATGAAATAAAATAAGAGAGTCTGTAAAAATGTGATATTGGAATATACTAATGTTCTATACAATGAGCGGTTCGGTTTCTTGATAAATATCAAATATTTTTTCATATATGCTTATGACAGTCCTAGTATAGTGACCAGCACAAATTACAATATCTAACAGAAAGCTAGCCAAGTTTCATATGTTCAGACAAATTACTTCATTTGTTGGCCGCATATACCTAATCTTGCGATTATACAATCACTATACCCTTGCGATATAAACTTTAACCTACTTTGCATGGTCCTAATCATATTATAATTATCCATATCATCTTCAATGTAACTAAACAATCATGTCTTATCTCAAAAAAGTCTATTCTCTATTATACCATTTCTTTTACAAGAAGGTTACGTAATCTTACATTTTGTTCCACGCAGTGCAATCTATGCTCTGCGCCCGAGCCCAGCCCTCTATGGACTCAAGCTATGGCATAAGGGACTCGGGTGCCTGGGCCTAGGCCCCTAGTACCAAATCGGGGACGGTGGTGCTAATGGCTAAATCCCCAGAGCCCAGGCTTAGGCCTATTGAGGCCGAGCCCAAGTTCATTGAGGCTGGCCCTGGACCCTAGTGTCCGTGCACAAATCCCCAATGCTTTGGACCTAGTTCATTGAAGTCGGGCATGGGACTCCGATACCCATCAAAACTAGAGAAACTATTAGAAAGCAATGTAGTACCAATTGTCCAATGCAATTTGTTTCCCATCAATTCTAGTGTAAGTTCAAAATAAAACCCACCAATTTGGTCGTTGTTCATATGCATCCTAATTCCCAAAACTTTAACCTATCAAAATGATGTTTGTTCTCAAATAGATTCCAGCCTACATGAATCTGCCTCGCTATTTTTGGGGAAAAGCAACTATATGATAGTGTATACGCTTTTGACCGACTGAATGGCCACCGGATGTATGAACTAGTCGTGTTGACATTGATTTTGTTTCTCATTCCTGAGGTTAGGCCGATAGCGTGACATTCGGAATTTCCATATTTATAATTATGTACTATTCAGAAATTCGTGTTATAATAATGATACTTAGATTTTGAGTTAAGTATTATTTGCCTTAATATTTGGACAAGTATGTGGAGACCTTAATTGAATTTGTAAATTTTGTAGGACGCGGCCAGTAATTTTCATGAACTTAAATTGTCTCGGATTTGATGTGTGAATTGAAATATGTGTGTGTTAATAATAGAATGGTATTAATTAAATTATCATAGTCTTACTAATTCATGGTTATTATTAATCACATAAGTTTTAGTTAATTAATAATATTATTATTGAATAATTTGTGTTAATAGTACTAGAAGAAGGAGAGTACGTTCTGCTCGTTACATTTTCCATTGCAAAATTTATCAGTTAAAATTAGAAGTGCTACACGTTATTGAACAAAAGTTTTGCATGGCCATGTGTTCTTAAAACATAATATTTTGTGGTTAAATTCTTTTTCACTAAAACTAAGTATGAATTATTGCCAAGGATTTTGCAAATGCTTAATATAACGCACTCATTATCTGTATTAGCTATTAGGGCTTTTCGGGTGCCATGCGCTTTGCTTGCTCCCACGTTCACTACTATCTCTTGGAACAAGTGCTCCTCTCGATGAAATTCTTCGTTGACAAAGTTCAAAAAACATCTTTACTTGTTGTAACCTAAATGAGAATACTAGTGAGAGACCTCTGGAAAAAAATGCGTCTTTCTAAGATCTTTCGATGTTAGCTTCACAATTTAATGATAAAAATGAATGTCTTAATGGAATTGCTATCCATCAATTTAGAGTTATTCGTGCAAAGTTGCAAACCTAATGTTCTAGGGCTCGATGGGACAGTCATCTAGTCATCTAGCCACATGATAGCTATTATTCATTTTAGTGTCATATGAGACATGTTGGTTCGAGGGTTTAGTTATGCACAAGGAAATTATAATGTCCCTATAACTTTATCTCGATTTCATGGTTCAATCGACAAGGCCATTTCCTATGAGGCCGCCCCATAGGACTAGTATTATATATCTTGGGTGGTCTTAAGCCTCTCTCACCATAAAAGCTAACTTAAAAGTGAAACTTTTCTTCATACTTATAAACCGACCATAGGGCCCAATAATTTGTAACTTGTGACTATTGGATCTAAACTTATTGGCAATATAGGCTCTAATACTAGTGTTAGATTTTTTGGGTCTCTTTCACCCCAAAAGTTAACTCAAAGAGTAAGATTTTCCCTCACACTATCAACTCCTTTCTTCACAACCAATGTAAGACAGCCTTAACAATATATAGGTTACATAAATTTGGATTTAGCTCATAATCTTCCATTTATTTCTGGATTTTGCATTGTAAATGTTTAGCGATGTTCACCTCAAAGAGAGCCTCTTGTTATAATTTTTTTTTCCCTTGAAAGCTGGGTAATCTAGACAGATGTTATTATTATTATTATTATTATTATTGGTGGAAAACCCATCAATCAAGATTGATAAAAGGAATTGGGCCAAAAATTCAGCCCCAAAAGTCGGGTACGAAAATCACCTGGAAATGAAAATTTCTCTCTCCAATTAAACCACTAAAACAGAAATCTAAAGCCTGAGTGAAAATGAGGCTGATTTTCCTTTAACTCAATTTATATAACAACGATCAAATTTTACCAAAAATTACAAGAAACCAAGTAAACTTGTGACATCCTAGGTTTTCGACCCTGTTTTCTATTGAATAAATCGGGCATTTCATTGACGGGTCTATAGGGCTATTCTCAGAGCTGATCACTCTCGAGATAACTAGACTATCTGGGGAAGCCATTAAGAAATTTTAATACAATAGACTTGAGAATTCGATCAGAAATTAGCTACTCGACCGTGCTCATCTTTAGAGGTCATTACGGCACAGATATAAATTGATTTAAGATCAGTGATAGGTCGGTTCGACTGAAATGTGTGACTAATCGTGGGTGACACCATTAAATTGGAAAATTCTTGTCGGCCAACACTAAACTGATTTTCTTATTGTTTTGGTACCCTATGTCCGTATTTGAATCATCGAGATTTTCACAACAACCGAGAGTTGCCAATGTGTCAAGTGGGTTCATTGTGGCTCGAAAAAAATCGACCACAGTCATTTGCACTAAAATTTTTGAAAGTTACCCGGTAGCCTAGGTCACGCTAAACACGCGTCGAATGGAAATTAACTGTGAATTCGAGTCCGATTCCAGAACGTGAAGATTCTGTCATGTCACAATAAATTCTAGGAACGTCGACTCAGTCTTAGAAGATTTTTCAGAGATTCTAAGATTTTTACGGAAAATCGTTTTGGATGTTGTGGAAAATTAACAGAAATTCGTACGGGCCGAATTTAAGGGAGTTTTGACTTTCAAGCCAAGCTATTTGGCAATAGGCACCTGCAGAAATGGTATAGGCTTTTTCTTCAAGGAAATTGGACATCAAATTTGAGGAATTTGTAAAGAAATTGAAGCTCAAAATCTAGTAGGGCTACATGTTTTTGGCATCAAAATGGATAATTTGGTGGATATTACAAGCTAGAAAGTATTATGAGACATTAGATATTTTTGTGGGCTTTAGAGGGACCAAGCTTTAATTGAATCAAGATATTTAGGGTCCGTTCGTTTCACGGAAAATATCATGTTTTCAGAAAATATTTTCCTGGAAGTCATTTTCCAAAAAATGACTCTATTTTTCGGTGTTCTACTAAAACCTAAAATTTGAGTGGAAAATATTTTTCACCGTTCGTTAGCTCATTTAATTGTTTTGGAAAAATTATCAAAAATTGAATTTTAATATTTTTAATTAACGGAAAAATTAATTTTATTTTTTTATATTTTTTAAAAATGATTTTTAACTATTTATATTTTTTAAAAATAGAAATTTTTATTATTTATTATTTTTTCTTCTTTCTTTTTCTTTTCCTTCCTCCTTCCTCCTTCTTCCTCCTCCTTCCTTCGCCGCCGCCTCCTTCCTCCTCCTTCCGCCGCCGCCGCCTCCTTCCCCGCCCGACGATGGCCGGGCCGCTTAGCGGCCGATCAAGACCCTGGTGCCCGGTCAGATCCGGCGAGCTCGAGGCTCGATCTCGCCCGAGCCCCACCTAGCTCGCCGAATCTGGCAAGCCGCGACCGGTCGTCGGTCGCCGGCCACCGCCAAAGAAGAAGATGAAAAGGAAAAAAGGAAAAAAGAAATTAAAAACTCGATTTAAAAAAAAAAAAAATGAAAAAGAAAGCATAAAAATAAAACGAAAATGTAATGATAAAAAGAAGTAAGAGGGAAGAAGTCATGGAAAACGTTTTCCACTTTTCAAAAGTGGAAAACGTTTTCCACACTTTAAAGGTTGTTTTTTCCAATAATGGAAAGTTTTAACTAAGGCTTCATTTTCCGTAAAATGAACATCGGAAAATTTCCGAAACATTTTCCCTAAGCCATTTTCCGCAAAACGAACGGATCCTTAGAGGGACATTGCATTCAATTAGATGGATAAAGATGTTGGACTTCAAGCTTTTCAATCTTGCCGAGCACTCCTCCAGCTGCGATCCATCATCAAACGTCGGTCTCCCCTTTCCCCAGAACTGGAACAAGCTGCCTTGTTTTCATTTTTTGGTTTTCATCCGAAACTCAGCTCTCACCCCACCGAAATTCTCAACTCCAGCTCTCTATGTTGACCATCCACCGAAGAAATCTTCACTCGTCCGCAAGCCTTGCTTCCTTCCGTCGCCAGCTACACCGAAGCGAAGACCACCGAACTCTTCAAGGCCAGCGAAGCAACTCCACCGACCCCCATCTCTTTCTCCATCTCACGCCCACGCGTCCAAGCCCCCATCTTCTTCAACAACCGAAGCCACGAAGCTGCAGCGCCACACGTCCTCAGCGTCGTCGCCCTCGGTCAGCAAACGAACCAGCAGAAGCCCTCCGTTGACCCGCGCTTCTCCCTCACGCTGGCAGCACCGAACGAAGCAGCTCCCCATCTTGTTGACCCCGTAAATCCTACCGACTCAGCCGCTCCATCCCGCTGCCGCCCCACCGAGTCTCCATCGTCCTCAGTCAACTCCAACGCATCTTGAAGACCAACGACTTCTCCAGCTGCCGCGCGTCTTCAGTCTAGCGAGCTTGAGTCAACAAAACGGCGGTTTGTTGACCCAGCAAGGCCATTCGAGCTTCAGTCCATCCAGGTACGTGGCTTCAAGCGGCCAACGAAGACCAGCAAATTTCCGCAGCTGCCCGTGTCGTCCATTGCTCCACCGAAGCCACGCATCCAGTCAACACCAGCTGATCCCCTGCCCGTGCGTTGACTCCAGCAAGCGGCCGAAGCTGCTCTCTCCTTCGATCTTGCCGCGCGTGTCTTCAGTTCATCCAGCCTTTGGGCCCGGTTCAGCACCTGCTTCTTTGTTCGGCCCGTTAATTCCAGCTGCAGCCCATGTGAGATTCAGCCTTTGAAGCCCGCGGACCCAGCGAATTCTTGAAGCCCAATCGCAGCAAGCCCAGTTCAATCTTCAGCTTTGGATCCAGCCCATTCAAAGCTAAGCTGTGGCCCGCAAATTCATTTTCAGCCCAGCAGCCCAACCTTGGTTCAGTTTATTTGAAGCCCAAGCCCGTCAACCGAGCCTAGAAATTTCTGTGGGCTTGCAAGACCTGTTGGGCCCGGCCCAAGTGTCTGCCGACGCTGCCAAAAACTTGGATTTCGGCTACCGTCGCGGTGATCTGGTCTTTGCAAATCAAGTGAGTTTTGCTCACTAATGCTTTCTTAGTTTGCTAATGATGCTTAAGGGTTGATTAGATTTAATTAAGTGCGATTATGTGGTTAGATTAATTTAGAACAATTAAATTAGTGACTTAATGATGCATGTTAGGTGGTTAGACATAGTCATTAGCAAGTAGAGAGCTCCTAATATTTACTGAATGCATCTCAGGATTTTTCATGATCTGTCTCAGGCTTCAATTAGGCAATACGGGCCTAAATTGGATTTTTAGTAATTATTTATTAATTTTCGAAATTAATAACTTAATTATTTATTTTCCGGAAATTAGGCAGGGATAGCCGACGATCGAAATTTTATGCTGATTGTCATAGCGCAGTCCGTTTATTTTGTGTTGAATTGAATTTTTTGTGAAATTGAGAATTATTCTTTTATTGAGTAATCTTTGGTTATTAATTGAAAAATAACCAGGCATCGGTTGATAATGCCAAAAAAATGTTTTGGTGGACTACAGAAAATGGTGGGAATTATGGAAAGGAAGAGTATGGTATTTTGGCTAAGGTCGACCATGTACCCACACACGATAAATTTTTATTGAGTATCATTAATATGAGAGAAATAAGCCAATTATTATTTTGATTGAAGATTCTAAGTGTGAAGCACACAATCTTTGGCCGAGAGTAATTAATCGTGTGAGGATTATTAGTCATATTGAGCAGACTATTGAAAGATGAAATGATGTATGATTGGTGTGTGACAGTGTGGAATAGGAAATGGAAACCACCAAAATTGGAATTGGTTGTACTCGCTGAGTCATAATTCAGTATTTCCACCAAAGTATGGTTGTGTCAACTGGACCGTAATCTATCACCAAATTTAGAACCGGTTGTACACACTGAGCCGTAATTCAATATTAATCGCCGAAGATTTAGTAAGCCATGCCCGCTGAGCCGTAATTCAGCATTACCGCCAAAGTTTTAGTAGGCCGTGCTCGTTGAGCCGTAATTCAGCGTTGGGATTGAATATTCGAGATGACTATGTGGGCCGTGCTCGCTGAGCCGTAATTCAGCAGTGAATTTGAGTAAATGAGATGAGCCGACCAAGAAAGTGGCGAGATGACATGTAATCGACTAAATCGATTGATCAATGATTCGATCCGATTGATGTGATGTGATCGTGTATATTTGATATATATACTGACTTATAGGAAGGAACTGAGACCAAGGTAAGTCCTCTGACCCGTGCGTGCATAGGTAGCCTAGTTATTGTATTGGTTTACTAATCGAGTCTTAGGGGGTAGAACTCGTTGAGACGTGATCTCAATGGTTATTGTATAACAATTTCAAGACCCTGATGAGGAGCCTAAGGAGGAGGAACCTGAGGAGAAGAACCCTGATGTGAAACTCGAGGAAGAGGAAGATTTTGAAGAAGAGAATAATCCTAAGGAGGATCCTGAGTACGATCCGAATGAGGACTGAGATTTCATGCTCTTTTGTGAACCCTGTATATGTGTGAATAGAGTGAGACTAGAAAGTTGTGAATAGTTTTGTGAAGCACTTGAGTTATACTCTGTATAAAAGTATGGTTGCGAATTTTAATATGAAAAATGTGGCATTGCTTTTCTATCCCATTGTTTTATTGTTTGGGGATTTATAACTGCTTCTGCATATGCTATTAAAAACGAAAGAGTCGGCGATACATAATCCTGGGATATCACATTTTAAAATTGACCAAGTAAAAGGATGTGTGCGTGCCTGAGAATTGGGGCGTGACATTTCATTTAAGTGGTATCAGAGCGAAGTTTAGAGATTGGAGTGATAAGAAGCGTTGACGATGAGATAGTTGGTAGGAAAGGCCTTTAAATTCATGCTAGTGCAAGTTGATTCCAACCCGACTCAGTTTTGTTCTTCACTGTGCACATTGCACATTGTCATGATCGATCGTCTTCATGAGTCATGTAGGGAATAACGGATCCCCGAAAACCGGATTCGACACCGAATCGAACCCCTAAATCAATGCGGAAGACGAAGCCCGGGAAAACACGCATCACCGATCGTAAAGCACACCACAGATTCGAGCGTACCTTGTTAGCCACAGATTAAACACCAAACGCCAATGGAGGAAGAGAAACGGTCCAATTCGATCCGATGAAGCCTTGAAGGGAAGAAGAACAAGCCGTGTGCTTACTGTTCTTTTGAAGAAAGCGGGAGAGAGAGAGCGCGCGTAAGAGGAGAACGTACGTAAGTTTTGTTTTCCA
Organism: Eucalyptus decipiens; assembly: GCA_014182575.1. NCBI lineage: Eukaryota > Viridiplantae > Streptophyta > Magnoliopsida > Myrtales > Myrtaceae > Eucalyptus > Eucalyptus decipiens. The sequence goes on from CM024611.1 coordinate 61,422,246, forward strand.
ACAGGTGCAATTTCTCTCTCTCTCCTCCCTTTTATACCCCCTCCTTTCCACGGGCCCTATTCCCGTGGGCCGGGCTCTCTGGGCCCAACTTGGGCGGATAGGACCTTAAGCCCAAATTAAATAAAGCCTTCAAGTCAAATGCCCTAAAGCTTCATTTAAGCACCGTGGAGGGCCCATAAATTACAATTTGCAAAACAGCAAATACCCAAGAAAAGAAACTCTTAGTTTGTTGATATATGTGGACAATGATATCATGGCATAGACATTTCAATCCTGCACAAGAAAAGTAACACTCAGTTTGGTTTTGACCATTCTATTCATCGGTTGCACCCGAGGTCATCAGATAGATTTTTCAGACGAAGCTTGTGGCCAAACCTTCTTCTGAGCTTGAAGCATGCAGTCAGCTAAGATAGCTAGTTCAACTATAAGAACATCCTCTTTGAAAAAATTATGATTATCGAGAACAAGTTGATAGCAAAAGTAACTAATCTCTACAAAGAACAATTTGCATTTTTCAAAAGCAATTTGTATTTGCCATGAACAATTTGCATTTATCAAGAACGGCTCGGATTTCCTGAGAACAAGTTATATTTAACCAATCATAACCTCATTTCTCCAAAAGTAACATTATTTTAGTAATAATAAAGCTCAAGAACTCGTGGCAAATTTTATTTGTTTTTTGTAAACTTTCCCATTTCCGGTAGAACTTCAAATGAACTTTTCACTCGATAAGGTAGAGCTATAGTAGTAATCTGCATTGTTATTAGAACAAATGAGAAAAATGAAAACTTATAATTAGTAAGAACAACTTTATATATAAAAAAACAACCTGTGGTGAGTAAGAACAACTTGTATATGCTAAAAAAGACTAGTATTTACCAGGAACAACTTGTATTTATTATCAACTCCGGCATTTGGTAAGAACAACTAGGGTTTACAGAGCACAAGTTATTTTTACCACAATAGCTAGTGATATTTGTGATAAAGCTCATGAACTCGTTGTAAACCATACATATTGATAGGATTTTTCCCATTTAAAGTAAAATTAATTTTAAAATAATAATGTTAATCAATAAATCGTAATTATTGGTAGTTAACTTAATAGTGAGCCTGGCTGCACGTGGGCCTGCCTAAAGCATATCTGTGTGGGCCTAGGCAAGGGCCTGTATTAATTAGGTCCTACCCAGCCCGCAAACTACTATGAAATATTTTGTTAATGATGGGGCTCGGGCCAGGCCCGGCTTGGCCCAGGCTCTGCCCATTGATAACCTCTTATCAGTAATGATGCTAAATTACTTTCCGGTGGTAAATGAAAAAAAGCGAACTTTTGTGTTTGCAAAGAATAAGTTACTTTCGCTAATAAAACCAACTTATATACACGAAGCAACTTTCATTTTCCAAGGACGATTAACATTTAGCACGCATCAGTTCCTTTACCCCCATCATGACTTCTTTTACCATAAATTGGATCTTCAACCACAAAATCAGTAACATTTACCGTGTAATGAATATTTTTTTACCAGACAAGAGACTCTTTTACTATGAGAAGGGAAACTTTTACAACAGGTAAAAGAATAGACGAGGGAGATTTTAGTCATTTTATTTTATTCAATGGCACCTCACCGTAGAGACTCTTTTTCTGCTCAAAATCATCAACATCAAAACCTTGTGATGTCCACGAAGACTTAAAAAAAAAAAACTTACACGTACAAAATCAAATAACAAATTTTATCCCTAATATATACATATTTTTCTACCAAATTATTGAAATTTTAATTTATTCTAATTAATTCTTGAAACTTGTCTAAATTTTCTGGTTAGGTCCATCTCCCATCAATCTCTGACTGAGCTGATGTGGCGATCGGAAGAAGTCGGAGGATGATATGGAAAAAGAAATTCATTCTGGATGGCCCTTAGACGCACATTTTCTTTATATGATGGTTTTTTTTTTTTTTTTTAAAAGTTTTATTGAATACAAGTCTCTTGCATTACAAAGTAAATAAAAAAAAAAAAGCAGAAGGGGGATACAAGACCCAGTTGCCAGATAACCTTCAAGAGTGTTAGACTTTAGCAACCCAAGTGACAACTAAATTCGTTTCCTTATTACAACGGGCCAAGGAAAGGCCAGCAAAACCTCTCAATAAGTCACGGGCTCGGGTGATATAAGAGCACCCACTTCCCAACCTAGTTGATATGCATTTAGATTGCGCTTAAAGGTCATGGTAAAATTTAAGATGGGATAAAATTTATTCTATTCTGCGTTTGATACCCGCTCAAGACAAGATAGAATTAGATATAAATGGGATATAAAATGGATAAAATTATCCCATGGAAAATGGGATAATAATGAATATGATTTCTAATATTCATAATAGGAAAGTTTTTCTCAAATAAAAACTTCTTTAATTAACAAATATAAAATTATATTTCAGTATAAATAATATTTGAATTCTAATATAAGAAATTCAAAATAAAAAAATAAAAATATATTTTTAATTTAATCTTATTTTTATTTATATATTCGAATTTAATTCTATCTCATAATATAAAATTCAATATATTAATATATATTTATTACGTATATTAGGTATTTTAATATTTCGTATATTAGTACAGTTTTCTATTAATAAAATTTTATTAGAGAATGATGGAAATGGAAGAAAGAAATAAAAATAAATTAAAATAGGAGAGGAAAATAAAATAAAATAAAATAAAAATAAATCTGGTTACGAGAGATTTTTACCATCTTCGTCTACAAAATTTGTGGTTAATTTATATTGATAAGACATTTTAACCAAATAATATATATGATATAATGTGAATATATCCAACTTTATTACGTGATTAAACAAATGGATAAGATATAATAAAAATTCAATGGATTTATATCCTATCTTACCTTACTTAGAAATTTATATGATCAAACGTAACCTTAGAGTCTGTTGCACAATCTCAATATAGTCGAATTCTATGCTCAAAGCCTGTTTAGAACGAAGAGAGAGAAAGATGCGGGCTTTGTCTAATGCTACAGCTTCCACTTGCTTGACTGAGAATGCCCCCACCGATTTAGCGAATCCGTCTACCAGTCGTCCACCGGAGTCGTGGCAGACGCAACAAAAAGAGCCATCAAAATTCACTTTCAAGGTTCCCGGACGTGGAGGGTGGTTCCACTTCCCTGGTAATCGTTCTCTTTCAACTGTCGTTTCCCTATCTTTGTCCATCTTGTCGCATGGGTCGCTTTCCGCAATGACTTTTTCGCGGAGGCAACATGTTTTCCAAGCTATACTTTGTCCTTCTTCGTGGAGGCAAAATGGTTTTCCACACAATACTTTGTCACGGTCCGGCATGTCAACTTGAATTGACTAGATTCGGCGCTAGAGGGACCTGGCTAAAAAAATTATTCAATTAAAAAAGCTTGACTAAACATATTAAAAGAGAAAGGGTTTTAATTGGAAAACTACACAAATCCGGTAATGAGAAAAATGATTTTTCATATAAAGAGAAGAATAAATAAGAATTGCAGTTATGAGAAAGAAGTCTAGGTGGCTTGGGTCTCACAGCATCGAAACTACAAATTTATAAGGAAACTGACGTCACAAATGCCATAACTCATATAACTCTCACTTTGTTGCCACAACTTTGAGAAAAATTCACTTGAATTTCACATGAAATTTATTCTAAACACAAGTAAAGTAGGATCGCTCTTAGGTTCTAAAAAGTACTTTGTCTATTAAGGCTACATTTGATTCGTCAAAAATTAATGATTTGAAAATTATTTGTCAAAAAACAATCGCTTGTGTCGCTTACAAATATGAATCGTCCATGAAAATATTTAGACATAAGTTGTCGTCGATAATAGAAATTTTTTAATGGCTAATTATTTCAAGTGATATAAATAATTATTTAAGGAAAATGTTTTTGCTATTGTCAACAATTTATGTTTGAACATATTTGTGGATAATGAAAATATTTTTTGTTCATTTATTTTTGTAAGCAATACAAACGATTATTTTAAAAATATTTATATATTTTTCACAAACGGATCCTAAGTGTCTAGTCCATCAAAATTTGACATTGCTTGGGCACTTCATTGATTCTTCGCTGGCAACTCTTATAAAACGTGCTCTTGGGCCACATTTTGTTCAATCAGGACCATAGATTCCAATCCCTACATGTTTCCTGTTCGAAAGAAATCAAGATGATGATTTGAAATTCATATGAAATAGAGTTTCTAATAATTGTGAAATCAGATTACCTAGCTATAGTTGGTATTCAAATTTCACTTCCATATTTTTGTAATATCAAAATATAAAAAAACCAACTCCTTTGCCACTTGCTGTTGGTCGCCACTAATGCCGCTAACGATCACCGTTGGTGGTCATTGCCGCCGGTCCCCGATGGCCACCGCTGGTCTCTACCTAGTCACGGCATCGGTGCCGTGCTTCACTCACTCGTCAGCATGCTCATCTCGATCATCCTAATAAACAAGTTTTGAGTCATGTTTGCAATTCTAGTTTAAGTCGATATCTTGTGGCCAAATCTGATCAATTATTTTTTGAGTCCATTAGTTATCATGCATATTTTCCTTTAGTTGTAAATTATTATGATGTATGGATAAGTCTAATTTTGTCTAATTCTAATTTCAAATATTGTGTTTTTCATTAATGACTACTCTCTGTTCACTTGGGTTTTTCCATGAAAATTAAATCAAGTACCTACAACTTTCATTGCTTTCATTGTTTTAATTCCGCAATGCCAAAATTTAGTTTTTACAAACTAGTGGGGAGATGGATATACTAATAGTTCATTCCAAACATATTTACATGAAAATAGTATTATTCAATGATTTTCTTGTCTAGACACCCCAACTCAAAATGGTATGTTAGAACGCAAAATCGGACACTCAATCAAAATGTCTTGAAACCTTATTAATACATGCTCCTATGCCTTTTTCATATTGGGTTGATGCTCTTCTCGCTACTATTTACATTATTAATCGGCTTTCCACTCTTGTCCTATCATGATATTTCTCCTTTCCACTTCTTATTGGGGTTCCAATTTGATTACTCGTTCTTTTGGGTTTTTGGATGTGCTTGTTATCCTTTTCTTTCATCTCGTCTCCCATAAGCTGGCACCTCATTTGTGCCATGTGTATGTTCTAGTTATGCGTCGAATCACAAAGGCTATCATTGCCTTGATCAGTCAAGTGGTTGTGTTTTTATCAATCATCATCTTCCTTTTCTCTTCCAAGTTTAATAAGGAGAATCTTCCCTTCGTTCAAGGCAATGATAGCCTTTATGATTCGACGCATAACCCACCATTCAACTCTAAGTCCCATAACCCACTATTCTAGTTCAACCCCTTCACCTTTTGTTTTCTTTAATTAATCTATTCTTCTTACCTCCTTTGGCCCTTAAGCTCTTCATTTGCCTCTCTCTATTTCTCTAGCCTAACCTTCTATCCCATCTCTCTTCTCCTCTTGGCCTACTAAACCTACTTTCAATTCTTTTTGCCTTCATTGCACCTCTTTTCCAAACCCATCCACATTATCCCAAACCGACTCCTTTCCCAACCAAATTCCTCCCACACCAGACCTGAAAATCATCTCTATCTAGCTCCTCCACTTTCATTTGTTCTCTTCCCCTCATCCTATGCAAGCTTGTGCCTTATCAAGAATTTCTAAATTCAGAAAATGTCTAACCTTTCTCACTCTTTTCATGAAGAGACATTGACTTGGTACTTGAGACCATTCTTGACCCATATTGGAAAGTGGCCCGGGTAGATGAATTTAATGCCTTGGTCATTCACATATGGGATCTTGTACTACTTGATCTTGTTACTAGTCACTCGGTTGTAAATGTGAATTTTTAAGGTTAAAGAAAAATCTGATGGAACTATTGGACATTTTAAAGTTTGCATCATGGCACGAGGATTCAAACAACATGTTGAATTGGACAATGTTTAGACTTTTAGCCCGGTTGTTAAATCCACTACAATTCAAGTTGTTCTCTCCATTGCGATTTCCCTGGGATGAATCATATGTAAATTTGATGTTATGAATGCCTTTTTGCACAACATCCTTTATGTGGAAGTTTATAGGCGCCAACCTTCCAGTTTCTCTCATATTAAGTTCTTGCATCAAAAGTCTTGTCTCCGAAAAGCCATTTATAGCTTAAAGCAAGCGCCATGGGCATGATTCTTTCACTTCAGTAGTTTTTTTATTTTATTTTATTATATTATTATCTTTAGGTTTCATGGCGAGTAAGATTTGTTGGAGAAAACATCTTCAAGTGATTTTGATGATATCCAAACTATTCTTAGTATATTAATTACTATGTTGTTTGCAAATGTTTGGATTAAAGGACTATGCAACATCCATGGTGTGATCCATTGGGAAGAAGTTTGCAGATATCCTGTTATAACAAACAACACCAATCAACCTAAAGGATCAGGTGTTGATAATGTTTATGTTGAGGTAGTAAAGATCCGATTGATGGTGATGTAACAACAAAGTATATCAACTGATGTTGATTGGGTTAGCTAAAGAGCCGTTGAAAGATCTAAATTCGCATAGCAGCAAAATCAAAATAAAGCATGTAGTAGATTAGTTAGAGTGTTTGACAAGTTAGTCAGAGACTGTAGTGAGAACACAACAATAGTTGTTATTTTTGGTTAGTCTGTAGAAGTTCTAGGAAAGAAGCTATATGGGCAGTACCTTCTTGGACAGTAGCTCAACGGTCACCTATTTCTCTAAACCAAGCTCAATAGATAGATTGTGGAAGAGTATAAAAGAAAAAGCTTTGAGAAACCAAATGAGAGTGCACTATATAAAAGATCAAGTAGCTTATATACTGTTATTCTCAACTGAAAGCTTTTTGTCTTATTGTTTTGATTGTCATGCTGTTTAACAATTGTGCTACGGATTAAGTGTATAAGTATAAGAGCACCAATTGAGTCCAGATAGTGTGATCTATCACGTGAAGAATCAGTGCTAGCCGGTTGTAACTTTCAAAATAAATTGTTAATAGAATCCAATCCATTTTGAGGTTGTTAGTCTGAAGAGTGGACGTATTTCATATTCTTATATATCTCACTATGTCCCACTGTATTTCATCTTCTTATATATATTGGCATACGGTTAGTGAGTGTTTGCTTAAACATCAAGCCGAGGTAATTTTATTTGGTAATTAGCTAATTTCCGCGAAAGATCATTAAAGTTTGAAAACAACCTATTTACCCCCTTTTAGGTTGTATTGTTGACCTCAACAAGGTTGATCCGTTGTCATTCATCTATGCTTATTCTCGAGGTTGTTTGTATCTTTTGTTGTATGTTGATGATATCCTTGTTAACGGTGATAATCCTCATTTATTATGGTCTTTGATTACTTGACCCTCAAGGGAATTTGCTATGAAAGATCTTGTACCACTTCACTAGTTCCTTGGCATTGAGGCTCATCATTACTCTTATGGTATGCTTTTATCTCAACCTAAGCATGTTAATGAATTTTTGCGTAAGTTTGACCATGTTAAGGTCAAGTCTTTATCTACTCCCTTAATCTCGAATGCTTTATTGTCTGCTAACGATTGTTAGCTTCTCACTTTTCCGACGTTGTATTGATTGATGGTTGGTGCTCTACAATATGTGTTCATGATTAGACTTGATGTTAGTATTGTCTTGAACATGGCAAGACAATTCAAGCATTAACCTAGATTAACTCATTTTCAAAACATATATATCAGTATTTAGTTGGCACATCCACCCACGGATTGCTCATTGAGAGGTGTTCTCCCAATTCATTGACTACTTATACGGATGCAAACCGGGTTGGGTGCTTAACTACTCAACGTTCTACCTTTGCTTTTTGTGTTTTTCTAGGCACCAGTCTTGTTTCATAGAGTACCAAGAAGCAACCTGCCATAGGCCGTTCTAGTATAGAGATTGAATATCGCATTTTGTTCACCGTGTTGTTGAGACTATTTGGATTCGTCATTTACGTTGTGAGCTTGGAGTCCCTCTTTTTAATCTTCTCACAGTTTATTGTGACAACATCTCTGTTGTATATCTTTCTCTCAATCCAGTGTTTCATGAAGGTACAAACATATTGAGTTAGATTTTCACTTTGTTCGAGAGCAGGATGTTTCCGGTGATCTATATGCTTGTAATGTGCCTATAGGGGACCAACTGGTAGACATCTTCACCAAGGAACTATGTAGTCCGCATCACGCATCATTGAGATTCAATCTCTCAATTGTCACACCTAATTCGAATTGAGGGGGAGTAATAAAGTGTAATTTATAAGTATTATAAGGTCTTTTTGTAATTATGTTTTAATATGTACCCTTACCCTAATTAGTCACTCCTATGAACATATATTGTACAATTCTAATTGGGTTGAGCCACCATAAATACTTTATCTTATTTTCTCTCTAACTCTAAACATTAATACACATCTCAACGATAAGGGAATCATTCTCCAAATTTGATAATGGTATATATATATAACTCAATTTCTCATGAATTGCTTGGTCATAGCAATTGGGCTATGATTGAGAAAGCACAACTTGAGCTTGTGGTCATTCTAGCTGCTGCTTCTTCTTCTTACTCTTCTACATTATGTTGAATAGAGTCAATTCCAAAAAGAACATAACTTGCTATTTCCTTTATACTATTTTTGTTGACGCTTTGTTGAATTTCCTTAATTTGGGTTCATGGGCTGTGCAAAGTATGATTGGTTGTGTTATTTCTGGCTTTTTGTCTTGAGAATTTTGTTGTTATATGTTTTTTTATCTAGTGATTTGATTTCTCCTCTCTCGAAGATTTTGTGTTGTGCGAAATCGTGTTAATGCTCTTGCACACTCCCTCAATCTCTCTTTGCATGTAGCATTTAGCAGCAATGTATGAGATTTTGTGAGATTACTATTAATTATTCTAAAATTTTAAACTATTAGATAAAGACATGATTTAATATTTAAGTGTTCTATCATGATGGAGGCAAGCGCCCAGTCGCTTGCACCCTGGTAGTAGTTGGGCATCACTGCCAGCTTCCACTGCCAAGTTGCTTGTTACCTTGACCTTCCCCATCCCCATGGCTCTCTCTCTTAGCATTGATGTGGATGGGCATATTTGGATTTTTGTTTAATAGTTTGATAGAATGACTAACTTGAATAAATAAACAAGTAGTTTAAAGACTTAATTGCTCATAAAAAAAAGTTAAGGGGCGACAGAAGCAAAATCATGCATAATGACAGCCAATGGCATTGAACCTTACTTTACATTGGGATAAGAAATAAGTTGACAATAGAAGTTGACCCCAATGAGTACATATATGATAGAATTAACATCTTGATTAATATCCAAAAAGACTAGGTTTATGCAGAGTACTAATCATTATGCAAAAAGACCAAGATTATCCTAATATTTAGAAAAAGTATTGTACAGTTTAATCAATTGCTAGTTGGGACATTCCAAGGAATGCAATTCTAGCTTCACCTACCACACTGACACCATGCAAGATAGCCAGCTACCCAAGAACGAACTAGATAATAATAATGACCGATTCATAAATTAAATTAAAACTAAGGTTATGTTTGTTTCAGAAAAAGAAATTATTTGGAAATATTTTCCTAAAATTAATCGCCTAAATCACTTGAAATACTTTGTCAATGAAAATGTTTATATTATAAAAAATAATTCATGTCTAAACATTATTGTAAAGGATAAAATTATTTTTCTTTCATTCATTTTTGTTAGAGATATTTGTTATAACTTTTAGGAAATTATTTTCCAAATCATTTATTTTTCACAAAGCAAATAGAGCCTAATACAAGTGCTCTCACATTCAAACAACTATCATTGACTGAAAAATAGTTCATAGACAACTAAATGGTTAACGCTTGTAGTTTTTACTATGAAAATGGGTCGACAAGTAAGCAATCATTTTTATAGAATATTATTTGCCAAAAATTATGAATAGCAAAAGTAAATTGGATTACAACATGCCATTAAATTTAGAAATGGAATCCTCCTTGAACTGGAAGAAACTATGCACCTAGGATGACTACTATAATCCAATTGCACTTAATTTGTGGTTATGTAGAGAGTTAACACAAATACTAGCCTTAACAAAAAAAGAAGGAAAAGCAAAAATTTATCTGAAAGGCATTGGTTGGGTTGAGCAATGTTGTGGCATGTAATGCATGTTGCACTACCCAGTAACTCAGCCAAGTCAAGTTAAATATAATTTACGACCCATCTATGACTCCACAAGAACCCAAAAAAAATTGCTAATCCAATTTGTTTAAAGATTTCAAACTACTCAGCTAATTTAGAAGGCCTCTAGTAGTACAAAAGGCAAAAGAACACCTCAAGTGTCACAACTTGGCACGGAGGGATATATAAGTGCCAAAATATCCAAAAGGTACATTTAAGTAACACTTTAAAAAAAAAAAAAAAAAAAAAAGAACACTTAAGTGCTAACTCCAACTACGTTTGCAGGAAATCCGATGTGACATTATTGTATTAATAAAATCGGTCTACATCTTGGAAATGGAGAGTAGGACCTTCTTTTTGAATTTCGCAGAGAGTTTTGGTTAATCAGTGGGTGGTTTTATGGATGCTATGGTTGTGAGTTCTCATGAGCTGGAAAATGTGAGAGAAAGTGAGCAAGCAATTGAGTGAGAGTGTGGGTTCTTGTGAGAGATGGATGGATAATGAAATTCTATAGGCATTGGTGGCGAATCGGAGTAGAAGAGAGAGACCAAGTGAGCAATCAAGAGAGAGAACATCAAAACCCTAATTGGCCCCACCTTAAGAATGCACGAAACCCTAGGCAAGATCGGGAAAGCTTAACCCCGATCGATCTGGCTCGATGATCTTCGAGAATTCAAGGAGGAGGAGAAGGGTAATTGTTGTTGAGGAGGCAGTAGTAAAGGTGGAGGATGAGGTCCTCCTCGTTGCAGCCCGCTCGGGGAGGGTATGCCACCGGCCCTCGCCCTCACAGTTGATGTAGCCGTCGAAGAGCTTGTCCATCTCAAGCATCTAGGGCCCCCTCTTCAGCCCCACCTTACTATAGCATGGGGTCTTCGCGTTGTCTTTGTGGACCATGACAAAACGACATCATTTAGCATCATCTCACATAGACTATGTGGATGGCGTAATGTCATTTGCCTTTTATACGTGGATATTTTTTTTTTTTTAAGAAATGCCACATCATTTAAAATTCTTGCCAAAAAAAACCATGTCAATTGCTTGGTTGAAAATCCTCAATGTTGACACTTAAGTGTTTATTTCTTCTTTGCTTTTGATACTTAGGTGTATTTTTTGGAGGTTTTGTCACTTATTTGTTTCCTGTGCCAAGTTGTGGCATTGGAGGTGTTCTTCTGACCAGTACAAAAGATAGGTCTATGTTAAATGATCTTACACTTGAATTGTTTTATCTTATTCTTCAAACTAGCGCTTGGCTTCATTTTTTAGCTCATATAAATAACCTATAACTCTCTAAACTAGACTTTTCCTCCTTCAAAAGTGTAATGTGTGCCATCGCTGTAGCGGGAATGCCATCATTGCATGCGTGCAACAAACGTGTTAACTATATTATAACTAGGTGGGTCATGTCCAGTTTGGGTTGGGTTAAAATGATTTTATTCAAATTGATCCATTTAAATCTATTAACCAATTTTATGTATTACAATTTTAGAAACTCAAACCCAACCCAACCCAACCCATATATCAATAAAAAAACGTCCATATTCATACCAACAAATTTAACCTACTTTAAGATCTTCATAAGAATATGCCACTTGGATAGATTTTTTTATCAAATTCGAAAAATAAATTAACTAAATAAAATTTGTTAGTAAATAAAACAAAAAACATTAAGAAAAACCTAAACATTGAAATGCACATAAAGGACTGGAAGAGTATTTATGTGTTGTGAGAAAAGATACAAAGAAATTACCAAAAAGATCCTAAATCTAATGTATTTGTGCCAATTAGTCCTAAACCTTTTAACTTTGCCAATTTAGTTATAACCTTCTAACGATTTGCCAATTTAGTCGTTCTAGCTAATTTAACCAGAAATTAGTAATGTGGACGCAACTGTCCTATGTGGCATAGTTGGCATATGACAACGGATGCTGATATGGACAATTTTATTTTTTTTAATAAAGTTCTGATTTTTTTTTTTTTTTTCCTTTTCCTTTTCCTTAATCGTTCGTTACTTTTTTTTTTAAAAAGTATAGCGAGGTTCGCCGACTGACCACAAGTGAGGGCCAACAACTCTCGCTGGCTTGTAAAAATTGTTCTAACATCATAGAAAAAAAAAAAAAAGAAAGAAAGAAAAAGAAAAAGAAAAAGAAAATATAATATAATTGTAAAATTAAGAACATTTTTAAAAACTAAAAAAATTATAAAAATTATTCTAACATCTCCAACTCCACCCAACACATTGCGTGCTTTATTCACTACTAGAACACCGGTAAAAAGTTCTTTATTTTTCATATGGATTTGAAATAGGTCACATATCAAACCATTTAAGATCCAGTTTAAACATTTATTTCTTGAACTCACTTAAGCCCATTTTAAAAACATAAAAGAACACATTTTTAACCTGCACCATCAAATATGAGTTAAATTACGTGGTTTTTTTACCCATTTGGCCACCTCTAATGACAACCATGTTCTAAAATAATTCCACATGCAATATTATCATTTTCACATTTTATTCCAAGCCGGGAAAAACACCACACGATAAACGCCATTCCGTACATGAATGGGGTCACTGGAGCAAAGAGACAAAAATGATTAGAATACCTACATTAATATAGAGCAAAAGGCACACAATACCCTAACAAATCTACACCAGCTTTCTTCTTGTTAAAATATCTCTCATCGCTTGATAATGGAATTTATAGACTCTTCATATACATGTGATATCCTTCCATTTAGTAGCTTAAGCTACTTTTAACCCGGATTGCACACGAGATGGAGGTTTTATAATATTATATGCATGTGGTCTTCCTGGAGCGGAAAATTATCCAAAAAAATCGTAAATCTATTTAATAGTCTAAAATGTCATGTTTTGTAATAACAATAAACAACCAAAGAAGGAGTAATCCACCTCATGATCTCACACATAACCTCTCAGCATGCCACAAGTCCACCACATCACTAAATACACTTTATTTAGCAAGCACAACATTAAGAACAACCATAAAGCCATAACCGGTCCTAATTGGCAGAAACTGGGTCACTCGCGCATTTCCAAGTTTAAATCCAGAAACATAATCAAATGAGCTCAGAAAATTCTCAAATTTGAATATGTTATAAAAGACACCTAAATGAACATTTTTCATGAGATACTATGACCCAAATCCTTCTACATTGAGAGTGGTAAATTGCTCAATTCAAGACCAAAACTGGGTCTGTTTATAGAAATCACGTTTTCCAAAATCAGTTTGGTTCGAGGTCCAAAACATGTCCGTTTGATTTGAAATTTGACTATATTAAACTAACAGATATATGGAAAAACTTTTGTGAAGAAACCATTTTGAAAATTGAACCCTAAGGGTTGATAAAAAGCCTTTGAACACCAAAATGTCACTAGTTCCAGCACCATTCGAGATTCTATATGCCAATGATGAAGCCGAAATCTCATTCATCAAATCCCTAAAAAACTTGAGTAAAATATATATCATAGCTGAAGATGTCTAGAACATTTTTTATGAAGGAAGTAACCTCAAAATCGTAAACCTTAGCAAAAGGCACGCAATACCCTAACTCACCGGATTAGTGAGAAAACGGGTCCACGGCGACGGTGGCGTGACGGCAATGGGATCCCATGACTACGGCGACTCCTACGACGGCTCGGATGAGGCTGAAATCAGCCCTCAAGGCTCACGGCTTGGCTGGTAGGTGATTCTGCTTGGTTGAGCTTGCTGGCTACTATTCGGCTCGGATTGGTGACGTTGCTGTGGTGGTGGTGGCGCTGTGGAGATGGGTGGACGGTGGTGATGGGAGTTGGATATCTGGATGGTTTGTGGACGTGAGAAGCTAAGGATTTGTGGGACGTGAGACGAGGGTGAGGTGGGATGGAGATGTGCGGCAGCGTGAGATGGTGAGAAGAAGACATGGGATGAAGCTAGCAATGAGGGGGGGAAACGATAGGGTTGGTGGCAGCTAGGAGAGAAGAAGAAATGTGTGAGGAGTTGTGGCAGCACAATAAAAGGAGAAAATGGAGAAGATAAGGCTGAGGGGAAATGGGCAAAAGGTGGTCAGCTACAGCTGTGAGAGGAGAGACGTGTGTGAGAGGGAAAGGGGGAGGGGTTCACGTACGCAAGGGGGGAAAGGAAATAAACGGCAGAAAGAGGGGGAGGGAGGATTAGAGCCAAGAAAGTCATGGGAAAATATTAATTTCATCATTGTGATGTCCACAAAGTCTTCATACCCATAGTCAAGCACTCCACCAATGAGAATTAGCCTTTATTTTGCCCAAAATAAATCAATTTAGGGTAGACAAACCCCAAATTTTCAGCCATCCGATTTGCAAGTCTTTTCTGATTTGTCCGAAATCGATTTTTCCACAAAATTCCGGGGCTCAACGGAATTTCTCCAAAAGATGAGATGAGCTCCTATAAATGAATTGTGACATGCTCGAATGTTCGATTCCCAAAACTGAATTCAATTTCGTCGTTAAAATTGACCGGACGTGATTTTAGTGCGACCTAACCTATCAGGTAGTTTTAGGGATTTTATCACATTTGACTCGTGGTCGATAATTTCGATCCCCCTTTGTGCATCTCCGACTCATCGACAACTCTCGGTTGCCATAAAAATTTCAAGGTTTTAATTATGGGTACCCGGTACCGAATCGATAGGAATTTGGGTTAGTGCTGTTCAACGCGAATTTTGCAATCAAGTGGAATCACCCACCATTCAATTGTGTGCTTCCATCAAATCGACCTATATCTAGTCCCTAATCGCTTATAACGGTGTCGTATTGACCATTGCTGATTATCACGGTCGAGTAGTCGATTTTTGATTGAATTCTCAAGTTTGTCAAGTTTATATCTCTTAACGGCCTCACCTGATAGATCGATTAACTCGTGAAGGGCCTGCCTCAGAGTAAAATGACCATTGGCGCGTTGACGAAATGCCCATTTCATTTTATCGGGACGTGATCAAAATTCAGGATGTCACAACTCTTGCCCCCTTATAAACATTTCGTCCTCGAAATTTAAACCATTACAATCTTTCTACAAAAATGTGGGATAATTGACGTCTCATCAACTCTGAGCGGTCTTGAGTCTTTCTCAAATGACTTTGACGGCGTTGATTGACTGCTGAGCTAACTCATGGCCCATAATCTTACGCTCTCCAACTTCGTCTCCACAAACTGGAGTTCTGCAGGCTTTGCCACACAACACTTCAAACGGTGCCATCTGAAGGGTTTGCTAATAACTATTGTTGTAAGCGAACTCAACTAGATGAAGTCGTTCCTCCCAGCTTCTTTTGAAGTCTAATACGCAAGCTCGCAACATGTCCTCGAGGGTTTGAATCGTCCTCTCAGACTGGCTATCGGTCTGCAGATGATAGGCCGTGCTGTACTATAACTTCGTTCCCAAGGCAGTTTGTAAACTTTTCCAAAAGCTGCCAGGAACTTTGGGTCTCGATCTAACGTGATCGTCACTCGTACTCTATGAAGACAACTACCTATTGCACATATAATTCAGCAAGCCCATTCAATGCAAAGTTCTTTCGTACGGCGATGTCCTCTATCCTTGGCTCCTTAATTGACGTATCAAGCAAGGTTACTAAAAAACCTTGGCAACCCACATCCAGTAACTAGATTGCCTCAGTAAATGAAATCAAGGTAATCGAGGGTCCTCCTCATTTTTCAATAAACTCAAAACTATCTCTTGCCACCAGGTTAAACTGAATTGTTCACAATAACAATCCATTACGTCAAGATGCTCCTCCTTTCTCCGACCTCATTCCACTAAACCGAAGTTCTATAAGCTTAACGATACTTTCGTTGTGCTATTATGATAAATTATCCCAGAAACACTGCCCCTCCTGTTCAGTGCATAGTACGGTCCATTCCTACCCCCTTTGTCATCCTAGAAGCCTGCTAGGAGCCGCTTCTTACTCAGGCCCTCTGGCCTCAGCGATCACTCCCCGCCCTCATTGGACTGGGTCATTACGGGCCCACCAGCTTCGCCTGGTTCGTCCCCGAGCTACACATCTACTGAAGGGGTCCCATTTCTATAGGGACAAACTCACAGAGACATTGTCTGCTTTGTCTCGTCCCATACCAAGTCTCACGGTTTTATCCTTTGGCGCATGGGTAGGCACTATCCCAGGAGGTCAGCCATCCTAATAGTGTACTACCCTAAGCTTGCTTATCTTTCAGCTTTAAGGGCACTAGCAAACTTTCAGACCGTCTTTGAACCTCCTTGCCTTGTCCATCGGGTCCTTGATCAACCTCGGTGCATACTCGGACAGCTTCGCAAACTTTGCCTCACATTGGTCCATGGACATCTGACTTTGACGGAGACACTGGAATTCGGCCATTTTTTGTTCCCTAGAGCCTCTAGCACCTGTACGATCCTATCCAACCTAAGATCGCCTGATGCTCCTCTTTCAGCATCAGCCTGAGGTAGTACTCTTTCCTCAGTACTAGCCTGAGCTAACGCCTTACCTCTAGTACTTGCTCGTCTCGGTGCCCTCCCTCTAGCACCTGTCAAAACTACTACAACTCGTCTCCGAGGGGCTCTCAGATCAGGATCACTCATCTTGCACATTCTTTATATAAACATGCCTTCCAATTCCAATACGGAAGTAGTAATCTGACTGACCTGTACCAAATAATCTACCAATCAGCTAATCAATCACATGGATCTGCATAAGAAAAAGACATTTCCTACTAACTATTCTATAACCCATTGCACCTTATCACTTCATACATTGACTAGCTCTGATACCACTCCAGGTGGGGATGTCACGCCCTGAACCTCGAGTGCACGCACATCCTTCGATGGTCGATTAAATTGTGACGCTCCCAGGACGTGTTGCTGACCCAATCGATTTATGCATATGCGGAAGCGAAATAACAAATCCCCTGACAACAACCAACTTGGGATAGAAAAGCAAGACAATCAATTTTTGCAAAAGCCACACTTTATAAACATGCCCGGTTAAACCTATGGGTTTATAAACAAAAGTCAGTCTCAAAAGAAACCCCTAGGCAACCTAACTCCACTAGCAACAGGGCCCGCCATGAGATGTCACATCTCGCGCCCAACAAATCCGCACTCAGTAGATTTTCACGCCATGCCTTGAAAAAGGTTAGCCCATGACGGGGTAAGAATATATCTCAGCGAGTTAAACCCTAAGCCTCGACTAGTGCGCAAATTCACTTAGAAACGGCCCAAGCACATATCACAGAGGACTTACCTCGCCTCAGCACCTCCATGCGCATTAGTGCATCTCATAGAACACATGCATATAGAAAATGCATTAAATAACTGGAACGTATCATATCATTCATCAAACAATTCACAGAGGTCCCGACTATAGGGTCAAATTGTTATGATACGTCCCATTCCGTGCCACACAATTTTGTCCCATAATCAGGCACAGATAATTCATATCAGTTGTTCAATCCACACTTAACTTCACTCTCAATGTCCATACTCAATATTCTAACTCCATATTCAAACTCAAGGTTCTAGAGGTGACCCTCACGAAGTTCTGTCATTGTGTGGCACTTAGTCCCTTACCACAATTAGCAATAGCTTAACAGCTCAAGGTTCTAGAGGTAACTCACACGAAGTTCCTTTGTCGTGTAGCACTTAGTCCTTTTTCACATAAAGCAACAATACAAGGTTCTAGGGGTGGCTCCTATGAAGTCACGCTATTATGCAGCACTTAACTCTCAACCATACAAGATAGTAGTGCAAAGTTTTAGAGGTGGCTCCCATGTGACTCAGTTCACCATGTAGCACTTAGCCTTTGACTACAATAAGCAACGATATAAGATTCTAGAGGTTGCTCCCATGTGACTCAGTTCACCATGTAACACTTAGTCCTTTACCTGGTCACAACACATGTGATTGCCTCAACACATCACCTCATCTTTCAATAGTCATCTTGCCATGGCAATAAACCATCACTCTAGCACAACCATTCACATATCATCACGCATAAGTCCCAAACATGTCACAAGCCAACCACATCACCAAATATGCATAAATTAACCATCAATTGCACAAACTAATTGCGTCACGACAATTAGCACGAAATTCTAACAATCGGCTATCTTGGTATAATTTTCGAAAAATATTAAATAATTAAATAAATTACAAAATAATTAAATAAATTTGCTTTAATTAAATCGAACTACCTAATTAACTTCACCATGCAGGCACATCATCAATCAAGTCGACTTTTACCTTCCATCATATAGCCAAAACACCAAAATCCCCTTTTAAAAATGGTTAATATCCTGAAAACTCCAAATTAGTACACTTGTGACAAATTTATCCCGACGATCATAAAAAAACCTAAACCGACATTTATGATAAATTTACCCCAAACAAATTTATTCAACTACAAAAACCCTCAAATTGGTAAATTTGTAACAAATATACCCTCCACTAAATTGGATTAATACAATAAAAAAAATCACAAAAATTGTAAATCGTGATAAATGGAGCGTAAAATCCCAAATTGGTATACCAATCAATTGTCACGTGTCATTTAACTTAATAATTTGAGAATAAAATTTAACGAAAACTAACATAGGATAAATTTGTCACAAGTGTACTAGTTTGGAGTAAACTATGCACTCATCGAGATTGAAATCTCACGGTTTTATTGAGCCCATAAAACTTGGCATCCAAACCCGACACCATATTTCTTTTCTAATTTCTTTTCCAACCACCCTTTTTGATATCCAACCTTAGTAACTCCTCTTTTTTTTTTTTTTTGGTTCAAACGTTTAGAAATAAATTCATAGGTACTCACGTACTCAAAATTAATCCGCCAAATTTTGCATGCACCTAGTTTAAAACCTTATAGTTTTATTGGGCAAATAAGTTTCGGTGTTCGGATCCGACACCTCATTTATTTTTTATTTAATAATCCAAAAGGTCATGTTTTGTAATAACAATAAACAACCAACAAGGAGCAATCCAGCTCATGATCTCACACATAAGCTCTCAGCATGTCACAAGTCCACCACATCACTAAATACACCTTATTCAGCAAGTACAACATCAAGAACAACCACAAAACCATAATCGGCCATAATTGGCAGAAATCGGGCCACTCGCGCATTTCCATGTTTAAATCCAAAAACATGATCAAAAGAGTTCAAAAAATTCTCAAATTTGAATATTTTATAAAAGATACATAAATGAACATTTTTTTATGAAGATACCATGACCCAAATCCTTCTAGAATGAGAGCAGTAAATCGCTCAATTCAAGACCAAAACTGGGTCTATTTCTAGAAATCACGTTTTCCAAAATTAGTTTGGTTCGAGGTTTAAACAATGTTCATTTGATCTGAAATTTGACTATGTTAAACTAAACGATGTAAGGAACGACTTTTGTGAAGAAACCATTTCAAAAATCAAACCCTAAAGGTTGATAAAAATCATTTGAACACCAAAAGCTCACCAGTTCTCGCACCATCTGGATTCTGTTTGCAAATAACGAAGCTGAAATCTCATTCTTTCAAATCCCTAAAAAACTTGAGTAAAATATATGTCATAGCTGAAGATGACTACAACGTTTTTTTATGAAGGAAGTAACCTCAAAATCGTAACAAAGTTGGATTCACAAAAATGACAAACGGCGAGGGTCCAGTGAACTGATTTGAATTTCAGCTAATCCAACTTACTTAGCATTAATCCTCCTTAGCACTAATTTAACTAAGGTAATTAACACTAATCTAACCCCTTAAGTGCAATGAACAACCCAATCAAGAATTAGGGAGTTAACTCATCAGATTAGCGAGAAAACGCGTCCACGGCGATAGCAGCAGTCTGAGATGGTGAGGATTTGTGGGACGTGAGGTGGGATGGAGATGTGCAGTAGTGTGAGATGGTGAGAAGAAGATGTGGGATGAAGCTGGCGATGATGGGGGGGGAGGGGAACGATGGGGTTGGTGGCAGCTAAGAGAGAAGAAGAAACGCGTGAGGAGTCGTGGTAGCAAAATAAAAGGACAAAATGGAGAAGATAAGGCTGAGGGGAAATGGGTAGAAGGTGGTCCGCTACAGCTGTGAGGGGAGAGACGTGCGTGAGAGGGAAAGGGGGAGGGGTTCACATAGGCAAGGGGGGAAAGGAGGTCTGCTACAGCTGTGAGGGTAGATGTGCCGTTCGACGCAAATTTTACAATCAGGTGGAATCACTCACCATTTAATTGTGTGCTTCCGTTGAATCGACCTATATCCAATCTCTAATCACTTATAACGGTCTTTGTATTGACCATTGCCGATTATCACGGCCGAGTAGTCAATTTCGATCGAATTCTCAAGTCGTCGCGTATATATTCCTTAACGGCTTCATTTGATAGATCGATGAATTCATGAGGGTCCATCTCAAAGTAAAATGACCATAAGCGCGTTGACGAAATGCCCATTTCATTTTATCGGGACAGGGTCGAAATTTAGGATGTCACATTCATCTCTCAATTTAAACTTGCAATAAAAAAAATAAAAAAAAATTGGGTGAGATGAAGTCAATTAAGAGAAAAAATGAGTAGTCATTAATTAATCGTCACTCTTTCACTTGACGGTGGACAATTAGCTAAGCCAGACTCAATTTGAAGATTTGACATCCAAATTCGAATGGATGGATTACAAGAATCGCGGTGGCCGGTAGTGCAAGGATAGGGCTGTGATGGCTGACATGTATGGACAACGACGGTGGGGGTGCTGTCTAACGGTGGGGCTGCATAGAGATAGCTACATTAATATTCTTGTAAGGACGGGGCGGTGATGGCTGACGTGTACGGACAACGCGGAGAGGGGCCATAGAGACCGTGACATTGATGTTCGGCCTTGCCAAGACAACGGGCTTTAATGACTTAAGGTTTATTCTAATTAAATTCTAATGGGCTGAATTAATCTTGACTTAGGCCAATTAGGCCCCCTCTCCCTTGTAAATTTCAGCCAAGATTATTGCATGGGTTGGCTGAATTTTAGCTCATTTGCTGGCTCAATTAATATCAAACTTTGATCCTTTAAGGTCTATTTTAATTAAGCTTGAAAGGGCTAAACACAACCCCGTTAAAGCTCAATGCCAAATTTTATTTAAAGTGATCATTTTAGTGCCAGTCGTTATTAAAAAGAGACCACTTCAGTAGATTGAATTTTTAAAATAATATGCCAAGTCATATAAATTTTTTAATTATAAATATCACGTATTTATGTTTAGCCAGAATTTCTCTTCTTGGCACTTAAGTGAGTTAACAAAAAATTTTGATATTAAAGTAAGCGTCGTATATAATTTTTGACACTTCTAATGTTCTTTTGCCTCCTTAAGTTGGCAGTAATGCAATATACTTTCTCGTCAGAAAAATATTAAGTTGTATGGAAAAGCTTATAGAGATCAATGATGTTTATTTATTTACGCGAGCGTAGAAGGAAAAAGAGGTGTCCTAGAAGATCAAATTTAGTGAGAGATGATCAAATTCACAGAGTTAGAACAGTTCGCACAATAGTGAGGTTGAATTTTGAGAGAGCTACCCCTACTTCCATGGCCGCATTCATGAGATAAATTTTTTTATAGTACACCTTGAATAACATGGTATATCAATTAGACCTCGAAATTAAATGAAAAAACGTCTTTTGTGAAAATAAACTTTTGGCTTTTCTGTTCCCTATTCTACGTACCTGTCCATCATACCATGCTAAATCAAGAAAGCAGCCTATAAATACCCATCAAGAAGGTTCCGACACTCACAGAAAAGCCTCTGCCCTCTACTGTCATTCATCTACCTTTGTTCAGTCACCTAAATCAAGAAAGCAGCGGAAAAGAAATGTCTCTTCCGATTATGGCAATCTCATCTTCTTCTCCTGCTCAAGAAACAAGCCACGTCCCTGAACGCCGATCAGCAAATTTTCATCCAAGCATATGGAGGGATTATTTTCTCAAATATGCTTCTGACTCCAACTCGATGGTAGCACTTGAGTTGTTCTTTTTCTTGGATTATATTCGGAATTTTTTTCATCTTTATGTTTTCTAGAAGCTAAGGCCGTAGACAATGATAATCTTGAATGACTGGGCACCATCCCGCTGCATTTGAAAAAGAAAAAGAAAAGAAGTGCCAGTTGATTCGAAGCTCCTCGCATATGTTGATCCTTACATGATTCAAAATTTCTACTTGAACCTTATGGCATGCACATATGACTTAACAAATGTAGGAAGGATTTATCCACTATTAAAAAAATTAGTCATGATGGAATGATTTTTAGGTAATTTCAGTTCACATTACATATTGCAGTCAATTGGGTCATAGGCAACCTAATAAATTTCTTGCATTCTTACAATTTGTGCCCTCTAATTATTTTGTGAACTTTCTTGTAGAGTTCTCCTGCCAAATCAGATGATCGAATTGAGAAATTGAAAGGAGAAGTGAGGAAGATGTTGACAGATGCTTTAAATAAACCTTTGCAAAAGTTGAACTTGATCGATCAAATCCAACGGTTAGGGATCGCCTACCATTTTGAAATCGAGATAAATCAGCAGCTTGAACAAATCCACGAAAGCTATTTTAATTTTCACAACGGCGATGAGGACAGCCACCTGCACACAACCGCCCTTCTCTTTCGATTGTTGCGGCAACAAGGTTACACAATTTCATGTGGTATGTAATGTTCTAATTCTCATTGATTGATTAGTTGGCCAAATTATGTTGTAGACAATAGTTTGATGGTCCATTTGATTGATTAGAGTGAACACATAGCATCGCTAACATGTTTAGTTCACTATAGTTTTTATTAGTTTATTAGTTTACCTTCTCTATATGATTCTCATATCTCGAGTTCTTCACAAATTTCTTGCTTTGAAAAGTGAATTGTGCTTTCTTCTATTTCCTCGGTTTAGTACGTCGTTTTTCCATCGATTTCAACATGAATTTTATTTTCTCATATATCGGTTTAGTATGTTTGAACATGAATTTTTCATAGTATCTCATGAAAACATGTTCTCCCATGTTTTGGTTGGCCATTCAGAAATTTTTAACAAGTTCAAGGACAGCAATGGGAATTTCAACGAATCACTCATCGCCGATGTGCAGGGACTACTAAGTCTTTTTGAAGCTTGCCATACAATGTTTCATGGCGATGATGTTTTGAATGATGCACTTGCTTTTACTATAATTCACCTCAAGTCAATTGATGAAGGAAAAGCAAGCCCAAATCTCAAAAAACAAGTGAGTCATGCCCTAAACCAACCAATCCACAAGGGAATACCAAGGCTAGAGGTGAGGCGTTACGTTCCACTCTACCAAGAGGAGCCTTCACATAATGAAGTCCTGCTAGCCTTAGCTAAACTCGATTTCAACTTATTGCAAGAGCAACACCAAAAGGAACTCGGCAACCTTACAAGGTTAACTTCATGGTCACATGTCTGAAATAGCTAGGTGTGCTAAGAACACCCAATCGTTATAGTTTTATATGTGCAATTTTAAGTTATCCTGAACTAAAAGTCATTTGTATAATATACAAGGAGTGTTATTATCTTTGGTTCATCGGTCTAAAAACTTTGTATGATCCTCCCAATGATGTGTTTGCCTTAAATAGGATTTGTTGGTGAACTATAGGTGGTGGAAGAATTTAGATGTACAAAGGAAGTTCCCATTTGCTAGAGATAGGCTCGTGGAGATATATCTCTGGATGTCAATGGTTTATTTTGAGCCGGACTATGAAGCTGCCAGGGAAATACTCACCAAAGTGGCCAGCATGGTTACCATCATGGACGACATATATGATGTCCATGGCACGTTGGAAGAACTAGGACTCTTCACAGAAGCAATTGAACGGTATAATTCACACTCAAATGCTTTTCTCAATTTACCAATTCTAAACTTTCTTGTTCAAATTTGACCAACTGTTTATTAGAGTAGAGTGTGATACTTTTGAACTTGAACTCAGTTGGGACATCAACGCCAAAGAAGGATTACCAGAGTACATGCAAGCGTTTTACAAGGCAGTTCTTGATTTGTATGATGAAATTGGTTATGAGGTGACCAGAAAAGGACGATCGTACCAACTCTTCTATGCAAAAGAAGTGGTAAGCCATTTGAGGTTATATCAATCAAATGCAGTTTTTACTCCATCCACCGGCAACAAAATATTTAAGTCCACCAAACACTTTAAAGCGTGAATATTGACGTAGCTTTATGTTTGAGGATGAATCTTCAGATGAAAAACCAAGTGAGAGCGTACTTCGCTGAAGCCAAATGGTTCCACCAAAACTACGTACCAACGATGGAGGAGTACATGCCCATTGCATTAGCAACCGCTGCTATTGAATTGCTATTGGTGACGTCGTTGCTGGGAATGGAAGATTTTGTAACAAAAGATGCTTTTGACTGGTTTTTATATGGCAACTCGAAGATGGTGAAGGCTGTGAAATTAGTCGGTCGACTCATGGATGACATCGCCGGACACAAGGTATAATAAAGCTCTACTAGTGAACAACATTAACTTATCTAAATTTTGTCTAATAGATTTTATCAATAGGATTAAAAATAATAATTTTCGCAATAAATGTGTTTACAGTTTGAGCTAGAGAGAGGTCATGGGCCATCTTCAGTGGAGTGTTTCATGAAACAATACGAAGTTACGGAGGAAGAGGCTAAGGAGGAACTCCGTAAACAAGTGGCCGATGCATGGAAGGACATTAACGAAGGGTTGCGCTGTCCGACCATCGTCCCTAGGCCACTCCTTGTGCGAATTCTCAATTTTGCACGAGCTATGCATGTGGTGTATAAAGATGAGATAGATATCTACACTCATGCTAGAACCAAGTTAGAAGAGCACGTGACTTCTCTATACGTCAATCCATTGCCAATGTGATGGTTTGGAAGAACAAGTTTAATTACCAAGCCATCGTAGATTGCATTAGACAATTTTCAAATCTGCTCTGTGTGTAATTTTAATTTCTGTGTCAACCCCTAAATATTACTCTTCTCTAGCTTGGGCGCTCCTTTTTCTGTGGATATCGAATGAAATAAAATAACGAGTCTGTAAAAATGTGATATTGGAATATACTAATGTTCTATACAATGAGTGGTTCAGTTTCTTGATAAATATCAAACATTTTTTCATATATGCTGATGACAGTCTTAGTATGGTGACCAGCACAGATTACAATATCTAACAGAAAGGTAGCCAAGTTTCATACATTCAGATAAATTACTTCATTTATTGGCCTCATATACCTGATCTTGCGATTCTACAATCACGATACCCTTGCTATATAAACTCTAACCTACTTTGCATGGTCCTTATCGTATTATACTTATCCATATCATCTTCAATGTAACTAAACAATCACGTCTTATTTCAAAAAAGTATATTCTCTATTATACCATATCTTTTATAAAAAGGTTACGTAATCTTACCTTTTGTTCTACATGATGCAATCTATGCTCTACACTTGGGCCTGGCCCTCTATGGACTCAAGCTCTAGCATAAGGGATCTAGGTGCCCGGGCCGAGGCCCCTAGTGCCAAGCCCGGGACCCCAGTGCTAATGGCTAGATCCCCAGAGCCTGGGCTTAGGCCTATTGAAGCCGAGCCCAAGTTCATCGAGGCTGGCCATGGACCCTGCTGTTCGTGCACAAATCCCCAACGCTCTGGCCCTAGTTCATTGAAGTTGGGCATGGGACTCCGGTACCCATGCCTAAATACCGGATGCTGTTTTCAAATTTTCCCATTTTAGATAATGGTAAGCCTGTCTTCCAACAGAGCATTATGAGATACCCACCAAAACCAGAGAAACTATTAGAAAGCAATGTAGTACCAATTGCCCAATGCAATTTGTTTCCTATCATTTTTACTGTAAGTTCAAAATAAAACCCATCAATTTGGTCATTGTTCATATGCATCCCAATTCCCAAAACTTTAGCCTATCAAAATGATGTTTGGTCTCAAATAGATTCCAGTCTTCATGAATCTGCCTCGCTTTTTCTGGGGAAAAGTGACCGTATGATGCTGTCTATGCTTCTGACCGACTGAATGGCTACCGGATGTATGAGCTGGTCGTGTTGACATTGACTTTGTTTTTCATTCCTAAGGTTAGGTCGACAGGGTCTTATTTAATAATGCAGCTGAGCTGACAAAATCTATTAAAGTTCCAGTTTTAGCTTACTAAGATAATAAATTCGGTCAACTAGTGGGGATCAGATGTTCAAATTTGACCGTGTGA
The DNA here is from genome assembly GCA_014182575.1 of Eucalyptus decipiens. Taxonomy (NCBI): domain Eukaryota; kingdom Viridiplantae; phylum Streptophyta; class Magnoliopsida; order Myrtales; family Myrtaceae; genus Eucalyptus; species Eucalyptus decipiens. The sequence continues at coordinate 61,448,686 of CM024611.1, forward strand.
ACCCGATCCGGGATTTATTAAAGGAAAGTCCACAAATAAGCCGAAGCAGAATGTGTGAAAATCAACTTCCGCATTGATGTCGGCGAAGTTAATCAAAAGGGGAAACTAAAGGTTTCTTTATATTTTTTTGGGTTGAAATTTCTATGTTGAAGTCCGACCGTGCCAAAAAAATAAAGAAAGAAAAAAAGAGAGAAAAAAAAAACAAGGTATTTAAAAAATAATAAAAAATTATTAAAATAATATGCACATTAGCGTCGACCATGGCTCGATATCCATGTCGGCGGTTTCTTGCCTAAATTGGCTAAATAGACTCAACTAGCAAAATATGTAAAGATTCATAACTAAATTGACATAATTTAAAAGTTTAAGACTGAATTAACACAAGTACAAATGATTTGGGACTTTTTGGTAACTTTTCTTAAGTTGGTAACAAAACCCACTTATACAAGAACCCAACAGAGCTTCGCCTTTGATTTTTATCATGAATTTCCCTGGAACTTGAGACTCCCTTTATTATTCCTCCAATTTGGAATGCTATGAAAGAGACTTCACCTCCAAAATATTAAGAATGAAAAAGGTAAAGTAACAACAATTATTGACCAAAAAAAAGAAAAGAGCAACAACAATTACTAGGTTGCAAGTAGAAAATCAGGCGTGCCAGTTTGGAGAATTGTCTTTTCTATTGAGAAACATTTTCATATGTGAAGAAATAAACTTAGTTGATGAGTAATGAATGTGTACTTACAATTGCAAGTATTGGTTAATGGTTGGCGGGGCAAGAAGAAGGTTCAAGTATTTTATCCAAATGGAAAATATACTCTGATCGCAATCACGAATCATTGGCTTGAAAAGCTTGGAAGTTTAAGGTTCCTAAGGTTCCTAAGGCTTGAAATAACCTTTGTTTTTTTGTTTGTTTGTTTTTGTTTGTTTTTGTTTTTTGGTAAGGTAAGAATTCTATTAACTTTCAACCAGAACGCTGTACAACAACAGTAACAAGGCACCAACATGCACTCAATATGACAAACAAATCAAAGGAGTGAAAGTGTGCCGAGCTAAAAGGAACGAGAAAAGGGAAACTACAAAGCAGCAACCCCCAACATAGAAAATACAAAGGGCACACCCTCAGCAAAGGTAAATAAAATAGAAGCAAAAGCACGACTCAATCTGAGAAACTAGACGGGCTAAGTTTCTAGCTCTACTGCAATCTTCTGTTGGTAGGGGTATTAGGTACCTAATGGAACGTCAAAGCCTTATCCCTAACAACCTTGTCAAGGCGTTTCTTCATAGCCGGCACGAAGGGAATCTGATTATGGAAAATGATATTATTCCTTTCCTTCCAAATGGTATTGCATAAGGCTCCAAAAGCGAACCGAGTGAGAGTGATGTGGAACGAATCTCCAGATAATTACTTGATAGCCCATTGAAGGTTATCCATCCACGAACTATTCTGCCAAGCGAAATTACATCTAGAAGTCCAAAAAATAGCTAGATCCCCAATAGTACAACACCCAAAGAAAAGGTGGTCGACGGAGTCAGGACGACAAGAACAAAAAGTACAATTTGCATCAGAGATTCTCCCGTAGGTACGTCACCTTTGTTGATGGTTTCTCCTATTGTCTTTCAAAGATAAGATGGTTTTCTTGGATTCTCCTCTACAAATTTTTGGGGCAGTCAATATCCATTCAATAAGTGTAGCTTTTCTTGAACTTTTTTGACAATCAATTTACAAATGATTCGGAGGTCTGGAGCTTAATCAAGGATCTTATTATGTGTGTATCACTTTTACCCCAATTTCTACTTGTCTTTGTGCCCGATAGTTTTCCATTTGAAATATGATTGACCATCTGTCTATGGCAACCAAATTAAAGGTTCTAGCTCTCAGAAGGTGCATCGGCATTACCTGGACTCTAGAATTCTCTAAGTGCTTGATATTAGAGAGGTTCACTCTTGAAAGGTGTGATAGTTTACCGAAAATTGACTATTCAATTGGAAGACTGAATTGCCTAATTGACTTGAATGTAAACAAACAGCTTGCATTTTGAAGAATTGCCAAAAGAAATGGGAGGGCTACTGAAACTTAACCGCGTTTCTTTGGAAATTGGCATCTTGACAAAGTTGGATCAATCAAACATGAGAATCATAAGCTTTCGACACTCAACGTCTCAAGAATATCAATCAGCTAACTTCCTAACTCTATCGAACCGCTAGTGAAACTCGAGTCTCTCTCTAATTAGCACTAAGATCAAAGAGCTTCCTATCTCATCGGAAAGCTTAAATCCCTGTGGGCATTGGATATTTTGGGTAAGATGAATCCTATATCAACTGAAAAAGGGTGGAAGTTACCTAGTGCTATTGGAACGTTGGAGAATTTGAAGGGAAACATGCTGAGCTCTGTGAAGAGTAAGAAGGCAAAATTCCTAATTAAGTTGGACACTTGCTCTTGTTGAGAATCCTAAATTTTTCAGGTACACGAATAGACACCATGCTGAGCTCAGTCAGCATGCTTCCTCGCCTCCAAAAACTACTCTTAAATTGATTTCAAAAGATTTAAGAGTTGCTAAAGCTTCCCACAAGCTTAATCAATTTATGTATTTAGCTACTGTTAGTCTCTAATCTTTCGAACTTGAGTAATTTGGAAGAATTGCTCCTTTCTAATGGCTCTACATACACAAATGGATAAGTTCTGATGCAAACTTCTGACTTATTGTGGATTGGGAGGTTATCCAAATTGAACAAGTTAGAACTGTGCCACTAGAACAACTCTGCATCGCCTTCATAGTTAAGCTCCCTCTCTCACGGAAGAACTTACTTTAGTCTGGACTTGCGACCTCATGCAACTTCCGCCTTCACTGTAGGAGTTGCAACTTGATAACTTCAACTCAACCAGATCACGATTGCCCAACTTGAGAAGTTTGTCGTTGCTAGCACTCTATGGCTCACAAGTGAAAGAAATACAGCTCCATTGGCTTCCACATTTCACAAACTTGACTGTGAAGTCGGTTAAGATATTAGAGAGAATGTCCACCCTATCAAGTTTAAAGAATGTGATTCAAGTCTGGGTGTGGAAATGCTCAAAGCTGGTCGACATTAAATTCCTTAGGGTGATAGAATCACCGCAGTACTTATCAATCAAAGATCGCCAGCATGCTGAAAAATTAGGTGCTAAAGTCACCAATAAAGCAGAGTCTTCGAGTGAGTTGACCTTCTGTGGGAAGAGAGTATTCATTCTATCAACCTTTCTAAAGAACCTAAGATTTGAACCCTTGAGTATTTCACCACAATGTTTCAATCTACTGTTATCATGCCATACAGACTGAAAAAAAAATACATATTGCACTTAATCACAATCTATTTTTGAAGGTCTAGATGAACTTGCTCCACCAAGAACATTTTCACATAGGTTCAAAGACATGCTTAGTGAGCACATGCATCTGAAACGGCAAGCTTTTGTAGCTTTTAAGCGGAAATTCTTTGAAGTTTGAAATAGAAAGAGCATGTAAAGGGTATTTCAGGATTCGTTGAGATGGAAAGACCAAGTCAAATCCATCATTTTGGTTTATTGAAGAGCAGACTGATGGCTTCAAAAGATAGCTTTCAGTCTCCTTTTGATCATACTCAAAGGCAACTATAATTGAGGGACAAGTGTTCCAGAAACAAAAACTCATGTTTGCATATCAATGTCGTCTGCGCTGGGGATGTATTATCTATTTTTTTGAGGTAATCTTTATCCTAGTGCAGTAGGAATTGATTTCCATATGGTTCATCTAACAAAGAGGATAAATATACTAGAAGTGTCAAAAGTTATATATGACGCTTACTTTAGTATCAAAAGTTTTCGCCAGCTCACTTGCATATTGGCATGGAGTTCTTTGAGTTGTGCATGTTGTGGGAAGGGTTGGAGTTAATTCTAGGGAGTTGTGACTTTCTAAATTTGTGACAAGACGCTAGGGTTTCTAGGAGGGGACTGTGCTCTGTTTGCACTGATGTTTATATCCTTAATTTTTCGAGGCTTTAGTCTTCTTACTGTTTCCCGCTGACACTACTTTCGGGTAAGCATTTCCTTGAACATTTCGGTGCATGGTTTTGTCGAGATAGTTGGCTTTTGCATTGCGAAACAAAAATTTTGTATTGAATGATGTTCCTCTGTTTCTTCCTTTCCCTTCCACCCTTCTTTGGTCTTCTAGTGAGGGATTCGACCTGTGTTGTCTTATTTTTGGGAACTAATGTTCTGTTTTAGTCTTGAACATCAGCTGTTTATTTTGTCAGTCTGATGCACATGGGAAGCTACCGTATATTCTTCCTTTGGTCAGTGAAAAGCTACCGTGTTGGCAGAAAGCGGCAGTGATGTCATTTTTGAATTAGTAATGCTGCAATATAAGAAAATTCCAAAAATCAACCCCCCAAAACGCACATGCACACAAAGGATTTGTGTGCACATTTTTGCCATTGTTTGATACCCTAGGGTTTGCATTGAGATATTGTGTGGAATCAAAGGTTCCTTAAATAACTACATAAATAATAAATTTTCTAACCAATCGTAAATTTTTTCCTTTGTGCCATCGCCTATGATTTGCATTAAGATCTGATGTCCGTTTATTTTTAAAAAATTGCTGTAAACTGAGTTGTCCAATGAAGCTTAATTGTGTAACGGTTATTTTCATGAAGTCCTACCATGTAATGGAATCTGAATTGTTGGTTTTTTTTATAATAAAAAGCCCAAAGGTGTATTGATTTGGAAGCTTTGGATGGAAGTGATTCATGATTTTCTCATCATTTTTGCAAGGGTGTTACTTCTATTTATCTTCTATCACATCAAGTGGGATTATCATGCTGACTCTATTCTTATAAAATTCTCGAGCTAGATGAATTGGGTTGATGTCTCTTTCCTATCTTTTGATTTTGAGTTGGGGGAGAAGAATGAAAGCGAAAAGGGAATTTTTTTTTTTTTTTTTTTTTTTGGTGGTGTTGGGGGCGCGGGGAGGATTAATATTCTTGCGGTAATGTTGAGGATTTTGCATTTTCTTTCAGTGACTACTTAGAAAGCACGTCTTCAACTCTTTCAGGTGCAAAACTAACTCCAATATTGGTCCTTTTAATATAGCCGTATAAGCATTCCCATCATGCGCAAAAACTACTTGGTTTATATGAAATCATTTGGACTGACACATATGGAGTCCACATACGTGTGACTTCGGTACTTCCCCTTGATGGAGATTTTGTCAGTTCTTGATGACATCTTTAGCTATTCCTTTTAATGACGTGGCGTATAGTACTAAGGTGAGGGGTTTGTCCCGGTGCATTATTTGAAGAGCCATTGTCATTTTTGAATTTCAATGTTTGAAGTTGGAAAATGGAATAGGGGAAGAATTGGTTTGCACCTACTAGGATGAGCTTTTCTTAGTTCATAGAAGAACTAAAGAAATGGATGGATTTTTGGATGGTACAAGTGGCCTTATTGGGAAACTCAGGGTCAGTTTCTTTTTTTTTCTTTTTTTGATCAAAGAAGTCCTAATTTCATTTCAAATAGATAATATAGATGAACAACCCAAATAGGCTTCGGAACAAAGAACATTCAAAAGAGATTGAGGGGGTTTAGAGGCCCAATTTCGGGGTAGAAATTGTCATAGTCGGGCTTAAGCAACCCAATTCGCAGCTTTATTTAGTTCCCTCGGAACATGGGCCAAGTTTAAAAAAGGACTTGAAGCTAGAATGGCCCGGCCTTGTTGGACAATTTCGCTTACTTCCCACGAGGGTGAATCTAACCCCAAGATTATCTGAACTGCCAAGTAGAAGTTAGATTCAACAGAGACCACATGTGGTCCTTGCTCCCTTCCCCACTTTGCAGCCATCTCCATACCCACGCATATGGCTAGGGTTTCCGTGTGCAAAGGGGATTGAACTTTCACAGCACGAGCAAATATATCATGCAGCACTCCGTTCGCGTCCCTACACACCCTAGCTATGGATCCTTCAATTGTCCCTGCTGTGAAGGCCCCATCAACATTGATTTTCACCATACCCAAGTTCGGTGGTCTCCATTTTTTTGGATATTTCACTATCTCTATTGGTGTTTTGATGTTGGGATGAAGCTTGTATTTTTAATTTTTCCTTTGACACGAGCAAATCGGCCACCACCCACTGTGGATCTGGCGTTCGGCCTTGAAAAACTGTTGCATTCCTCTATTTCCAGATGAGCCAAAGAGCTTTGGCTACTATTTCAGGTTCGGAGGCTCGAAGAAGTTGTCATTTATACTCTAAAAACTAGCGGTCTATACTTGTTAGTCCCATGCTTTGTATTTGAATTTGGAGATGACTATCTGACCATATTGCATCTGTCTAAGGACATAATAAGAACATATGTTTTGTTGTCTGTGGAGTTGTTTTGCAGAGGGGACACAATGGCTTAGGTAAGATTCTTCTCTTGGCAAGATTCTCCTCAGTAGGAAGGGCATTTTGACATAAATTCCACATGAACACCTTGATTTTTGGGAGGGTGCTTAAATTCCAGATAGTGCTCCATAATGCTTCGGGTTTATGGTAAGACAATGAAGCTGATGAAGGGGCTGAGTTGTTGTCCAGGCTTATGAGTTGATTATAGCCACTTTTAACTGAATAATTGCCTGATTTAGTTGCCATCTATATGCACTTGTCTTTCTTTTTGTTGGATGGTAAGGGGATTGCCAAGATTTTGCTTACAATTCTGTCTTCAAACAAGTTTTGGAGACTTTTCTCCTTCCATGTTGCATTGTTTCTTTCTATGAGCTCAGCTACCATCAAAGGGTCGACTTGGTTGGCTAGGCCTAGAATTGCGCCTCGCTTTAACCACCTATATTTGCGTATTTTAATTGATTCTCCATTGCCTACCGACCATAATGCTGAATCTGAAATAACATCTCTACCACTCGAGTAGCTTTTCCATCCCCCATGATGGTTGATGGCCTGTCTTAGCATGAGAAAAGTCTGTAGAGGGGAGGTAGAGTCCCTTGAATAGTTTACTCCATAAAGACAAAGGATTTTTTTATCATTCGCCAAGCCTGTTTGCCTAGCATAGCTTTATTAAATGTAATTGGATCTTTGAAGCCCATTCCTCCATTGTCTTTTCTCATCTTTAGCACATTCTAGCTTTTCTAGTGAATTCTAGCCTTGGAATTAGAGTTCTTCCCCCAAAAGGAGGCAATTTTTTTCTCTACGGCTTTACAAATAGAGATTGAAATTTTAAAGATGGATATTGCATATTGAGGTAATGCTTGAACTACTGCTTTCAAAAGAATTTCTTTCCTAGCTTTGGATATCAACCTTTCATTCCATCCTTCAAGCTTCATATTCACTCGCCGAATCCAAGCGAACGTTTGTTTTTCGATGGAATGCCTAGGTATTTCCCGTTTTGTCAATTTCTAAGATTCTCTAATCCCATGCCATATTTCTTCTCAAATTCTAGGGACACCCCGAGCTGAAGAAAATCCCCGATTTGTTCAAATTGATCGCTTGACTAGTAGCCATGCAATATTGATTGAGAACATCAGCCAATTGTTGGCATTCCCTCGCCTTTCCATCCAAAAAGAAGATTGAATCATCCGCAAATAACAAATGTGACATCCTAGATTTTCAACTCTGCTTTTAATTCAATAAATCGGGCATTTCATCGACGCGCCTATAGGGCTGTTCTTAGAGTTGATCACTCTCGAAATAACTAGACTATTTTGAGAAGCCATTAAGGAATTTTAAGGCAATAGATTTGAGAATTCGATCAAAAATTGGCTTCTCAACCGTGCTCATCTTTAGAGACCATTACAGCACAGTATAAAACTGATTTGAGATTAGAGATAGGTTGATTCGACTGAGATGTGTGGCTGATTGTTGGTGACTCCACTAAGTTGGAAAATTCTCGTCGATCGGCACTAGTTTGATTTTTTTATTATTTTGGTACCCTGTGTCCATATTGGAATCCTCAAGATTTTTACGACAACCGAGAGTTGCCAATGTGTCGAGTGGGTTCATGGTGGCTCGAAGAAAATCGACCATAGGTCATTTGCTCTAAAAAGTTTTGAAAACTGATATAGCTAGTATAAGCACCTAGAGGGGGGGTGAATAGGTATATAAATATGCTTCTCGTTAATCGCACAATATTGGGCAGTTAATAGAATTGAGACAATCAGCGATCAAAGTAAGACTGAGATAAGGGAAGAGAAGATTAAACACAAGGTTTATAGTGGTTCGGCTTATTCTAAGCCTACGTCCACTCTTCCGCACCGACAGCTAATTGGCTGGATTCCACTATGAACAAAAGAGGAGTTACACCACGCTCTTCCTTGATTCCACAAAGTGTAGATGTTCTACTACACCTCCTCAAGGTCTCTTACAAATATAGACTCTCTTTTGAATACAATGATTCGCTCAAAAAATTTGTCTAAACAACAGGAAGCTTTCAGACTTTGGAATTTTTCTATCACGCACTTACTTAACAACTAATACGTCTTCTTTATATACTCCTTCATGCCATCATACTCGTTGGCACTTACTAAAGGAATTCCTCCAATCTACCCGTTGGACGGAATCAATCAAGAAGATTAATTAAGCTATTAAAGGAACGTGTCGATAGCCCATCAATCCTGCTCGCCCATACAATCAGGATCTCGGTTTTCATAAGTAAAACCTTCCAAGAATATCCAGACAATCATCGGATCTTCAATCATCGAGTCAATCTCGATCAATCAAGGATTCCGTTATGTCTTCTCCAACCACGAGGTCTTCTCCAGTTGATAAGGTCATCCCCTTAACGAATCATCCGGATCTGGATAACCATTCTTCAACGGATTAGAGATCACAATGAGGATAGACTTTGAGTCTTGAGTCTGGCTGTCCGGAGGTCTTCAGACTTTAAATAGAAGAGTCTGCAAAACCTTCAGACTAGACTGAAAGAAACGTTTTGTTAACTTCAAAACACTTCAAGAAGATTTCTCCAACAATCTCCCCCTTTTTGATGGTGACAAAACTTTCCTGCAGATTTGGACAACATTGACCTGCAAAACATATCTCAAACATATGTGCATATCTTATAGAGATAAATGGCTAACTCTAAAATCTGTAACCACGTAAAAATAGGTTAGTCTCGAATATGATAAACTATCCATAAGATATTAATAGCAGTCAATAGCAATAATCCAAATTCAAATCCAGACAAAAACACACAAAGTTTAAATCCAAATCAAACAAACCAACCAAAAAAATAAGTTGTTCAAAAGTAAAAGTTGTTCAAATCTCTTGCATCTCTCCCCCTTTTTGTCAGCATTGAAAGGTTGAGATGAAAATAGAATGAAGTCAAGATTTCTTGGGAATACGAACAAGCTGGAAATCTTCCATTGACTGAAACTTCCCTTCCAACCTTTTCAAGTCTTCCTTCAGTTGAACAATTTCCTCACCCTTGGCATTGGCCTGAATTTGAACAGATAGGGCTTGGATCTGATCTTGTAAGGACACTGAAGAAGCTTGACCAGCATTCTGCAAATTTTGAACCTCGAATCCCAAGGCATAAATTTGACCACACATCTCCAAGAGAACATCCAGAATTCTGCGAAAATCCCCTGTGTTGTCGGGCCCGCGTACTAGCTTCAAAGACGTTCGCGATGATGGCATGTCTGAATAATCTTGCAGGATTGGCGTTGAAATTTCATGATCTTCTTCGGGAAATTGAGAGGCATAAACATCCTCTGGGTCTGTAGGAGAACGACTGACTCCTTCACTCATGTCGGGATGTGAGGACTTCTCTCCTTTCTCTTGATCTCCCCTGTTTTCATGCCTACGGTGTGAGAGAGGATTGTTCCTCAAGTTCTCCTTCTTCTCTTCTTTCATTTCCGATCTTTCCTCCTCTCGCTTCGCCAACTTCTCTTTCTTCTTCTTCTTCTCCTTCTTTTCTTTCTTCTTTTCTTTCTTCTTCTTCTGCTTTATCTTCTTTCTCCTTCTCTTCAACATTTCTTTCTTCTTGACTTTCTCCTTCTCTTCCTTCTGTCTCACGCTGTTCTGTTGAGTCTGGAATAGAACGACTTAGCCTTTTCAAAGCTATTGCCAAAATGGTAAGATCATCATCTTCTTCTTCATTCACAATAAGAGCTCTTCTTTTCCGCTTTGAAGCAATCAAGGGCTCCTTTCCTTTTCTTTTTGAAGAAGAGGTTTGATGAGATCTGACTGGAGTCTTTTCCTTGAATTTCTCCAACTCCTTGTTCAGTTCCTTTAGATGCATTTTGGTCACCATCTTTAGTCCTACCACCATATGATCGCATGATTGAACACAAAATATTTGCGGAGCCTAAATATTGAGATGTCTGAACAACTTTGTCACAAGGCTTGGATAAGGCAGTTGACCTCTGTCCTTCATCATCGCTCTATACATGTGAAACATGACAGTGTGAGGAAGAGAAAACATTTTTCCAGTGAGGATGGCATACATCAATTTTGCCTCGAACTTGAAACATCGATCTTCGAGGTTGATTTTGGCCGGAGGCAATTGATCACTATCTTGTGAAGCAAGATATTGAATGCATTCATCCTTAGGTAGGTGATCTTCTCATATGTTCTCCTATCCTTCACAAGTTCCAGAGTGGCCCGAGCGATGGAAACCTTGATGGGCTGATATCTTCCTCTTTCAACTCCTAACACATCTGCGGCACATTCATATCCACAACATAGTCTTGATCTTTGACATCGAAAGAAAATCTATCCGCATCCAAAAGCTAAGATTCGAATAGAAATAGGCGGTCGGTTCGGGATAGGCCTCTGTCGAATCGAACGAACGTCTCAAGTTGAAGGTAACTTAATTTCTCCCTCAAGTTCACCTTCACATCCAGAAAATCAAAGTCCACACTTCTAGGGTTTATAACCCCACGCTTCAGCAATTTCGAGTACAAATCCTCTTGTTCCTTTGATCGGAACACTTTTCCCATTTTTCCTCGACTGTTAACCGCAACACCCATTTTTGGCTGAAATTGACTGTACAACTTGTCATCATCATTTCCATCTACAAGATTTGGTCCCCAGTCATGAGGATCACTTGGGATATTTGCAAGAGATTCCTTAGCCACCCCTTGTCGAGCAATTCCCAAACTTTCCATTCTTCGCAAAAATAGGTATTCGTTCCTATAACCTTTGTCTTTAAGAAAAGAGTTGACATAGTTCAAGGGAGTACCAGTTCCCTTCAAAGCGCGATACAGCTTATAAATAAAGGCAGGCGTTTGAATTCTTACTGGATCTGCATCCTCAATGATTTCTTTCTCTTGTTGATGATCAACGCCTTGAGGACTAGATGGATGACGCTGCTGAGAATGTTGTGGGCTCGGTTGCTGTTCAGGAGAAGCTTCTTCTTCAGTAAGATCGAGGTGCGTAGGCCCCTCATTCAATCTTCGTGGTCCCCTGTTAGCGATTCTCGATGACTTTCTCGAGGACGACATTCTTCTCAGTTTTGGAAGATTCCTTGCTTGACTTTCTCAAGAAAGATGAAAACTTTTTCAAGGATTAAACAATGGTGAAAAGAGAATGGAGGATTGATGCTTTCTAGGGTTTTCAAGAGTAAAGCGAAGAGGAACAAACAGAGCACTATCGAATAAAAGGAGAGGTAAACGAACCGTCACAAAGGAAGGTAAAAAGATGCCTTTTAAAAATAACTACCCCTTTTTCCGTGAAGATATTCATTTGAAAAAAAAAAAAAAAAAAAACTTCTTTTTCGAAAAAAAGGAAACGATGCAATAATTACGTCGATTGAAGATAGCAATAAAACACGGTTGGCAATCGTACATTTTCAAGATAAAATTCAAGAGAGAGAGAGAAAGACTAACTTACACCGACGATCGTACCAAGACTAACTTACGCTTAAGGTCTTGCATCTCTGAGTTTGAGGGTCTTTAGACTTTAATCTCCTCAAACCTTAAAATGTTGAGTCTGGAGCGAATCGATTTAAATTGATTTTTCTCTAGAGGCTTCGTGAATATATCTGCCAGCTGATTCTTTGTATCAACATATTGAATTGAAACATCTCCATTCTGAACGTGATCTCTGATGAAGTGATGTCGAATCTCTATATGCTTTGCTTTTGAGTGAAGAATTGGATTTTTGGTAAGATTGATAGCACTGGTGTTGTTGCAATTTATCTTAGTGCATGAATCTTCAATTCTAAAGTCTCTTAGTTGTTGCTTTATCCATAGAATTTGTGAATAGCAACTTCCAAGAGCTACATACTCTGCTTCTGCTGTAGAGAGAGCTACTGTACTCTGTTTTCCTGAAAACCAAGACACCGTCCTGCCTCCAAGTAGTTGATAGGTACCCGAGGTGCTCTTTCTATCAACTCTGCAACCAGCTAAATCTGCGTCTGAGTATCCAAGAAGAGTAAAGTCTCCTTCTTTAGGATACCATAGGCCGATACTTGAAGTTGAAGCAATGTATTTGAGAATACGCTTTACAAAGACTTAAATGAGATTCTTTAGGATCCGCTTGAAATCTAGCACAAATGCAAACACTAAACAAAATGTCGTCTAGAAGCGAAGATAAAGAAGTGAGCCAATGATACTCCTGTATAGTTTTTGATCAACTTTCTTTCCTTCTTCATCTTTGTCTATCTTCAAGGCACTTGACATTGGAATGTCGATCTTTTTCCAATTGTCCAGTCAAACTTTTTGACAAGATCATTAGCATATTTTTCTTGACGAATAAAAGTTCCTTCCTTTAGTTGTTTCACTTGAAGTCCAAGAAAGAAGGTTAACTCACCCTTCATGCTCATTTCAAACTCTTCCCCGCATAGTCTTAGAAAATTTCTTGCACAGACTTTCATTAGGAGATCCGAATATGATATCATCAACATATATTTGAACTAGAATAAAACTTTTGCTTTCCTTTTTGATAAATAGAGTAGTGTTTACTTTATCTTTCACGAAATTGTTTTGAATTAAGAACTTACTCAGCCTGTCATACCAAGCTCGAGGTGCTTGTTTCAAGCCATATAAGGCCTTTTTGAGTCTGAATACTGAGTTTGGTTTCTTTGGGTCTTCAAACCCAGGTGGTTGTTCCACATAAATTTCCTCATGGATGAATCCATTTAGAAAAGCACTTTTGACGTCCATTCGGAATAACCTGAAATTTTTGTAACAAACAAATGCAAGTAATAAACGAATTGCTTCTAACCTTGCTACAGGTGCATAAGTCTCGTCATAGTCGATCCCTTCTTCTTGCGTGTAACCCTTAGCCACGAGTCTTGCTTTGTTTCTCAAGATTTTACCTTTTTCGTCCATCTTGTTTCTGAAAACCCATTTTGCTCCAACAACAAATTTACCTTTAGGTTTAGGAGATAATTCCCAGACATCATTGATACTGAATTGCCTGAGTTCTTCTTGCATAGCTTCAATCCAGCTTTCATCAGATAAAGCTTCTTCTATGCTCTTGGGTTCTATTTCAAAAATAAGAGCCACAGCACTAGATTCTTCATGCCTTTTGGATCTTGTACGAATTCCTTCATTGATGTCGCCAATGATAAGATCTTTGGGATGACTGGACTTATGCTTCCAGTTGCTGAATAATTTGTCAGATAGATGATCACTTTTTTCGCTTGATTCTTCAATAGTCACTTGCAGCCGATCCTTCAAAGTCTCGAGCTGCTTCTTGAGATTTAGACTTTGTAGGATCTGAAGCAGATTCAGATTCCTCAATATGACTATGAGTATATTCATTTTGAATGGAATCTTGGAATTTGACATTCATTGATTCTTCTACTTTTAGAGACTTCTTGTTGCTCTGAATCCTTTGCTAGAGGTTGAATATCCAAGGAAGATGCCTTCATCTGACTTTTCTTCAAACTTACCAACTCCATCATTTGCATTTTTCAGTATGAAACATTTGCATCCAAATACATGGAAATATGAAACAATAGGCTTCTTTTCTTTAAAAAGTTCATAGGGGGTTTTTTCTAGAATATGTCTTAGAAAAACTCTATTGATAATATAACATGATGTTGAAACAGTTTCAGCCCAAAATTGTAAAGAGATATTACTTTCAATTAAAAGAGTTCTAGCCATTTCTTAAAGAGATCTATTCTTCCTTTCCACAACTTTGTTTTGCTCTGGAGTATATGGAGAAGAAAATAAATGCTGAAAACCGATTCTTCACAAAATTTGGCAAAATCTTGATTTTCAAATTCTCCTCCATGATCTGTTTTTATTCTTGAAATAACATATCCCTTTTCATTTTGAACCATCTTAGCAAATTTTTCAAATTATGAGAAAGTTTCAGACTTACTTGCTAAGAAATATACCCAAGTATATCGTGAGTAATCATCCACAATTACTAGGCAATATTTCTTACCTCCAATGCTTTGCGTTCTTGTTGGTCCAAAGAGATCCATATGCAAGAGCTGCAGTACACGGTTAGTAGAAACTTGATTTATTGATTTGAAGGAATTTCTTACATGTTTTCCCAATATGCATGGTGTACATAGATCAGACTTTTGGTATGATAAATTGGGTAGACCATGAACAAGCTTCTTTGTTGAGATCTTGGCTATTTGCTTCATGTTAACATGCCCAAGCTTTCTGTGCCACAAGCTTGCTTCGTCTTGGATTGAGATCAAACATTGTGACTCATCTGGTTTTAAGTCCAAGAGGTAGATATTTCCATGTTTTCGACCCATAAATGACTGAGTAGAGTCTTTACTGGTTCCTGAACAAATACCCTCTTGAAAGTTGATCCTAAAACCAGCATCACACAAACCCGACACCGAGCAGATTGTAATTGAGCCCTTCAACTAAAGAAACATTGCTTATTGTGAGGTTCCCAATCTTTACAGTTCCAAAGGCTACTAATTTTCCTTTGTCAAGTTTCCACCAAATGAAACTTTTCCACCATTCACTTGATTGAGCTTTATGAAGCAATTTGAATCTCCCGTCATGTGTCTCGAGCATCCACTATACAGGTACCATTTCACATTTTTCTTGATAGTGACTCGCGTATAAAAAGAGACTCAAACTTTCTTTGGTACCCATATTTTCTTGGGTCCTTTTGAGTTAGTTTGATATACAGTTTTTGCCCAGACTTTATTGATAGGTCTCCATATCATAGGACATTCTTTCTCAAAATGATCTCGCACTATTGCATTTTGAACATTTAAGAGCATTGCGACTTCTCGGTTTTACAAAGTTCCTTTCAAAATGATTTTTGTAAGCATTTCTTGAAGGTCTTTGTTTGATTCTTTCTTTTACTTTAGGAAAATCGATTAAAGGAATAGTTTCAGCAGTCATTCCTAAACCAGATTTATTGAAATAAGGTCTTTGAACAGAAAATATTTTTTCAAGCTTTTCAGATCCCAAAGAAAATCTTTTGGAAATATTTGAAATATCATTTTTCAAAAATGCATTCTCTTTTAAAAGATTATCTTTGCTTTCATTGATAGAAGAAACATTATGGTCTAAGCATTTCACTTTTTCTTCCAAAACATTATTTTGATGTTTTAAAGCAGAATTTTCTTTTTTGATTTCGGAAATTCTTTTAAGAGAAGTCTTAAGACTAAAACATAATTCATCAATGTATTTTGAAACTTTAACAAGGATTTTGAAATTACTTACCTCAAATTCACTTTCTGAATTTGAATCGGAGTTTGATTCTGAGTCTAATTGTGCCATCAGACATATGTTGGCATAATCATCATCACTTTCTTCACATTCTCGTGTCACTCCAGTGTCTCTCGCTTTAAGAGCCTTTTGATACTTTTCAGTTTTCCTTTCTTCTTTCTCAAAAGAGGACAGTTGGGTCCGATGTGTCCTTTTTCTTGCATTCGAAGCAAACAACATCTTTGTTTGATTCATCATCCTCAACAGACTTAGCCTGTTGCTTTTGAAAACCTTGTTTCCTTGGATTGAATCTTCTTCATTTTCTGTTCAGTTTTCTGAATCTTCTAATCATGAGAGCAAGCTCCTCATCGTCCATATCGTCTTCAGAATCTGCAACATCAGAATCATCATTGGATTTTAATGCAATGGATTTCTTACCTTTAGGGTCTTCATCTTCATTGATTCGTTATACTTCATAAGACTGAAGAGTTCCAACCAACTCATCAACAGATAGTGGCATGATTCTTTGAGTTTCTCTGATTGATGTCTTTATATGGTTCCAATCCTTGGAGAGTCCTCGCAGAGCTTATTTACTTTCATGGAGTCGAAACTGTTGACATTGATTCTCCGGACCATTTACGATATCTCGTAAAACGACTAAATATGTCGCTTATAGATTCTCCCATTTTCATCCCGAAGGCTTCGTATTGACCGAGGAGTATATTGACTCGGTCTCTTTCACACGATCGGTTCCTTCATAAGTAATGTGTAATCTATCCCGACTTCTTTGGCTGTATCACAAGAAGATATTCTGTTATATTCAAAGAGGTGATAAAGCACAATATAAAGAATGTTGCTTTTGCATCAAGAGTTTGTCTCTTGATTTTCTCTTCCCGACTTATGTCGCGATCTCAACAGTTTCCTTTCCTCTTTGAAACAGATGCAGCTTTAGGAATGATTCCTTTTTCTACAACGTCCCATTCCAGAGGATCCTTTGATCTTAGAAACGCCTTCATCTTGTTCTTCCATATGTTGTAGTCTTTTCCATCAAAGTAACGCGGTCTCGTGTTGCTTTGCCCTTCTACCAGCCCTGGAGCCAACATACTAGTCATGGATCTTTTACTCTGAAGTAAAACACTTCAAACAAAGTGAGCACACGAGCTCTAATACCAATTGATATAGCTAGTATAAGCACCTAGAGGGGGGGTGAATAGTACATAAATATGCTTCTCATTAATTGCACAATATTGGGCAGTTAATAGAATTGAGACAATCAGCGATCAAAGTAAGACTGAGATAAGGGAAGAGAAGATTAAACACAAGGTTTATAGTGGTTCGGCTTATTCTAAGCCTACGTCCACTCTTCCGCACTGATAGCCAATTGGCTGGATTCCACTATGAACAAAAGATGAGTTACACCACAGCTCTTCCTTGATTCCACAAAGGTAGATGTTCTACTACACCTCCTCAATGTCTCTTACAAATATAGACTCTCTTTTGAATACAATGATTCGCTCAAAGAATTTGTCTAAATAACAGGAAGCTTTCAGACTTTGGAATTTTTCTATCGCGCACTTACTTAACAACTAATACGTCTTCTTTATATACTCCTTCATGCCATCATACCCGTTGGCACTTACCAAAGGAATTCCTCCAATCTACCCGTTGGACAGAATCAATCAAGAA
The DNA here is from genome assembly GCA_014182575.1 of Eucalyptus decipiens. Taxonomy (NCBI): domain Eukaryota; kingdom Viridiplantae; phylum Streptophyta; class Magnoliopsida; order Myrtales; family Myrtaceae; genus Eucalyptus; species Eucalyptus decipiens. The sequence continues at coordinate 61,465,950 of CM024611.1, forward strand.
GATTAATTAAGCTATTAAAGGAACGTGTCGATAGCCCATCAATCCTGTTCGCCCATACAATCAGGATCTCGATTTCCATAAGTAAAACCTTCCAAGAATATCCGGACAATCATTGGATCTTCAATCATCGAGTCAATCTCGATCAATCAAGGATTCCGTTATGTCTTCTCCAGCCACGAGGTCTTCTCCAGTTGATAAGGTCATCCCCAATGAATCATCCGGATCTGGATAACCATTCTTCAACGGATTAGAGACTGTCAATGAGGATAGACTTTGAGTCTTGAGTCTGACTGTCCAGAGGTCTTCAGACTTTAAATAGAAGAGTCTGCAAAACCTTCAGACTAGACTGAAAGAAACGTCGGAGTGAAATAAACCGTGAATTTGAGTCCAATTTCAGAAATTGAAGATTCTGTTATGTCTAGGACCCACGACTCATTCTTAAAAGATTTTTCTGACAACCAAGACTTTTTGGGAAAAAGGTCGGTTTAGGGCCGTTTTGTTCAATCAAGGCCGGGGATTAATTTTGATCGCAAATTTGGGAAGTAAGATGGATTCTTGGGTGAGGAAAATTATCAATGGAGGATTTGAGATGGCAATTGAAATTGTGGAGACTAAATGGGATTGATTTGAGAAGGATTAAGTGACCAATTGAAGCCTTGTCTTTCAAAATTCGTAGCTCTCCCTCCCCCTAGCCATTTTGGACCATTCGAGAAGTTGTTGGGCATGCACGTATGGCCAAATTACAGCCAAGGGTTGCTGGCTTCTTGGGCAAGTTTGTAGGGGACAACTTGATGGAAAAGATTGGCCAAAGGACCCACCAATGCCAAGCTTGCTCCACACTCCTTTCTCTCTCTCCTTCTTTCCATCCACTCCATTCTCTCTCCATTTTGTGCGAAACCAGCAGCTGGAGAAGAAGCTGAAGCCGCACGCCGCCTGGATGCCGGATCGCCGCCTTGCCATTGCCGATTCGCGCGCCGCCGCCCGTGCGTGCTTCACCGCACATGCCACCCCTTGGCCGCCTCGCTCACACCATTCAGCCCTTTGTCCAGCCATCCAAGCCTCTGTTTAGCTGCTGCAAGTGATTGAAGAAGCCTCCTGAGTTACCGGTTTGGACCTAAAACCATCCCGTTGTCCATCCCCGAGCTTTCCCCCACCAAATCAACTTGTTTGCTTCTGTTTTTATAGCTCAATCAAACCAGAATTTTGTGGGTTTCCAGCAGGCTTGTAGGCTCATTTTGAGGTGCTTGTGGGCCTCGATTCCTAGGCCCGTTTTGGAGGAAAGCGTCCCCTGCGCCATTCGCATCGGTTTGTTCCGACCCGTGCGTTAATCAAGTGAGTTTTGCTCACTAATCCCTTATTAGTCGATTAATTATGCCTAAGGGTTGTTTGGATTAGCTTAAGTATAGATTAGTGATAAGATATAATGGATTAGTATAACTTAATTAGCGAGATTTGTGCAATAGATGATGGATTAGTCGAATCCAGTAAAATCCCTGCAGTTTTGGTTTTTGGATTCTCGCCATTTGCCATTTTTGTAGATCAAAACGGGTTACGAATTCGAGGTTGATGCCTTGTTGAGAAATGTTTTAGACATCCTTAAATACAACATATATTTTACTTAGGATTTTTAGAGATTTAAAAGATGGAGATATTAGCTCTGTCATTTGCAAATAGAATCTCGGGCTGTACTGTAACAGGTGACCTTTGAGGATTCTAGGGGTTTTTAATAACTCTTAGGGTTTGAATTTCAAAATGATTTTTTCAAAAAAGTTATTTTTCATATATTTTAGTTTAACATACTCAAATTTCAGATCAAATCGACATGGTTTAGACCTCGAATCAAATTGATTTCGAAAAATAGACTTTCTAGAAAACGGACACAACTTTGTACTGGATTGAGCGATTTACTGGGCCAAATATAGAAGGATCTGGGTTTAGGTGTCTTCATAAAAAATGTTCGTTTATGTGTGTTTTATAACATATTGAAATTTGAGAATTTTTTGAACTTTTTTTATTTGGTTTCTGGATTTAAACTTGGAAACGTGCGAGTGGGCCTATTCTACCAGTTTGATCCGGTTATGAGCTGTGATGGTTCTTGATGCTTTACTTGCTGGAAATGGTACATTTGATGATGTGGTTACTCTATGTTATGCCTTGAGGACTATGTGTGATGAGGTACGAATGGTTATGTCATGGTTGTAGTGTTGTTGGTGTTATGCTTTGCTGGTTTGTGCATAATTGATGATATATGGTTGGTTGGTGATATGCCTAGAACTTATGCTTGATAATCGTGTGGGTGATACTCCTATGTGGATACCACGTGCCTGTGTGACTATAATCGGTCGTGCCTATGTGGCAATAATCAATCATGCCTGTGTGGCATAGAACGTGCTTGTATGGTGTAATACCAAACTTATTTGGCTGTGTTTTTGTGTGTGTCGAGTATTGTGCCTGTGTGGCCGAAATTAATTGAAAGGCATGAGTTAAGCATATCGTTTATGGCACATACGCATGAATCGATGACGTGCAGGGTGTGACAATCGCCAGGTAAGATCGCTTGTGACGTGACTCGTGTGATTGATAAAATGTATCATCTAATGACCATGTGCATTGCATGTATCATGCTGAATTATGATGTGCAGGGTATGGCATACTGGTAAGGATGTATGCGAATCGACCGTTGCCTGTTCAAATTGTATGGTTGTGCTTAGGTAGCTCCTAAGGTGTATTTTCTTCCTAATAGGGTCTTAAGGGGTAGAACTTGTTGAAACATAGTCTCATCTCGGTTATGGGATAATATTTCAGGTCCCTAGATGCAGTGGACCTGGACTTTGAAGATCTTAGAAGTTCGGTGCAGTCTGTTGAAAGCTCTAGTTGTAGTGTGGAGGATGATGAAGAGGAGGATGAGGACCCGTAGTTTGTGGAACCCAACCCCCGTTTGTAGACCTTGATTCTGAACTTGTTTAAGTTGAATTTAGAGTAGTAATCTACCATACTTGTTTAAGAGGAGCACTGATTTGCAATGTATAAAAGTGTGGTTGTTTTTTAAAGTTCGAAATTTAGTCATACGTTCCCATCCCGTTGTTTTATTGTCTGGGGATATTTGATTTACTTCCTTATGCGTATCAAAATAAAAGGGTCGGTGATGTGTCCTGTGACACCCCGAACCCTTCACAGGTTGTCACCAGCGCCAATGTTACACCTTAATTACCTTTCTTTCTTTCGAAGAGGTGTCCTAATTCGCAGACACTTTTTTTTTTTTTTTAAACACTCGGTCCCAACGCGACTCATTAGCGGAAGCAAATTAAACATCACCATCTATCCCCCTACCAATCCATGATACCAATACACACCAGCTAAACATCAGCATTTTATAAACAAACGTCGACACATTATTTACATATTCTTTTAGGGTGGGACTTCTTTTTTTCGGGTCAATACAAAACAAGAGAAGCTAGGACTTTGCCATGTCCTGCCTAAAATCTCAAAAAAAGACCCTCGACCCTCTACATCAAGTGCACACAACCTCCCATTGAAAGTGTCGACTATCTACATCAAAAATCCGGCTCCTACTCATCGCGCGCGGGGTCTCACACCCAACCCGGTGCATCAGGCGGTGACGGCGACAACATCCCTCGCATAGCTCCATCCCGACGAACGTGCACGAAATGAACTCCCCGAATGACAGGGCCCCAAGCCAGGCCGATGTCGTACATCACTAGACAGCGCACTCGAATAAAAGTCAATCCGGGAACAGAGGGAAAGTCTATCTCAGCACACTCGACCTCTACATTGGATGGTAGACCATAAAACACCCCCCGCGAGACGGCAGGAAGCGGCATACTGCTAATATGAAATGTTATCCCCAAAAGGGGTGAGTACAACCGCTTAGCAGATAGGCAAATCCAATAACAACTCAATGCATCATGCATATCATCATACATTGCAGGCATTACTTACCTTCAAGACATGCGCATACTATCATCATCATCATACATTTCATCATGCATATCATCATCATTATCATCATCACCATGCATATCATTATGCATATCATCATCATTATCATCATTATCATGCATATCATCATGCATATCATATCATTATCATCATTATCATCATGCATTCCATCATGCATATAATATCATGGGTGATCATCATATCACATCACATATCATCATCATCATCATCATCATCATGCATATAATATCATGGGTGATCATCATATCACATCACATATCATCATCATCATCATCATCATCATCATGCATATAATATCATGGGTGATCATCATATCACATCACATATCATCATCATCATCATCATCATCATGCATTTCATCATGCATATAATATCATGGGTGATCATCATATCACATCACATATCATCATCATCATTATCATGCATATCATGTCATGATTTAATTTTCATCTTTATCTTTAAATTTGATCACCACATCACCCATTTCTCAATCATCAATTTCATCATCCCTTCGGGCAAAGACCTCCGACAGGGTTCCCAGCATTCAGCCTCCCGTGCCACCGGGCTTCCGGCCCCCACATTCCGGGCATCTCGCATCTCAACTAGCATCACGAGGCATTCCCTTCAGGCAGAAACCTCCGACAGGGCTTCCGGCCTTTACCCTTCTAGCCAGACATCCCGCACCCCAATCCTGGCATAGCGAGGCATTCCCTTCGGGCAGAAACCTCCGACAGGGCTTCTGGCCCCCCACATTCCGGGCATCCTGAAACTCCCAGGGAATTCCGGCAATGCATCTCTGTACATTCCGGCCTCATCCTCCACCACAACCACTTACTCACTTATCATTATCCACATTTATCATCCTTTTCATCTCATTATTACGTGGCATATGATTCACACATGCATCACAATTCATGGTCATACATACACCAATGTCTTATCATACATGTAACAATGCATAATTATTTATTAATGAATTCAATGGAATTTATGGCCAATAAAATAATCCCTTCTTATTTTATTATTATTATTTTATATTATTTTTATTTAAATTTTATTATTATATTTATTTATTTTCATAAATAAATATTAAATTCTATATCTATGATTTTCCCAAAATCACAATATTCAAATAATCATTAAACAAACCAATAGGATGACAATTTCATGCAAAATTCATGGCCAAATTGAAATTCACACAATTTCACAATTTCCACAAAATAGCACATGATATTCGGATAATAACCAGAATGCACAGTTTCCAAATAAATTCGATTAAAATACTCATACGGCATCCAAAAATTACGAAATTTTACAGGGTGATAGCCAAGACATTTTCGTGCAACTTTCATGAAGAACTCCAAGTCAGATTATTTTTATATTAATTTATACAACCTCACGAAGCTTCTGGAACCATTACCGCATCGTCCAGAATACACATCTCCGAAATATTAAGATTTCACCCATCTATTCTCTTTCGTTTCCTCTGAAATTTGGATATGTTATGTATCAAGGTGTCCTTAACAAGTTTCATGAAGAGATCTAGGTCAAATAACCAAATTATGGTCACCATTTAAGTCCATGAAGTCTCGGGTGTCTCGGAACACATCACCAGAATCATCGTCTCCAAGATCTAGCCGATTAACTAGGCTATACTTGTTCATTTCTCTTAAATTTTGATTATGTTGTAGTTTAAGGTGTTACCTACAACTTTAATGAAGACATCGAAGTCAAATATTCAACGAAAATCAACATGCAATCAAGAATCCAGCAAGAGGTCAGTGAAAACTTCACAGATCTGGGGTCTCCGTAAAATAGAACTTTAACCCCTCATATCTCCATCATTTTCCATGAAATTTCAGTATGTTATAGTAAAAAGTGTTAGCTACAACTTCCATGAGGACATCGAAGCCAAAATCGGACTCCAAACACACATGCAAGCTCAAACAAGTTACTGACTCCCACAACCCGAGCAAGAACAGTCACACGGCTTGAGAACAAACCAACCTTACCTCGGTTTTTCTCACTAAAAACACCAAAAATCGAACATGCAAACCATATACACACATGCAAGAGAAGTTAGAGGACTCCACTTGCCTCTAGGATGGACAAACGACGGCGTACGGCGGTCGGACACGGCGAACGGACGGCGGCACACGGCGGCTCCTCCTCGGCTCCGCCTCCTCTCCCTCTCGGTCTCTCCCTCTCTCTCGCGATTTCTCTCTCTCTCTCACCCTCTCTCTCGGCCGAATGAAGCAAAACCGGTCACTCTCCTTTCTCTCTCTCTTTTTATATCCCCAAATCTCCATCATTGCTAATGATTACATGCCACTTAAATGGACCAATGCATGGCTTTCCCCTTGCCACTTGTCTTGATCCATGCATGGGCCGGCCACCTCTTCCTTTGGGCCTTAATGGGCCGGTCGAACTCCCTCTTGGGCCGACTAGCTTGGCCCACCAAGCTTAGGCCAATGGGTCCAAGGCCCATTCGAAAATTTACCCCCTTTTTCTTTTTCTTTTTTTGAAATTCTCCTATAAATATTTTTGAATTCCAATTTTCATCTCGGCCAAAGTCTTAGGGCATTTTTGTTCATTGAAATTTAGATCATATGGCCAAGCATAGATTATTAATCTATTAAATTTAAATTTTCACAATCACAAGCACAAATTATCAAATTAAAAGACTAATGGCTAAAACATAAGCCATGGAAATTCTATCACCTAATTAAAGACTTTAACACACCTTATGGCTTGGCTTTGAATTTCTGGGATGCCACACGTCCTAGGACGTCGCTATAAATTAATTAGGTGAGGGATGGGCACGTGTTTGAGGATCAGGGCGTGACAACAAATGAGCAATTGCTGTTTAGTTTTACGCCTCTAAATCTCCCTTCCTAAACTACTTTCTTCATGAGAAGGGATAAAACATTTGCTACTAATATGAAGAGATAAGGGAAAAGGGGATCACCTTGACAAAGTCCCCTTGAGGGCTAAAAATAAGGTAATGATTCTTCATTAAACTTGATGCTAAATGAGATGGACGTCACACAATGCATAATCCAAGAGACCCACTTTCGACAAAACCCCATCTTCAACAAACAAGCCTCAAGAAAGTCCCATTCAATTCTATCATATGCCTTCTTCATGTCAAGTTTTAGCATAACCTGAAATTTCTTCTTCCTTTTCCTGACTCTCAACTGGTGGAGCACCTCCTAAACAATTAGAATGTTGTCCTGTATTTGTCGCCCTTTAACAAAAGCACTTTGCTCCATTTTTATCAACTCCGGAAGTAAAAGCTTTAATTGATTTTCCAATAGCTTAGAGATGATTTTATAAGTAAATTTACACAGACTAATGGGCCTATACTGATCAAGCGTTTTTGGATTTGGGATTTTGGGAATAAGGACAATTTGGGTTCTGTTAAGGATTGGATTAAATGATTTGTCTCCATAAACTCCCCTACCAACCTCAATAAATCCTTTGGAATGTCCATCCAATGATTACGAAAGAACTGACCATTTAAACCATCAAGCCTAGGAGCCTTGATTGCTCCTAATTGAAAAATAGCGGTCTTCACCTCTTGTAATGTAACTTTTGCTATTAGTGTTGCATTCTCTTCTCTTGGACAAGTGTAGGAAGTTGTTCTATCATTGGGTGGATGTTGTGGGGCCAACTGAGCTATACAAGTCAAAAAAGAATTGAATTATCGCCTCTTGTAATTTTTTGGTGTCTCTACACCACTCACCATCCAGCAATTGAAGCATGGAGATTTTGTTTCTTATTTAACGTTGAATTGTTGTGGCATGAAAATATTTAGTATTCCTATCACCCCATTTCAGCCACATGATCCTCGAATGCGTTCCAATGTTTTCAAAATTCATTTTCTCATAAAATGGACCGAAAAATAAAAAATCTTTTTCACTTTGATTTTCTTGACTGCATGTTTAGTTTGTAAAAAAGAAAATTTTCAACGTGGATGAAAAATTTTAATACATTTTTGTTTTCTGTTCTTCTCAAATCAAGGGATTTATGAAAAGACAAAAACATGTCCGGAAGATTTTTTTTCTTTTCCTTTCTGATTTGGTCGAGACAATTTGCACAATATATAAAAATAGATGCACTAATATCTTGACATCTATTTGGAAGTATATTAATGCAAAGTTCAGCAAAAAGGAAATTTACCCCTATGGGTGTATCTTTACATACATACAACCTTGAAGATGCGTATACATGGCTTGCCAATGGTCCGCTTGCTGCGGCTTCTTTTGGATGCTTAAAACTGTTATGTTATCAAGATGTCGTATGGCCCGACCTAAAAAAAAAAAATGATGGTTCGGTTGGTCTTCAAAGCTTTAGCTGTTCCATTTGGAGTTGGGAAAGGTGCGGTACCTAATTTGTGGCTGTTTGCTCTGTCAAACATTGCCTATTTCTTGATTCATTTGGGGAGGCGATTCTCTGAAATTCTGCTCGTTGACATATTCGAGAAAGCAGAGTATAAACTGAGGTGAAGAAGGGATATCTATCGATTATTTCTTGGAGCTATCGGCCAATATAGGACCGAGCATAAAGATCAAATAAATATCTTTTCTCTGAAGCTCCTTTGGTATAAATAGATCAGAGGGTGCTGAAGGAGTAGATACTTGAAGGGAGGTACCATCTTGGTTTAGTGAAATCTAGGCATTCAGCTTATGAAAGTTGGAAACAAGAAAGCTGTCTGACAATTTTGAAGCTCAAAATGAATAGCTTGAATGCAATGCTGCATGGTCTTCTATTGATCAGGAAAGCTGTTCTCCCTTAACCACACCAAGGCTAAAAGTTCTGCAATAAATTTTAGGCGGATATTCATATGAGTATCATCCAGTCCTTTTAATCGACAAGGTTGGTTTTGGGTGATTAATGGTTGGATTCTGTTGGTTTGATAGATGTAATGGAGAAAGACGGTATCTAGAAAGGTTTGAGATGTAATATATTTTTAAATATGATTTGCGAGAAATATAGCTACTGGTGGTGCCTTTTTTGCAGCTAGTCCATTATCTGATTATTCACAGAAAGGGAAGGCTCATGCATGTCACTATATGACCGGCTTTAGACTCCATCATGGTTCAATATGGGGGAACCTGGACAAGTGAAGAGACTAGCTTTGACTCATTAGTCATTTTTAAGGTACATTTATCGTTTGAGATAGATTTTTCTTGCATTTACATTTCGAGAAAGATCTGTCTTGCTTTTTCATTCACTGTTGCATGCACGTCTAATCAGAGAATCGGTTCTCGTAAATAAAAAGATCATCCTACTAATGTGAATCTGTATTTTGTAAATATCTGGATGGAGGAAGTTGGTCGGTGCATTAGTGACAATGGATCTCCTGTACTTGGCGTACGTCAGATAACAAGGTGGAGGCTTCGTCTAATTGTCAAGCATTTTTAAGGAAAAACAACAGGCTTCGATTCTTCAAGCGCAAGTTGATTCCAACCCGACTCAGTTTTGTTCTTCACTGTGCACATTGCACATTGTCATGATCGATCGTCTTCATGAGTCGAATGCCCTAAAGCTTCATTTAAGCACCGTGGAAAGCCCATAAATTACAATTTGCAAAGAATAAGTTACTTTCGCTAATAAAACCAACTTATATATACGAAGCAACTTTCATTTCCCAAGGACGATTAGCATTTAGCACGCATCAGTTCCCTTACCCCCATCATGACTTCTTTTACCATAAATTAGATCTTCAACCACAAAATCAGTAACATTTACCGTGTAATGAATATTTTTTTTACCAGACAAGAGACTCTTTTACTATGAGAAGGGAAACTTTTATAACAGGTAAAAGAATAGACGAGGGAGATTTTACTCATTTTATTTTATTCAATGGTGCCTCACCGTAGAGACTCTTTTTCTGCTCAAAATCATCAACATCAAAACCTGGTGATGTCCACGAAGACTTTAAAAAAAAAAAAAAAATACTTACACGTACAAAATAAAATAACACTTTTTATCCCTAAAATATACATAGTTTTCTACCAAATCATTGAAATTTTAATTTATTCTAATTAATTCTTGAAACTTGTCTAAATTTTCTGGTCAGGTTTGTCGCGAACAAAATTTCGGGTTCACCACCTAAAACTAGGTTAATGGACTACTAAGCTTTTAGACTTAACTCGGGCTCTCCCAAGCCCATACCAACTCGCGACTTAAGTTTAAAATTTTTAAATATGCAAGAGGTTATTATCTAGGAGTCGCCACTAATCAATTTATGGTAGGTCGACTAGACACCTAAGTAAAATAAAGGGAGATTTATTTTACTTCTACGAACTGAGACCCAAGATTTTACTTGGTTACACTAGAATTTTCTAATGCCCTTTCGGTACCATTTCTTTTAATTTTCAAAATATTTTTGCAGGCAGCTTGGATTTATTTTAAGCTAAATCATTATCATGCAAATGTGGTGACCACACGGGTGTTCATCCATTATTAAAACATTCAAATAAATAAATTGCATCACACAAAGCAAGCAAACAATTTTTTTTTTCTTAAAAATTAGAATTCTTTTATAAAAATGCATTTTAAAACTAAATGACTTAATCTTATTAATATTTAAATTCTAATTAAATGGGCCTATTATGCAAACTAATTATTATGCACCTCATGACCTAACTTCACTAATTAACGAATTCTGATTAAATAATCCTATTATGCAAACTAGTTAACATGCACCTAGTATTTCTGGACTTTTTATATTGAAGTTTAGAATTTATAAAGGTCCTAATTAATCTATCTAAAAAGGATAATTTTCTGATTTATTCTAGGGATTAATTTGACTTAAACCCTATCCCATCTTAGAAAACTATTTTTTAAAATGAGATTTGAGATGTGCGAACATTATCTAAAAAAATTAATTTAGGTCCAACCCTAACTTATTTTAAAAATGCAACCCTAAAAAATGTAATCCTAAGAAATTCTAATTTACCAAACCTACATGTATGATTCACTAAACCTATATGCTCATGTAGAATTTTGATTTTTGATTTTTTGATTTTTTTATATTTTAATTATTAAATAAATATTAAATTTGAACTAGCAACAAAAATAAAAGATTAAAATAATCGAAAAAATAACCCGTTGTCTTACGGTCAAATTAACGATTATTCTAACTCTAATTATCACGACAAAGAGACCAAAATAATTAAAAATCTGATTGGAAGTCTTACGGATCAAATTAATAATTATAATGATTTAACAATTAAAATTCTACCAAAAAGCCAAAAAATTAATATAATTAAAAAAAATAATCCGATGTCTCTCGGATTAAATTAATAATTATAATAATTCCGGACAAAATCCTAGCGGATAATGTCTACAATATTCATAAAATGAACAAACATCCAATGTTTCAATTTAAGCCATTACAACTAAACATGGTAAATAATAATAATAATAATAATAATAATAATAATAATAATAATAATAATAATAATAATAATAATAATAATAATAATAATAATAATAAACTACCTTGACTTTTTTTTTTTTTAAATAAAAAAGGGGCTAGAGCGCAGCGTTTGGGCGCGACGATGCTTTGGTGCTCGGAGGTGCGACAGGTGCCACGGACGGGGCGGAGGCGCGGCTTGCCGAATGGCGAGGGTGCGGGATCACGGCGGCACGGGACTCCAGCCACGGTGAAGCGGATGAGCAGAGATGGTGCAGTGGTGCGGCATTGGCAAGGGCAGGAGCGCGGTCGTAGGGGCGCCTGGCGTTCGGTGCTGTTGCTGCGCGGGCGAAGGTCAAGAGCAGCGGGCTTCGGCCGCTAGGCAAATAGGGGCAGGGGCGACGTTCAGCGGCGGCGGTGGCGCTCGGTTGCTCGCGGTTGTGGTGACACTGTCGTCGGAATTCAAGGGCGCTTGGTTTCACAGGTGCAGGCGCGGCGAAGGTGGCGCAGGCGAGCAAGTCGTAGGCGGAGGTGAGTGACGTCTGCAGAAGCAAAGGCGCGGGCAGAGGCCGGCGTTGGGTTGGTCAACAGCAGGTTGCGGGCACAGAGACGCGGCGGTGGGCGTCGGAGGCGTGCGGTGGCAGCGCCAAGGGGTTGCTGCGTGGGTCGGGGCTGTGGCATCGCAGTGGTCTCGCTGTGGTGGCTCCGGGTCACAGACGGCGTGGGTCCAGGCGCGGGGAGGGTAAGGCGGCGAGGTGGTGCATGGGCTCCGGTGGTGCTCGAGTCGCGATCTACAGCGGCGGGTTGCTGGCGCGGGCGTCGGGGGTGACGAGCGGCAATGGCAGGGACGCTCAGGCGGAGGGCAACGGTGTCGGATGGCGGAGTCTCGGCGGCTGGCGTTGGTGTGGCAGTGACACGGCCTCCGGTGGGCAGAGGGCGGAGCGAGGGCAGGCGAAAGGCACGATCGTTGGAGAAGAAGAACGATTCTTTTTTTTTTTTTTTTTTCACTTCCGCTGGCCCACGTCTCTTCTTTTCTCATTGTACCTTGCTGACTTCTTCTTTTCTCTGTAGCATGTTAGCATGTCAGAAGAAAGAAAGAAAGAACAAATTTTGGCTCCTTTTACATTGAATGAAGGAGAGAGATTTCTTCTTCTTCTTCTTTTCATGCCTTTTCTACCTTTTTTTCAAATTCTCTCACGGTCGCCTCTCTCTCACGAATTCTCCTCCTCTTGCATGAATTTTTTTAGCGGATTCTCCCCCTATTTTTTTTTGCACCCCTCAGTTACAAAAAATGAAACTCTCTTTTATACTAATTCCGAACGGCCGCTTTGAATGGTATTTTTCGAGTTTCCATCTTCTGTCGCATTAAATTAAAGCTCCAAATCAAAGCGAGATTTCGCAATCAGCTCGATTTTGCTCCGATTTATTCCGTTTTATAAAAATTCTTGCCCTTTGTTTACCTGATTTTTAATTGTTTCTGCATTTATCAAAATTTGAATATCCATCCGAATTTCAAATTTCCTTGCATACTTCAATCAAATCAATTTCCCCATTTTCATTTTTATTTTTATTTGTTCAAAAATGCAATTTTTATTTTCCTTATTTTCCTAGATTTGCTAAAAATAGGTGTCAACAATTTGCCCCTCTTTGAAGGTGAGCTCGTAGAGGTTGCCTTCAAAGACAAGTTATGACCTAAATATTAAACATGCGGATGTACTTGAGTGTCTCTTTTTTGTTTTTTGTTTTTTTTTTTTTTGTTTTGTTTTGTTTTTTTTTTTTTGAAAAAAATGAATCCCATTTGGAAATGAAATTTATATAATGCATGGAAATGTTAATGCAAATGATAAAGGAACTTACCTGGAATTACTCAAGATAGATTGGTGTTACATGTCCAGGACCCGTACCATTCTATAGTCGCTCAGAATAGTAACATGACTTCACAAAGTGATTGCTTTCCCAGGACCCGTACCATTATACGGTTGCCTAGTATGGCATTGTTTGGTTGTGTCTAGAATCCGTACCATTGTACGGTCGTCTAAACAAAGAAAAGAAAAAAAAATGATTTTCCAGGACCCGTACCATTTTACGGTCACCTTGACGAAAAAATGATTTTCCAGGACCCGTACCATTCTACGGTCGACTGAATTGAGGTTGTCTAGGACTCGTACCATTCTACGGTCGCTTAAACGGGGATCTGTTTTCCAGGACCCGTACCATTCTACGGTCGCCTGAACTGAGGTTGTCTAGGACCCGTACCATTCTACGGTCGCCTTGACGAAAAAATGATTTTTCAGGACCCGTACCATTCTACGGTCGCCTGAATTAAGGTTGTCTAGGACCCGTACTGTTCTACGGTCGCCTAAACAGGGATCTGTTTTCCAGGAACCATACCATTTTACTGTCGCCTGAACTGAGGTTGTCTAGGACCTGTACCATTCTACGGTCGCCCAGAATAGTAACATGACTTCACAAAGTGACTGCTTTCCTAGGACCCGTACCATTCTACGGTTACCTAGTATGGCATTGTTTGGTTGTGTCTAGAATCCGTACCATTGTACGGTCGTCTAAACGAAGAAAAAAAATGATTTTCCAGGACCCGTACCATTCTACGGTCGCCTGAACTGAGGTTGTCTAGGACCCGTACCATTCTACGGTCGCCTAAACGGGGATCTGTTTTCCAGGACCCGTACCATTCTACGGTCGCCTGAATTGAGGTTGTCTAGGACCTATACCATTCTACGGTCGCCTTGACGAAAAAATGATTTTTCAGGACCCGTACCATTCTACGGTCGCCTAAACTGAGGTTGTCTAAGACCCGTACTATTCTACGGTCGCCTAAACAGGGATCTGTTTTCCAGGACCCGTACCATTCTATGGTCGCCTGAACTGAGGTTGTCTAGGACCCGTACCATTCTACGGTCGCCTGAACTGAGGTTGTCTAGGACCCGTACTATTCTACGGTCGCCTAAACGGGGATTTGTTTTTCAGGACCTGTACTATTCTACGGTTACCTGAACTGAGGTTGTCTAGGACCCGTACCATTCTACAGTCGCCTTAACAAAAAAAAAGATTTTCCAAGACGCATACCATTCTACAGTCGCCTAAACTGAGGTTGTCTAGGACTCGTACCATTCTACGATCGCCTAAACGGGGATCTGTTTTCCAAGACCCGTACCATTTTACGGTCGCCTGAACTGAGGTTGTCTAGGACCCCTACCATTCTATGGTCGCCTTGACGAAAAAATGATTTTTGAGGACCCGTACCATTCTACGGTCGTTTGAACTGAGGTAATTGCTTTTTCAGGACTCGTACCATTCTACGGTCGCCTGTTAGAGCAATAAATGTTGTCTAGGACCCATACCATTGTATGGTCGCCTAGACTGCGGTTTTGCTTGGCTAGGACCCGAACCATTCTTCGATCGCGCAGCCTTGCGACAGAAATCATCCGACCAAGACCCGAACCATTCTTCGATCGCCTTAATCAGATTGAATCTGGAGGAAAAATCTTTGGGGGACAACTCCATTGAGTGTCGGTGTAAAGGACTCTGGGCTACGAAAGCACGCTAGGTCAATAAAAGAAATCCGGGCTACAGAAGCACACCGAGTCGATGAAAATGACTCTAGGCTACGGAAGCGCACCAGGTCAATATAACTGGACAGCTTGACCAAGTCAAGTGTCGATGCACTTGAGAGAGAATACCGCACAATGACAAGTATTTTAGAGTATGGTAGAGATATACTTACCTCGGTGATATCTCGATTCTTGGGGATATGTCTTTTGAAATTTAGATATCCTGTGGAGGTCTTTCACCTCATGGTGGAGGTTTCTCATCTCCTAATATCATGAAACATTCTGAAAGGAACTTGAATTACTCGTCAGACATGTTTTAGAGCAAAAACTAATTTGCATTCATCAAAGAGATAGACAATCTGAGTTACTCTAGAATGCACATTTCAAAATCCACTGAAGTTTTTATCAATTCAATCGGGGTCCAGGCATAATGACCTTCGCATCACCCGAATTTCCACTAGAGAGAATTATCGTTCAAGACAATTTTCACTCATGAGATGGATTTATTAAGAATACTAAATGAGAGACTTTTGGTTAGAAAGGACTTTCACTCATTCTCATTTAGAAGAGAATCACTCAATCTCACCATATTAACAGGGGTCCGAGTATTCTCGCAAGCGGTACGACTTTACCAATCTGAGAGGTCTTTAATATGGACCATATTGTGGGCTTGGTCAACGGCTTAACAATTGGATTCTTTGAGTTAAGGCTATTGAAAGAACAACTTTACAGTCATCTTCGGATTTACAAGTCAAGAACCTTGCAAAATGAGAAAGAAATAATCCTGCTCGCACTTCTTCGAGTGATGCTTATAAACATATGAACCCCTATGTTAATTCAAGTGCCATAATCTGAAGAGATTTTATAAGGGACGTAACATAGGCTGGGTTCATAGGTTGAGAAACGAAAGGATCATTAGGCTAAAAAATGTGTATAAGGGTCAAAGCTGATGATCATCTAGGCATTGTCGCTGGTCTTCTCTTTCGCCATGGATGCGCTATTGATCTTGACCCTTTGAGTACTGCTCCATTGAGATACAACCTTTTGCAACTGATAGTCACCTATCATGACTCTTTCATTTTCATTGGTATTACTTTTATTAGGCACATCACTTTTTCATGCCCATAGTTTTCATGCATTTTTTTATTTCTTTTTCATGGGCATTGGCCTTGCTTTTACCAGGCACACTGCTTTTTCATACCCCTTTCAAATCTTGCGCACAGTGCATGCGTCAAGGAATTACACTCTGAATGACACTTGAACTTTCAAGAGTCTTCATCCGTCTTTTGCCTTGCCCCAATGTAGGGGATGATCACCAACTGGGTTTAAAGAAATGAAAATTGCAGGCTTAAGTGGGCTATGAAAAGGGTATAAGTATGTAGGATAGAGAAAGAAATGCTCTTCGTCATCCTAAGGCACTTAAGTTAACACATGAATTCAATGCAATAGCACTACTTGAAGATTGATGCAAGTGAAAGTAAGAAAATTTCAATTCATTTTCCTCACCTCATGATGCCATTTGATCTCTTAGTTGTCCCGATGTGGGGTGATTCTTGACAGGGGTCATTTTAAAAGAATCTCCATAAGTGTATGGGGCTCAAAGGGTTAAGCAATGGATCACCTGTAGTGTTTGGAATAGAAAAATGATTTGCCTCTCATCATTTCAGTTGTCGTACCTCTTGCGAGAGAACTCTTTACCTTATGAATATGAACCTTCCTACACTCATCTCACAAGTGTATGAATATGGGACTATGTATAGGATAGGGTTTGCCTTTCATCATCCTGACTTGTCTCATTTAGCATGCTCAATCAATTCCACATCATTCATTAAATTAGTCCATCTTGATGTTCTTTAGTGGAATTGGTGGATAAAACATGTAAGAGTCATAATGCAAAACCCTTTTAAAAAAGAACTCAACAGCTTTCATGTCAACTTCAAACAGTTTTCTATACCGTAAAATAGTTTTAAGCATTCATTCAAGGATTCCTCTATAATGGAAATTGCCTTAGCAGTTGATGTCTTTGGATTGTCCCTATCATTCAAGACTGAAAATCCACTTTTGCCCCTGCACAAGAGAACGTGCATCAGTATGATACTATGTAACATCAAAGTAAATTCAAATTACAGATCCATTTTGGCTCGGGTTGAGACTTTATCCTAGTCGGGTCACTACCAAAACCTGTCATGCCTCCAATTTGTCAACTCTTCCATCGGGGAATGATGATCCTCTTTTACTTGCCCCAAATTTGTTTTTTTTTTTTTTCACTGCAAGTGCGCTTTAAGTCCGTTGATCACAAGTCAAGTTTATGATCGTTGAAACTTAATACGCTATTTTCAGATGTCCCTTGTCATAACAAGTGATAGAATTATGCTCTGAGACAAGAAGTAAATGAGTCAGACAAACAAACAAATTTAATCTGCGACAAGCTTTGGGAATTTTTTTTTTGACAATGAAATGCTTTTCTTTTCGAAAAAGTTTTTGGGAGGAAACATGAGAAAGTCCAGTCTTCAGGATTTTTCCGTGGATGATATTTTTCTTTTTCATGGTTGGATATCGTCATTGGACTAGTTTGGTATACTCCATCATGTCCTCAAAATTGGAAATAAAATTGTAATTTCATTGAATAGAATCAAATGAATTACATTTATTGAATGGAAAAATGCAACACTCAAGAATTAAAAGAAAAGGAAACTGAAAACATCTCTTAGAAAACAATAAAAATTCCCACTTAGGGGAATGTGCAAAAGCAGTAAAAGAGTTACTTTTGTGGGCCAAGGCCCATTTCTTCAGGGAATCCTTCATCAATGGTTCAAATGATGAGGTCGTCAAATAAGCTTGCAACTCCTTCAAGCTCATCATCAGGTTTTCTGTCTTCAAGGGTGTCGGATCATCCATGCCACCCCATCCATTTGGGACTATCTCACTAGGATCAATGTAGTAGCTAGGAGGGGCCGAATACTTCACCGGATAATCAAACTTGCCACTAGGTTGTCCCAGAGTGTCTATCACTTCTGCTTCATCTTGCATCATTCTTGGAGGACCGGGGAATGTCTCGTGAATGCTCGGGGGTAATGGGTTTTGCCTTCCTCGCCCTTGGTCAGGTGGCGAGTTTCGCATTTCCTGTCTTCGTCCTTCAGAACTTCCCCCACCTCTTCCATGGTGCCCTAATTCAGTAGAGTGGAACCTTCGAGGGGCTTCGGTAGGGTTCTGAATGCCTTGACCTCTTCTTTCAGGGCCATATGACATCATCTTGAAACCCCAAAAGTGGAAATGAATGGTATGACGATTTTCCCTTGAGTGTATAAGACAAGACGAAGGACGAAACATTGGCATGGACCGACGAAAATTGCAACAAAGTATGTGAATTGCAAAATGAGAGTCCAGACAACTTACTTTCACCGGAAATGGATGACAATCACATAAACACACGCATGAAGTGTGAGGTTCGATTTCTATCTAGACGGCTTAACAAAGTGGAGCTAAGAGGATGATCTGATCGTTGCTATCTCGCATTAACGTGTCAGGTCCCCCTAACTCCGGCTCAGTCGAATGGAATGTCCAATAGTCACGCAGTCTCGCGGATATGGACAAATACATTCGACACCATGAAAAGACTTTCAGGGAAGAGAAGGTCAACCTCTACATAGCAGCCTCGCTTTGGAGGAAGTATCCTTCTCAACACCATCCTAGAAATCCTATCGCAGCCCAGGTCCGGCCACAGGTTGTGTGTGCAATAATGTAGTGCTAAAAACAATAAAACAAGCACAATAATTTTAAATGCAAACAACACTTTTAATCATGAAAAAATAAGTCATTAATCCCACACTCCAACCTGCAAGACAAATGTTAGCATAGACTACTCCCCTTATACCTCCCATCTGCAAGAACATTTAACACCTTAGAAATGTTAGGGACGTACCTAGGATCCTTGCTGCCAAACAAAAACATTTTAAAAGAAAAAGGAAAATTGGCCCAAGTCCACTAAGTGATTTAACACAAGTCCCTAGTGGAGTCGCCAAGCTGTCGCGACCAAAATTTCGGGTTCACCACCTAAAACTAGGTTAATGGACTGCTAAGCTTTTAGACTTAGCTCGGGCTCTCCCAAGTCCATACCAACTCGCGACTTAAGTCTAAAATTTTTAAATATGCAAGAGGTTATTATCTAGGAGTCGTCACTAATCAGTTTATGGTAGGTCGACTAGACACCTAAGTAAAATAAATGGAGATTTATTTTACTTCTACCAACCAGAGACTAAGGGTATGGGGACTTGGTTACACTAGAATTTTCTAATGCCCTTTCAGTACCATTTCTTTTAATTTTCAAAATATTTTTGCCGGCAGCTTGGATTTATTTTAAGCTAAATCATTATCATGCAAATGTGGTGACCACACGGGTGTTCATCCATTATTAAAACATTCAAATAAATAAATTGCATCACACAAAGCAAGCAAACAACTTTTTTTTGGATTTTCTTAAAAATTAGAATTCTTTTATAAAAATGCATTTTAAAACTAAATGACTTAATCTTATTAATATGAAAATTCTAATTAAATGGGCCTATTATGCAAACTAATTATAATGCACCTCATGACCTAACTTCACTAATTAACAAATTCTGATTAAATAATCCTATTATGCAAACTAGTTAACATGCACCTAGTATTTTTGGATTTTTTATATTGAAGTTTAGAATTTATAAACTTCCTAATTAATCTATCTAAAAAGGATAATTTTCTAATTTATTCTAGGGATTAATTTGACTTAAACCCTATCCCATCTTAGAAAACTATTTTTTTAAAATGAGATTTGAGATGTGCGAACATTATCTAAAAAAATTAATTTAGGTCCAACCCTAACTTATTT
This sequence comes from Eucalyptus decipiens, assembly GCA_014182575.1. Lineage (NCBI taxonomy): Eukaryota > Viridiplantae > Streptophyta > Magnoliopsida > Myrtales > Myrtaceae > Eucalyptus > Eucalyptus decipiens. The sequence continues at coordinate 61,485,796 of CM024611.1, forward strand.
TAAAAATGCAACCCTAAAAAATGTAATCCTAAGAAATTCCTAATTTACTAAACCTACATGTATGATTCACTAAACCTATATGCTCATGCAGAATTTTGATTTTTGATTTTTTGATTTTTTTATATTTTAATTATTAAATAGATATTAAATTTGAACTATCAACAAAAATAAAGGATTAAAATAATCGAAAAAATAACCCGTTGTCTCACGGGTCAAATTAACGATTATTCTAACTCTAATTATCACGATAAAGAGACCAAAATAATTAAAAATCTGATCGGAAGTCTTACGGATCAAATTAATAATTATAATGATTTAACAATTAAAATTCTACCAAAAAGCCCAAAACTTAATATAATAAAAAAATAATCCGATGTCTCTCGGATTAAATTAATAATTATAATAATTCCGGACAAAATCCTATCGGATAATGTCTACAATATTCATAAAATGAACAAACATCCAATGTTTCAATTTAAGCCGTTACAACTAAACGTGATAAATAAAAATAATAATAATAATAATAATAAACTACCTTGACTTTTTTTTTTTAAATAAAAAAGGGGCCAGAGCATGGGCGTTTGGGCAGCAACGATGCTGGTGCTCGAGAGGAGCGGCGGGTGCCACGGACGGGGCGAAGGCGCGGCTTGCTGAATGGCGAGGGTGCGGGATTGCGGCGGCACGTGACTCCGGCAACGGTGAAGCGGATGAGCAGAGATGGTGTAGTGGTGCGGCGTTGGCGAGGGCAAGAGCGCGGTCGTAGGGGCGCCTGGCGTTCGGTGCTGCTGCTGCACGGGTGAAGGTCAAGAGTAGTGGACTTCGGCCGCTAGGCAAACAGGGGCGGGGCGACGTTCGGCGGCGGCGGAGGCGCTCGGTTGCTCGCGGTTGTGGTGACACCATCGTCGAGAATTCAAGGGCGCTCGGTTTCACAGGTGCAGGCGCGGCGGAGGTGGCGCGGGCGAGCAAGTCGCAAGCGGAGGTGAGTGACGTCTGCAGAAGCGAAGGTGTGGGCAAAGGCCGGCGTCGGGCTGGTCAGTAGCAGGTTGCGAGCATAGAGACGCGGCAGTGGGCGTCGGAGGCGTGCGGTGGCAGCGCCGAGGGGTTGCTGCGTGGGTCAGGTCTATGGCATCGCAGTTGTCTCGCTGTGGCGGCTCTGGGTTGCAGACGGTGTGGGTCCAGGCGCGGGGAGGGTAAGGTGGCGAGGTGGTGCACGGGCTTCGGTGGTGCTCGAGTCGCGATCTACGGGGGGGCTCTGGCGCGGGATTCGGGGTGACGAGCGGCGACGGTAGGGATGCTCGGGCGGAGGGCGGCGGTGTCGGATGGCGGAGTCTCGGCGGCTGGCGTTGGTGTGGCAGTGACGCGGCCTCCGGTGGGCAGAGGGCGGAGCGAGGGCAGCCGGAAGGCACAATCGCTGGAGAAGAAGAACAGTATTCTTTTCTTCTTTTTTTTCACTTCTGCTGGCCCACGTCTCTTCTTTTCTCACTGTACCTTGCTGACTTCTTCTTTTCTCTGCAGCATGTTAGCATGTCAGAAGAAAGAAAGAAAGAACTAATTTTGGCTCCTTTTACATTGAATGAACGAGAGAGATTTCTTCTTCTTCTTCTTTTCACGCTTTTTCTTCCTTTTTTTCAAATTCTCTCACGGTCGCCTCTCTCTCACGAATTCTCCTCCTCTTGCACGAATTTTTTTAGCGGATTCTCCCCCTATTTTTTTTGCACGCCTCAGTTACGAAAAATGAAACTCTCTTTTATACTAATTCCGAACGGCCGCTTTGAATGGTATTTTTCGAGTTTCCATCTTCTGTCGCATTAAATCAAAGCTGCAAATCAAAGCGAGATTTTGCAATCAGCTCGATTTTGCTCCGTTTATTCCGTTTTATAAAAATTCTTGCCCTTTGTTCACCTGATTTTTGATTGTTTCTGCATTTATCAAAATCTGAATTTTTATCAGAATTTCAAATTTCCTTGCATACTTCAATCAAATCAATTTCCCCATTTTCATTTTTTTTTTCTTTTTATTTGTTGAAAAATGCAATTTTTATTTTCCTTATTTTCCTAGATTTGCTAAAAATAGGGGTCAACAAGGTCCATCTCCCATCAATCTCTGACTCAACTGATGTGGCGATTAGAAGAAGTCGGAGGATCATATGGAAAAAGAAATTTATATTGGATGGTCCTTAGAGGCACATTTTCTTTGTATAATGGTTTTTTTTTTTTTTTTTTTTTTTTTGGAAGAAAAGTATCATTCACTTATAAAAGTTTTAGTGAATACAAGTCTCTTGCATCAGAGCAAAGTAAATTAAAAGCAGAAGGAGGATACAAGATCCACTTGCTAGATAACCTTCAAGAGCGTTAGGCCTTCGCAACCCAATCAACAACTAAATTCATTTCCCTATTGCAACGGGCCAAGGAAAGGCCAGCAAAACCTCTTAATCAGTCACGGGCTCGGGTGATAAGAGCACCCACTTCCCAACCCGGCTAATTTGCATTTAGACTACGCTTGACAGTCAGGATAAAATTTAAGATGGAATAAAATTTATTTTATATTGCGTTTGATACTTGCTTAAGATAAGGTAGAATTGGATATAAATGAGATATAGGCCGGATAAAATTATCCCACGGGGGAAATGTGATAAAAATGAATATGATTTCTAATATTCATAATAGGAAAATTTTTCTCAAATAAAAAATTCTTTAATTAACAAATTTAAAATTATATTTAGTATAAATAATATTTGAATTCTAATATAAGAAATTCAAAATAACAAAAAAATAAAAATTTTAATTTTCAATTTAATCTTATTTTTATTTATATATTCGAATTTAATTACATCTCATAATATAAAATTCAATATATTAATATATTTATATTTATTACGTATATTAGGTATTTTAGTACTTAAGGTATATTAGTACAGTTTTCCATTAAAAAATTTTATTAGAGAATGATGGAAATGGAAGAAAGAAATAAAAAATAAATTAAAATAAGAGATGAAAATTAAAAAAATTAAAAATAAAGAAATTTGGTCACGAGAAATTTTACCATCTTCGTCTGTAAAATTTATGGTTAATTTATATTGATAAGGCATTTTCGCCAAATAATATATATAATATGATGTGAATATATCCAATTTTATTACTGCAATCACCAAATAATGGATAAAATATAGCAAAATCCCATGAATTTTATATCCTATCTTACTCTATTTAGAAATTCAGACGGCCAAATGTAACCTTAGAGTCTACTGCACAATCTCAACACAGTCGAATTCTATGCTCAAAGCCTATTTAGAACGAAGAGAGAGAAATATGCGGCCTTTGTCTAAAGCTATAGCTTCCACTTGCTTGACTGAGAATGCCTTCATCGATTTAGCGAATCCGTCTACCAGTCGTCCACCGGAGTCGTGGCACACAACAAAAAGAGCCATCAATATTCACTTTCAAGGTTCCCCTGGACATGGACGGTTCCTCTTTCTGTAATCGTTCTCTTTCAACTGTCGTTTCCCTATGACTTTTTCGCATGGGTCGCTTTCCACAATGACTTTTTCGCGGAGGCAACATGTTTTCCACGCTATACTTTGTCACGGTTCGACATGTCAACTTGAATTGACTAAATTAGGCGCTACAGGGACCTGGCTAGAAAAATTATTCGAGTTAAAAAACTTGACTAAACATATTAAAAGAGAAAGGGTTTTAATTGGAAAACTACACAAGTCCGGTAATGAGAAATAGGATTTTTCATATAAAGAAAAGAATAAATAAGAATTGCAGTTATGAGAAAGAAGTCTAGGTGGCTTTCACAGCATTGAAACTACAAATTTATAAGGTAACTGACGTCACAAATGCCATAACTCATCTAGCTCTCACTTTGTTGACATAACTTTGAGAAAAATTCACTTGAATTTCACATGAAATTTATTGTAAACATGAGTAAAGTAGGATCGCTCTTAGGTTCTAAAAGTACTTCATCTATTAAGGCTACATTTGATTCGTGAAAAATTAATGATTTGAAAATTATTTGTCAAAAAACAATCGCTTGCGTCACTTACAAATATGAATTCTCCACGAAAATATTTAGACATAAGTTGTCGTCGATAATAATTTTTTTTTATAGGCTAATTATTTCAAGTGATATAAATAATTAGTTAAGGAAAATGTTTTTGCTATTGTCAACAATTTATGTTTGAACATATTCGTGGATAATGAAAATATTTTTTGTTAGTCTCTCTCTAACTATTGAATCTACTCGATGAACAAATTTTTGGGTTATGTTCAATGATTTTTTACTCTTCCTACAAAATGAATTTGGCTTGGATTCCTCATGAAAAATTTTCTTTAAGATCTTCTCTACAACATATTAAAATTTTATAATTTTTTGAGTCCGTCTTATAAGCTAATGATATTGATTTCGAAATTGAAATGGCTAGTATGAACACCTAGAGGGGGGTGAATAGGTGTGAGCAAAAATCTTTGCAAAGTTTAGTAAAAACAATTTTCCATTAGAAAATCACAGACAAATTCAGACTTTAGCGATTAGATAAAACTTCAAACAAAATAAAGAAGTTTAAACTTAAAAAGTTAATTAGAGCTATGAATAAAGGAGTTGAGGGAAAAGAATAAAAACACAATGTTTATAGTAGTTCGGCTTAGATTAAGCCTACGTCCACTCTCCCATGCTGACAGCCTACTAGATGGATTCCATTATGAAACAAAAGAGATTTTATAGTCTTGTAATCTTGACTTCACAGTGAAGAGTCACTGCTAGTCTCTCACAAAGTCTCACTATGAGTTCCTCTTTTGTATACAATTTTGAGCTCAGTGAATAAAATAACAATAAACTAGGAAGCTTCAGACTTTGAAATTTTTCTTTCACGCACTATCTTTTTTTTTCTATGAATAGATTCATATACTTATGGATGAATCAGTATTGATGCTTTATTACACTGCCTTTTATGAGATGACACATAAACTTCATTTATTTTTGTAAGCAATACAAACAATTATTTTAAAAAATAATTTTCAAATTATAAATTTTTCGCAAATGGATCCTAAGTGTCTAGTCCATCAAAACTTGACATTGCTTGGCCACTTCATTGATTCTTCGCTGGCAACTCTTATTAAACGTGCTCTTGGGCCACATTTCGTTCAATTAGGACCATAGATTCCAATCCCTACATGTTTCCTGTTCGAAAGAAATCAAGATGATGATTTGAAATTCATATGAAATAGAGTTTCTTAATAATTGTGAAATTAGATTACCTAGCTATAGTTGGTATTGAAATTTCACTTCCATATTTCTGTAATATCAAAATATAAAAAAAACCGACTCCTTTGCCACCTGCTGTTGGTCGCCACTAATGCCGTTAACAATCACTATTAGTGGTCATTGCCGCCGGTCCCCGATGGCCATTGCTGGTCTCTACCTAGTCACGGCGTCAGCGCCAGTGCTTCACTCACTCATCGGCATGCTCGTCTTGATCATCCTAATAAACAAGTTTTGAGTCATGTTTGCAATTCTAGTTTAAGTCGATATCTTGTTGGCCAAATCTGATCAATTATTCTTTGAGTCCATTAGTTATCATGCATATTTTCCTTTAGTTGTAAATTATTATGATGTATGGATAAGCCTAATTTTATCTAATTCTAATTTCAAATATTGTATTTTTCATTGATGACTACTCTCTGTTCACTTGGGTTTTTCCCATGAAAATTAAATCTAAAGTACCTACAACTTTCATTGCTTTCATTGTTTTAATTCCGCAATGCCAAAATTTAGTTTTTACAAACTAGTGGGGGAGATGGATATACTAATAGTTCATTCCAAACATATTTACGGGAAAATAGTATTATTCAATGATTTTCTTGTCTAGACACCCCAACTCAAAATGGTATGTTAGAACGCAAAATTGGACAGTCAATCGAAATGTCTCAAAACCTTATTAATACATGCTCGTATGCCTCCTTCATATTGGGTTGATGCTCTTCTCGCTACTGTTTACATTATTAATCGGCTTTCCACTCTTGTCCTATCATGATATTTCTCCTTTCCACTTCTTATTGGGGTTCCAATTTGATTACTCGTTCTTTTGGATTTTTGGACGTGCTTGTTATCCTCTTCTTCCATCTCATGTCTCCCATAAGCTAGCACCTCATTTTGTGCCAAATGTATGTTTTAGTTATGCGTCGAATCACAAAGGCTATCATTGCCTTGATCAGTCAAGTGGTTGTGTTTTTATCCTTCATCATCTTCCCTTTTCTCTTCCAAGTTCAATAAGGAGAATCTTCCCTTCGTTCAAGGCAATAATAGCCTTTATGATTCGACGCATAACCCACCGTTCAACTCTAAGTCCCATAACCCACTATTCTAGTTCAACCCCTTCGCCTTTTGTTTTCTTTACCTCTCTCCATTTCTCTACCCCAACCTTCTATCCCATCTCTCTTCTCCTCTTGGCCTACTAAACCTACTTTCAATTCTTTTCGCCTTCATTGCCCCTCTTTCCAAACCCATTCATAGTATCCCAAACCGACTCCTTTCCCAACCAAATTCTTCCCACACCAGACTTGAAAATCATCTCTATCTAGCTTCTCCACTTTCATTTATTCTCTTCCCCTCATCCTATGCAGACTTGTATGGACAACAACTGTCTCGTGGGAGAAAATATTAGGTACCCTAAGAGTGTCACGCAAATTTCGCTCTGAACCATTTAGAGCATGAAACCTATCCATGTCAGGTCCATGTCGTCCCACTCTCTCTTTCATAGTCCATGGCCCACCTCTCTACTCTCCTCTGCTCTCCTCTGCAAACTGTCTCTCTCTTCTCTCTCCTCTCTGTCTCTCTCCCGGCTCTCCATTCTGTTGCGAGGAGAACATAATTGTGGAGAGTTTAGAGGAAATCATAAAGGTTGAGCCCCTCCACCTTTGCTGGTTGCTTCCATCCCCGCCCGCCCACCTTGACGCCGACATTGCCAGCGCTCCTCCACCTCCCTCTTGCGACATCCGCTCTGCTCTCTGTCTCTGTCTTTGTCTCTCTGTCTCTCCCCCCTCCGCAAGGTTGCGCCTCTCTTCTAGCGAAACGCAACGCCGACGGCCCTCCACCTCAACCTCCGCCGATTGCCTCTGTCGCCTCTGACTCCGACGCCGATGCCGACGTCGATGTTGACGCCGACGGCAATGTCGATGCCGACGCCGACGTCAACGCCCCTTCGCCTCCCTCTCGCGACCTCTGCTCCGCTCTCTCCCTCTTTCCTCTATGGAGCGCTCTTACTGGCCAACCCTAACGTCGACGAACCCCTGCTCACGTTTTGGCCTCCCTTTTCGCGAGCGAAGGTCGCTTTGCTCACTCTTTCTCTCTTTCCTCCACGAAGCGCCCCCTACTCCTGAAAGCGAACGCCACCGATGCTGTCGCCTTCCCAAGCCCCACCTATAGAGAGGAGAGAGAGGAGAGAGAGCGTTTGCAGAGAGGTGGGCCAGGGACTATGGAAGAGAGAGTGGGACGACATGGACCTACCATGGACTAGTGTCATGCTCTAAATGGTTCAGAGCAAAATTTGCATGGCACTCTTAGGATACCTAATATTTTCTCATGACGGTGGAGGCGCATAGAAACAGCTACGTTAATGTTCGTGCAAGGACGGGTGGTGATGGCTGACGTGTATGGACAATGACGGTGGGAGGCTATAGAGACAGCGACATTGATGTTCAGCCTTGCCAAGACAATGGTTTTTAATGACTTAAGGTTTTTTCTAATTAAATTCTAATGGGCTGAATTAATCTTAACTTAGGCCAATTGCGCCCCCTCTCCCTTGTGAATTTCAGCCAAGATTATTGTATGGGTTGGCTGAATTTTAGCTCATTTGCCGGCTCAATTAATATCAAACTTTGATCCTTTAAGGGCCTATTTTAATTAAGTTTGAAAGGGCTAAACACAACTCTATTAAAGCTCAATACCAATTTTTATTTAAAGTGATCATTTTAGTGCTAGTCGTTATTAAAAAGAGACCACTTTAGTAGATTGAATTTTTTTAAATAATATACCAAGTCATATAAAATTTTTAATTATAAATATCACGTATTATTTTTAGTCAGAATTTCTCGTCGTTGGCACTTAAGTGATCTAACAAAAACTTTTGATATTAAAGTAAGTGTCGTATACAATTTTTGACACTTCTAATTTTCTTTTGCCTCCTTCAGTTGGCAGTAATGCAATATACTTTCTCGTCAGAAATATATTAAGTTGTTTGGAAAATCTTATAGAGATCAATGATGTTTATTTATTTACATGAGCGTAGAAGGAAAAAGAGGTGTCCTAGAAGATCAAATTTAGTGAGAGATGATCAAATTCGCAGAGTTAGAACAGTTCACACAATAGTGAGGTTGAATTTTGAGAGAGCTACCCCTATTTCCATGGCCGCATTCATGAGATAAACTTTTGTATAGTACACCTTGAATAACATGTATATCAATTAGACCTCGAAATTAAATGAAAAAAACGTCTTTTGTGAAAATAAACGTTTGCCTTTTCTGTTCCCTATTCTACGTACCTTTCCATCATACCATGCTAAATCAAGAAGGCAGCCTATAAATACCCATCGAGAAGGTTCCGACACTCACATAAAAGCCTCTGCCCTCTGCTGTCATTCATCTACCTTTGTTCAGTAACCTAAATCAAGAAAGCAGCGGAAAAGAAATGTCTCTTCCGATTATGGCAATCTCATCTTCTTCTCCTTCTCAAGAAACAAGCCACGTCCCTGAACGCCGATCAGCAAATTTTCATCCAAGCATATGGAGGGATTATTTTCTCAAATATGCTTCTGACTCCAACTCGATGGTAGCATTTGAGTTGTTCTTTTTCTTGGATTATATTCGGAAATTTTTTTCATCTTTTTGTTTTCTAGAAGCTAAGGCCGTAGACAATGATAATCTTGAATGACTGGGCACCATCCCACAGCATTTGAAAAAGAAAAAGAAAAGAAGTGCTAGTTGATTCGAAACTCCTCGCATATGTTGATCCTTACATGATTCAAAATTTCTACGTGAACCTTATGGCATGCACATATGACTTAACAAATGTAGGAAGGATTTCTCCACTATTAAAAAAATTAGTCATGATGGAATGATTTTTAGGTAATTTCAGTTCACATTACATATCGCAGTCAATTGGGTCATAGGCAACCTAATAAATTTCTTGCATTCTTACAATTTATGCCCTCTAATTATTTTGTGAACTTTCTTGTAGAGTTCTCCTGCCAAATCAGATGATCAAATTGAGAAATTGAAAGGAGAAGTGAGGAAGATGTTGACAGATGCTTTAAATAAACCTTCGCAAAAGTTGAACTTGATCGATCAAATCCAACGGTTAGGGATCGCCTACCATTTTGAAATCGAGATAAATCAGCAGCTTGAACAAATCCACGAAAGCTATTTTCATTTTCGCAACGGCGATAAGGACAGCCACATGCACACAACCGCCCTTCTCTTTCGATTGTTGCAGCAACAAGGTTACACAATTTCATGTGGTATGTAATGTTCTAATTCTCATTGATTGATTAGTTGGCCAAATTATGTTGTAGACAATAGTTTGATGGTCCATTTGATTGATTAGAGTCAACACATAGCATTGCTAACATGTTTAGTTCACTATAGTTTTTATTAGTTTATTAGTTTACCTTCTCTATATGATTCTCATATCTCGAGTTCTTCACAAATTTCTTGCTTTGAAAAGTGAATTGTGCTTTCTTCTATTTCCTCGGTTTAGTACGTCGTTTTCCATCGATTCCAGTTGATCTATATGTTTGAACATGAATTTTTCATAGTATCTCATGAAAACATCTTTTCCCATGTTTCGTTTGGCCATTCAGAAATTTTTAACAAGTTCAAGGACAGCAATGGGAATTTCAACGAATCGTTCATCGCCGATGTGCAGGGACTACTAAGTCTTTTTGAAGCTTGCCATACAATGTTTCATGGCGATGATGTTTTGAATGATGCACTTGCTTTTACTATAATTCACCTCGAGTCAGTTGATGAAGGAAAAGCAAGCCCAAATCTCAAAAAACAAGTGAGTCATGCCCTAAACCAACCAATCCACAAGGGAATACCAAGGCTAGAGGTGAGGCGTTACGTTCCACTCTACCAAGAGGAGCCTTCACATAATGAAGTCCTGCTAGCCTTAGCTAAACTCGATTTCAACTTATTGCAAGAGCAACACCAAAAGGAACTCGGCAACCTTACAAGGTTAACTTCATGGTCACATGTCTGAAATAGCTAGGTGTGCTAAGAACACCCCATCGTTATAGTTTTATATGTGCAATTTTAAGTTATCCTGAACTAAAAGTCATTTGTATAATATACAAGGAGTGTTATTGTCTTTGGTTCATCGGTCTAAAAACTTTCTATGATCCTCCCAATGATGTGTTTGCCTTAAATAGGATTTGTTGGTGAACTATAGGTGGTGGAAGAATTTAGATGTACAAAGGAAGTTCCCATTTGCTAGAGATAGGCTCGTGGAGATATATCTCTGGATGTCAATGGTTTATTTTGAGCCGGACTATGAAGCTGCCAGGGAAATACTCACCAAAGTGGCCAGCATGGTTACCATTATGGACGACATCTATGATGTCCATGGCACGTTGGAAGAACTAGGACTCTTCACAGAAGCAATTGAACGGTATAATTCACACTCAAATGCTTTTCTCAATTTACCAATTCTAAACTTTCTTGTTCAAATTTGACCAACTGTTTATTAGAGTAGAGTGTGATACTTTTTGAACTTGAACTCAGTTGGGACATCAATGCCAAAGAAGGATTACCAGAGTACATGCAAGCGTTTTACAAGGCAGTTCTTGATTTGTATGATGAAATCGGTTATGAGGTGACGAGAAAAGGACGATCGTACCAACTCTTCTATGCAAAAGAAGTGGTAAGCCATTTGAGGTTATATCAATCAAATGCAGTTTTTACTCCATCCACCGGCAACAAAATATTTAAGTCCACCAAACACTTTAAAGCTTGAATATTGACGTAGCTTTATGTTTTAGGATGAATCCTCAGATGAAAAACCAAGTGAGAGCGTACTTCGCTGAAGCCAAATGGTTCCACCAAAACTACGTACCGACGATGGAGGAGTACATGCCCATTGCATTAGCAACCGCTGCTATTGAATTGCTATTGGTGACGTTGTTGCTGGGAATGGAAGATTTTGTAACAAAAGATGCTTTTGACTGGTTGTTATACGGCAACTCGAAGATGGTGAAGGCTGTGAAATTAGTCGGTCGACTCATGGATGACATCGCCGGACACAAGGTATAAGAAAGCTCTACTAGTGAACAACATTAACTTATCTAAATTTTGTCTAATAGATTTTATCAATAGGATTAAAAAAAAAATAATCATTTTCGCAATATATGTGTCTACAGTTTGAGCAAGAGAGGGGTCATGGGCCATCTTCAGTGGAGTGTTTCATGAAACAATACGAAGTTACGGAGGAAGAGGCTAAGGAGGAACTCCGTAAACAAGTGGCCGATGCATGGAAGGACATTAATGAAGGGTTGCACCATCCGACCATCGTGCCCAGGCCACTCCTTGTGCGAATTCTCAATCTTGCACGCTCTATGCATGTGGTGTATAAAGATGAGATAGATATCTGCACTCATGCTGGAACCAAGTTCGAAGAGCACGTGACTTCTCTATACGTCAATCCATTGCCAATGTGATGGTTTGGAAGAACAAGTTTAGTTACCAAGCCATCGTAGATTGCATTAGACAGTTTTCGAATCTGCTGTGTAATTGAAATTCTGTGTCAACCCCTATATATTACTCTTCTCTAGCTTGAGAGGTCCTTTTTTCTGTGGATATCGAATGAAATAAAATAACGAGTCTGTAAAAATGTGATATTGGCATATACTAATGTTCTATACAATGAGTGGCTCAGTTTCTTGATAAATATCAAACATTTTTTCATATATGCTGATGACAGTCTTAGTATAGTGACCAGCACAGATTACAATATCGAACAGAAAGGTGGCCAAGTTTCCTACATTCAGACAAATTACTTCATTTATTGGCCGCATATACCTGATCTTGCGATTCTACAATCACGATACCCTTGCTATATAAACTCTAACCTACTTTGCATGGTCCTTATCGTATTATACTTATCCCTATCATCTTCAATGTAACTAAACAATCATGTCTTATTTCAAAAATGTATATACCCTATTATACCATATATTTTACAAAAAGGTTACGTAATCTTATCTTTTGTTCTACATGACGCAATCTATGCTCTACGCTTGGGCCCGGCCCTCTATGGACTCAAGCTCTAGCATAAGGGATCTAGGTGCCCGGGTCGAGGCCCCTAGTGCCAAGCCCGGGACCCTAGTGCTAATGGCTAGATCCCCAGAGCCTGGGCTTAGGCCTATTGAAACCGAGCCCAAGTTCATCGAGGCTGGCTGTGAACCCTGGTGTTCGTGCACTAATCCCCAACACTCTGGCCCTAGTTCATTGAAGTCGGGCATGGGACTCCGGTAACCATGCCTAAATACCAGATGCTGTTTTCAAATTTTCCCATTTTAGATAATGTTAAGCCTGTCTTCCAACAGAGCATTATGAGATACCTACCGAAACCAGAGAAACTATTAGAAAGCAATGTAGTACCAATTGCCCAATGCAATTTGTTTCCTATCATTTTTAGTGTAAGTTCAAAGTAAAACCCATCAATTTGGTCGTTGTTCATATGCATCCCAATTCCCAAAACTTTAGCCTACCAAAATGATGTTTGTTCTCAAATAGATTCCGGCCTACATGAATCAGCCTCGCTTTTTCTGGGGAAAAGTGACTATATGATGCTGTCCATGCTTCTGACTGACTGAATGGCTACCGGATGTATGAGTTGGTCGTGTTGACATTGACTTTGTTTCTCATTCCTGAGGTTAGGTCGACAGGGTCTTATTTAATAATGCAGTTGAGCTGACAAAATCTATTAAAGTTCCAGTTTTAGCTGACTGAGATAATAAATTCGGTCAAGTAGGGATCAGATGTTCAAATTTGACCGTGTGAACCCGATCCGAGATTAATTAAAGGAAAGTCCATAAATAAACCGAAGCAGAATGTGTAAAATCAACTTCCGCATTGATGTCGGCGAAGTTAATCAAAAGGGGAAACTAAAGGTTTCTTTATATTTTTGGGTTGAAATTTCCATGTTGAAGTCCGACCGTGCCAAAAAATAAAGAAAGAAAAAACGAGAGAAAAAAACCAAATAAGGTATATAAAAAATAAAATAATTATTAAAATAATATTCACATTAGCATCGACCATGGCTCAATATCCATGTCAGCGATTTCTTGCCTAAATTGGCTAAATAAACTCAACTAGCAAAATATGTAAAGATTCATGACTAAATTAACATAATTTAAAAAGTTTAAAACTGAATTAATAGAAGTACAAATTATTCAGAACTTTTTGATAACTTTTCTTAAGTTGATAACAAAAACCCACTTATACAAGAACCCAACATGAGTTTCACCTTTGATTTTTATCATAAATTTCCCTGGAACTTGAGACTTCCGTTATTATTCCTCCAATTTGGAACGCTATGAAAGAGACTTCACCTCCAAAATATTAAGAATGAAAGAGGTAAAGTAACAACAATTATTGACCAAAAAATAAAGAGTAACAACAATTATTAGGTTGCAAGTAGAAAATCAGGCATACTAGTTCGAAGAATTGTCTTTTCTATTGAGAAACGTTTTCATATGTGAAGAAATGAACTTAGTTGATGAGTAATGAATGTGTACTTCCAGTTGCAAGTATTGGTTAATGGTTAGGGGAGCAAGAAGAAGGTTCAAGTATTTGATCCAAATGGAAAATATACTCCAATGGTGATCACGAATCAATGGCTTGAAAGGCTTGGAAGTTTGAGGTTCCTAAGGTTATGTAACGCCACCTTTGTTAATGGTTTCTCTTATTGTCTTTCAAAGATAAGATGGTTTTCTTGGATTCTCCTCTACAAATTTTTGGGGCGGTCAATATCCATTCAATGAGTGTAGTTTTTCTTGAACTTTCTGACAATCAGTTTACAGATGATTCAGAGGTCTGCAGCTTAATCAAGGCATCTTATTATGTGTGTATCACTTTTACCCCAATTTCTCCTTGTCTTTGTGCCTGATAGTTTTCCATTTGAAATATGATTAACCATCTGCCGAAGGCAACCAAATTAAAGGTTCTAGCTCTCAAAAGGTGCATCGGCATTACCTGGACTCTAGACTTCTCTAAGTGCTTGATATTAGAGAGGTTCACTCTTGGAAGGTGTGATAGTTTACTGAAAATTGACTGTTCAATTGGAAGACTAAATTGCCTAATTAACTTGAATGTAAACAACAACTTGCGTTTTGAAGAATTGCCTAAAGAAATGGGAGGGCTGCTGAAACTTAACCGCCTCTCTTTGGAAATTAGCATCTTGACGAAGTTGGATCAATCAAACATGAGAATCATAAGCTTTCGACCCTCAACGTCTCAAGAATATCAATAAGCTAATTGCCTAACTCTATCGAACTGCTAGTGAAACTCGAGTCTTTCTCTAATTAGCACTAAGATCAGAGAGCTTCCTATCTCCATCGAAAAGCTTAAATCCCTGAGGGCATTGGATTTTTGGGTAAGATGAATCCTATATCAATTGAAAAAGGGTGGAAGTTACCTAGTGCTATTGGAACGTTGGAGAATTTGAAGGGAAACATGCTGAGCTCTATGAAGAGTAAGAAGGCAAAATTCCTAATTAAGTTGGACACTTGCTCTTGTTGAGAATCCTAACGAATAGACACCATGCCGAGCTCAGTCAGCATGCTTCCTCGCCTCCAAAAACTACACTTAAATAGATTTCCAGAGATTTAAGAGTTGCTGAAGCTTCCCACAAGCTTAATCAATTTATGTATGTTGGGAATTACTGATTCCCTAAAACGGATTCAATACTGAATCGAACCTCTAAAATGAATGCGGAAGACGAGCCCAGAAAAAAACATGTATCACCAATCAAAACTTACACTACATAATCGAGCATACATTTTATTGTCCATAGATTAAACACAAATGCTGAAGATCGAGGAAGAAATTCTGATCCCGTTCTACCGAGGTGCGTACTGTTGCTATTAGGGGGAGAAACCAAAGCGTATTCTTCTTTTCTGTTTTCTTCTTTTTGAGGGAGAGAGAGAGACTGATGTACGTTAAAAAGGTGCCTTCCTCTCTTTTCTTTTCTCTCTTAAATACGTCTCCTCCAAAAGACGTAACTCTTTAATGTAATGCGTTCCCTCAAAAGTCATAACCTCTCAACATAACACATCTTCATACATGGGCCCTTATCTAGCAAGCCAGGCTTTTAGGCCCAACATGGGCGGGCAGGCCCACTTAGGCCCATCAACACATGAATACTCGCACATGGTGGGCCGAACAGGATCCTCTTTACCTCTCTACAACGTTCATACTAGTGAATAATCCGTGCGACCAGCATACTTTGAGAGCTCGTTGCTATACATTTGTTAGGAATATATAGCAGCTCATAATAGGCATCACACTCTGAGTAGATTTAGTATGCAGTACCTAAGCATCACACTTTGACTAGATTTAGTAGACAGTACCCTAGATTGATTGATCACATTTATATCTCTCTCTTGATCTTTTTTTAAATAATGATATATTGTGTTCACAATTATGATTATCCCAAAGACAGTCATAATTGGTCGACCAGTAAATACAAAACTTAAAATGTGATTCTCCAAATTCGATCTTCCTCTTTCCTTCAAACTCTCAATTTCAGTTCAGCTTGCTTTTCTAGAAATGTTCCATTAGATTGAATTAATTCATGATCATTGACAACATCTTAAGATAGCAAATACTAAATAGAAATCTTGAAAATAAGTAAAAGTCATGAGGGCACTAAATTGAGGAACTCTTTTTTTCAAAAGTCTCACACGGCGTAAAAGTTGAGATCAAACTTTTACCACTCTTATTGGTCATCTCATGCATACGTAGTATGAAATACGTATTATGGTATTAACTCATTTCCCATGAAGCGTATGTCTACACGATCAATACCGTACAGATGATAGTTCAAACATACATAATGTATAACTTGAGTTCACATATCTACTCATTCACAGAATTTATCAGAATTCACATCTGGCATCATATACAGATAAAGTAAAATATGTGGGTTATTTTATTTTCGGACATAGTAAATATTATGTCATCATCTTATCACCCAGTTAAGGCGACATACATAATTTAAGCTTGAGCTCTCGATTATCACATAGATAATAAGCTTAAAAACCGTCTCATCTCTATTTATCACACAGTAAGTAGAGGCGATTACCCGTGTGAGTGGACTAATCTTTTATCTGTCCGACATACTTTATCAACTTAATATAATGCACTGAGCATTAAGATGCATAAACGTCAAACAAAAATTCATAGGCATTAATGATGAAAAACATAAATTCATTAAATGTGAACACTTCGGGGAAATTACAATATTCAATACATCAGCCTCTACGCAGTTCTAAAGATTTTACATGACCACAAAATACATCGCTAGGTATTGGTTTTGTCATAGGATCCGCTACCATTCTATGTGTAGATATGTACTATAAGTTCACATCTTTTCATGCAACCATATCCTTGACAAAATTATCCTTGGTATCTATATGTTTGGTCTTGCCATGATATTTTGGATATTTGGTGTACGCTATAGCTACTTGGCTACCACAATTAACCAATAATGAATTTGCAGCATACCCAATAACACCTAAATGATATAAAAATCTCTTAAGTCAAACACCTTCTTGTATTGCTGCTGATAATGCCACGAACTCAGCTTCCATCGTGGACAAGGCTATACATGTTTGCTTCTTACTGCTCCAAGATATGACACCGTTATTTAGTAAGAAAGCAAAACCAGAGGTAGATTTTCCAATCAGCATCTGAATAGCCTTCAAGTCGCAGATCCTTTCCTTGGTAATTCAGTTTGTAATCAGCAGTTCCCTTCAGATACCTCAGTATTCTTTTAACGGCCTTCCAATGTGCTTGACCTGGATTGGATTAGTATCTACTCACCATTTCAACTGCAAAACATATGTCAGGTCTTGTACACATCATAGCGTACATCAAGCTCCCAACAGCACTTGCATAAGGAATATGTTTTATTTGTTCATTCTCTTGTAGAGTCCTTAGACACAGTCTATGGCTCAATCCTTCATATTTTACGATAGGAGCATCAATGAGTTTACAATCTTGCATACGAAATCGTTCAAGAACCTTATTTATGTATGTTTCTTGCGAAAGAGATAACGATCTCTTCGAACGATCTCTTGAAATCATAACTCCAAGAATGTATGCAGCCCCACCCATATCTTTCATCTCAAAGTTGGAAGATAACCAACTCTTCACAGTATTAAGAAACTCCATATTGCTTCCGGCAATTAGTATATCATCAAGATATAATGATATGATAAAAAATTGATCTTTGGATCTTTTGATATATACACAATGATCATCATCTACCATTGTAAAATCATATGCCATTATAGCATTATGAAAACGTATATCGATCATTGTCTCAATGACTGCTTAAGGTTGTATATCGATCTTAAAAGTTGATATACCTTTCCTTCTTGGCATTCCATAATGAAACCAGCAGGTTGTTTCATATATATTTCTTCCTCTAATTCTCCATTGAGGAAAGCAATCTTTACATCAATTTGATGTAACTCAAGATCCATACTAGCCACTATTGCCAGAATAATGCGAATCGAGGTAAATCTCACTATAGAGGAAAATGTTTCTTCATAATCAATTCATTCTTGTTAATTATACCCATTCACCACAAGGTAAACCTTATGCCTTTCTATCGAGCCATCAGCTTTACGCTTTATTTTGAGAATTCACATGTTCCCAATAGCTTTGCGTCCTTTTGAAAGATCAATCAATTTCCAAACTTGGTTTAACTTCATTGACTCCATCTCCTCTTCCATTGCATGCATCCATTTTTCCTTACTATGGCAATTTAGAGCATCATTAACATTTCTTGGCTCATCCTCATTTTGTGGAGAAAGTTTCCCCTTCAATGTCAAAACATCGACGGGAAATACTTTTGCGACTTGTTCACCGTATGGGAGATTGTATACTTTGCACATCATTCCCCATCATGCTCCCACTCGGATTAGATAATGACGATATCATCTCATCATGTGGTTGTAATTGAGAGTGAGTTGAATTAAATTCATCACTTCTCATGTTACTCCCACTTGGACGAACTCCATTAAGTTCATTATCTTGATCCAAGGTTTCAAATATGGAGTAATCCTCACCTATTTCGCCCTTCTTAGGAAATTCATTATCTAAGAATGTGACATCCCGTGATTCGAATTCAGTTATACTTCCACTTTCCTGCTCACCTATGAACACATACCCTTTCGAGTGTTCAGAGTATCTTATGAAAATATTTTTATTTCCTCTGGGATCCAATTTCCCAAACTTGTGAGAGGGCTCATGAGTATAGGTAGTATAACCCCATGGTTTAAGAAAACTTAAGTCCAGTTTTCTGCTTGTCTATAACTCATATGGAGTGGAAGTAACTGATTTGGAAGACACTCGGTTAAGTATATATGCAACAGTTAACAACACATCACTCCAAAAAGTGATAGGTAAGTTAGCATGCGTCATCATGGACCTAACCATTTTCAATAGGGTTCTGTTCTTTCTCTTCGCAATACCATTTTGTTGAGGAGTATATGAAATAGACAACTGTCTTTCTATTCCTTTTTCATCACATAATTTTTTGAACTCATCAGATAATTATTCTCGACCTCGATCGGATTGCAATACTTTTATTTTATTGTCTAATTGATTTTATACCAAGTTCATTGTCACGCCTCGATTCTCGGGCACACACACATCCTTCTACTTGGTCGATTTTATAATGCGATATCACAGAACTAAGTATCGCCGACCCTTTCGTTTATTAAGCACATGCGGAAGCAATTATAAATCCCCAAACAACAACATAATGGGATAGAAAAGTAATGCCATATTTTTCATATTAAAATCCACAATCGAACCTTTATACATGGCATAACTCAAAGTCTATTCACAAGACTATTCATAACATTCTAGTCACATTCTATATACTCAACACAAGGTTCACAAAAGAGGATGGGATCTCAGTCCTCATCCGGGTCGTACTCAGGATCATCTTGATCCTCTTCTAACTCTTTTTCACTAAGCTCACATCCTTCAAGCTCTTCATCTTTTATTGGGTCATCGTCCTCTTCTGGTTCCTTCTTCACAGGCTCATCTACGAGCTTGAAATGTTGTCCCACAACCGGGATGAGACTACGTCTCAGCAAGTCCTACCCCACTAAGACTCGATTAAGAAACCAATACGCTAACAAGGCTGCCTATACACGCACGGGTCAGAGGACTTACTTTGGCCTCAGTTCCTTCCTGCAAATTAGTATATATATCAAATAGACATCATCACATCACAACACCCAATCGAATCGAATCATCGATCAATCGACCTAGTCGATTACATGTCATCCAAATTATCTCTTGATCGACCCCTTCCATACTTTCTATAAGTTTGATCAACATCTAAGACTACTCACCCTAGATGATATATAGATAGTATGTTATCTTATCTCCAGACGACATATAGAGTCATCGACCTATCAAATCATATCGTATTATCTTAAGATGATCTGTAGGATTATCGATCCGGTATATCATACCGTACTGTCTCAAGATAATCTATAGAGTCACCGAGCCGGTAGATCATACCGTCCTATCTCAAGATGACATATAAAGTCACCGAGCTGGTATACACACAATTTATCATACCGTACTATCTCCAAATGCTTCGTAGAGTAATCGAACCAGTAGATCATACAATTTATCATACCGAACTGTCTCAAGATGTTCTGTAGAGTCATCGAACCGATAGATCATACAATTTATCATACCGTACTGTCTCAAGATGCTCCGTAGAGTCATCGAGCCGGTAGATCATACCGTACTATCTCAAGATGCTTTGTGGAGTCATCGAGCCGGCATACATGTCATTCCAAGCAAAAAATCAAATAACCAATTTTATCATTTCCGATAAAATGCCGTGTGTGGGTACATGATCGGCTCTAGCCAAAATATAATAATTTCATTTCCATAACTCCCACATTTTCTGTAGTCCATTCAAATATTTTTGGCATTATCAACCAAAGCATGGTTATTTTCCAATTAATAACCAAAGATTATTCAATTAAAGAATAATTCCCAACTTCACAAATAATTCAATTCAGCATGAAATAAAACTCAATTAAATAAACGGACTGCGCCACAACAATCAGCATAAAAGTTCAGTCATCGGCTATCCTTGCATAATTTCCAAAATATAAATAATTAAATATTTAATTTCGAAAATTAATAAATAAATACGATAAATTCAATTTAGGCTCGTAATGCCTAATTTAAGCCCGATAAGAGTCAAGAAAAATCTCGAGATGCATTCAATAAATAGTATAGGCAATTCTCTAGCTAAGTACACTAACCACCTAACTAATATGTAATGCAATTGACTGATAATCACTAATCCATTCTAATCTAACCACCTAATTGCAATTAATTAAATCTAATCAACCCTTAAGCATCATTAGTCTACTAAGCAAGGATTAGTGAGATTACTCACTTGGCAAAGCGAAGACCGGAACACCGCGATGGCGACGTCGACGATCACTCGGGCCGGGCCCAAAGGCCTTGCAAGCCCACAGCAAACGCTAGGCTTGGGCTGAACTTGGGCCAACTAGCTTCGCGGGCTGAGTTACTGAAACTTCTTAGCTTCAAATGGGCTTGACACATGAAGATGGGCTGCTGCATTTCACGGGCTGACCAAGAAAGTCTGAAGGAGCTGCTGAACCAGGCCCAAGACACTGGCTTAATGGGCTGAACCTGCTTGAAGAAAGGCTGCTCTCTCTTGGGTTGAAGACAGGCCCAGCTGATGGGCCACAAAAATTGGTATGGGCTGCACTGGAATATCTTAAGATGGGCTAGATGGGCTGATTGAAGAAAACTAAACTGAGCTGGAATTCTGCTGGGCCGAAGATGGGCTGCAGGTTGAAACCGAACTGGGCTGCTTCTGAAGTCTGGGCCAAGAATTTGCTGCTTCGGTGGACTTGCGACTGGGCTGCTCACATGAATTGAAGAAGACGCGGTGAAGAACGGAGCTGCTTCGTTCGGCGCTACACGCAGGAAGAGGGGATGCTTGGCAGAGGCGTGGGCTTGCTGGAGTCTGGGGTAGCTAGGTCAACTTTGGGGAGTTTCTGCTGAGGTTTTGACTGAGCAAAACACGAGGAAGCAACTGAGTGAGGCCGCGTGGACAGAGAGCGCTCGGTGGAGATGGGGCGGTGTGTGCTGGCATGGGGTATGCGGTCAATTGACCGGTTGATGCTGCCTTCGGTGAGTGAGTTGAGGACACGAAGCAGTGGAGAAGTAGTGGCGAGCTGGTGGAGAGGTGCAAGAATGGAGTTCGGTGGAGAGGAGGGAGCAGCGGACATCCACGTGAATTTTCAAAGGATATGAAATAGAGGAGGAGCAGGCGTGGGTTGGCTTATCGAAGGAAGAGGAAAATGAAAGCAAAACTAAAGCCAACGGATAAGGGGGAAGGAACCGTGCTTGAGAAGCCAGCTAAGAGGGGGACAAAAATTCAACAACCTTAGCCAAATCATTCAATGCTTGGTCCCACAAGCCTCAATCTCATCCTCTATGTCTCCCCCATCATTTTCAAGCATAAATTCTACCATTAAACCAATTTAAGGTCCAAAATAAGGTTGTTCTCCCTTAGTTCCGAATTTCACATTTTGAGCTTCCAATTTCTTCCACGAATTCCCAAATCGGATCCACTTCGATGAAAAAAAATCCGAACAATTTTTATAAATCACACTCACAGAGCTTGGCAGAAAGTCCAAACTCCCTTAAATTCGGTCCAATCGAAATTCCATTAATTTCCGAATCATCTAAATCAGTTTTCCATAAAAATCCCAAACTCGATGGAATTTCTCCGAAAGACAAGACGACATCCTATAAATGAACCGTGACATGCTCAAATGTCCGATTCCCGAAACCGAATTTAATTTCATGGTTAAAAATCGATCGAACGCAATTTTAGTCCGATTCGACCTATCGGGTAGCTGTTAGGGATTTTACCGCGGTTATATCCCTTAATAGCTTCACCCAATAGATTAGTTAACTCGTGAGTGATTAGCTTAGAGAAAAAGGACGATAGGCGCGCCGGTGAAATGCTCATTTCATATATTCGAGACGCAGTCAAAATTCGGGATGTCACATTCATAAACCTTTTGAAACAACTCAATACTTCAAATTTATGAAAAATCAAATAAACATATTCGAATCGAGTATAATCATTTATAAATGTGATGAAATAAACAGCCACATGCCTTCTTCTCACATTCATCGGACCACAGACGTCAGAATGTATTAATTGCAAAGGAAATTCAGCTCTTTTACCTTTTTTCAATTGGTTTTCTTGTCGTTTTCCCTGCTAGGCAATATTCACATATGGGCAAATCGACTTTTTCAATATTGCCTAACAAGCCCTCTTTGGCTAGTCTGTTCATATGTTGTTGGCCAATGTGACCAAATCTAGCATGCCACACACTCACATCATTATCATATGAATTAGACGTGAAAAGAGAATAACAAACATTGGCATTACTATAGTCAACATTTAATGCAATAAAACCATCTAGAAAATAACCACAACCATAGTAATTTGTATCCAAATACAAATCCATACCACTATTATGGAAGTTCATATTAAAACCAAGTTTAACCAACACTAAAACAGACACTAAATTCCGACGAATTTCCGGAGCATACAACACATCATGTAGGAACAGAGTGCATCCACCACGCATGTTCAATTGACAGATGCCAATTCCTTTTACTTCTGCTCTGGAGTTGTTTCCTACATAGATCTATTTAGTTCTAGTTGGTACTCATCGGAATTCCACGAAGGATTCTCTATCCTTCGCTACGTGGTCTGTCAAACAAATCCATAGTCCACAAAGGATTAGACTCAATTAAGAATACGTAACTCGACACATAAGCAAAATTCTAAAAAGTACAAGGGGTGTATACCTTCTTTGGCTCACGAAAGTCGCGAGCATCGTGACCATTCTTGTCACAATTGTAACATTTCACCTTTGCAAGCTTCTTCATTCGATGACGCTTTCCTCTTTCATGTTGGTCAAGCTTAGGTTTCTTCCCTAAAGGACATGCTTCCCTGCATTTCCTTTTATCGAACCAGTTAGGATATTTGCGCTTGGAGCTCGAAGCTCCATGTGAGCTAGAACCAGCATGATAAATTTCAGTTTTCGGCTTAACTGCCAAGAGGCGGTTCTCTTCTAGCTCAAGATGACGCACTGCATCCTCAAAGGTTTTGATATTCTCATTATGGGTCAGGTGCACTTTCATATGCTCCCAACTCTGAGGCAATGAACGAATCACTGCTTGCACTTGCTGCTCATCAGTCAGGACATGGCCAGCATCTTTCAATTCATTAATCATGTTTGACATCTTTCTAAGGTGTTGCTCCATGATCTAGCCATGAGGCTTCTTATAAGAGTCAAACCTAATAGTGAGTTGTCTCAGTCTGGTCACCGAAGTATGACCAAACCTTGCTACCAACGCTTCCCACATTTCCTTGGCATTCTCAAAACGCCTGAACTCTTGCATGACATCATTTTCCATGCTACTCAGCAACGTAATGTGAGCAAGGGAGTTATTTCTTTTCCATGCAGCAAATGCATCCTTATCTCTCTTATGCTCCGCAGTGTTTCCTTCTTCAAGTTCTACTATGGTCAGGTTAAGAGCTTCTAGTACCTCTTGCTCTTCCAGTACATATTGGATTTTCATGTGCCATATTTCATAGTTATCGCTATTGAGCTTCTCACCTTTGTTCACTCAGACTATGCTTTTGTGGTGAAGCCATCGATCCGAACATATCGAGACATATATGCACGAATTATTAATACCTATCATTTATGCATCCATTTTGCACAAAACCATCATATTAATGAATAAATTCAAGTGAAGTTTCAGAATCAAAAGGTCATTATGTTTCCAATCATCATCCAAAATCCTAACTTGGAGTTATTGTTAATATAACATTCTATGCAAAAATAAATTCTTTGAAATTACAAAAATTTCTATGAACTACCCACAACAAGTTAATAATAACAGAAAGCAAATAATATTTGATATCAAACAATGATATAATAATAATGCTTTCACATAATACAACTAACATATCGTTGCCACACCAACAACAACTAGGTAGAAAACATTACATAAAATGCCCACAAAGTACACTAAATAAAGACCAGCCAAAACATCTACCACCAAGTCAATATACGAACTGGGAAAGATCATATTTTGTTCAATTTCTTGATCTTTTCCCTTGTAACAATCCAGTAATAATCATCTATACAAGCCATCCCAATTCTCCTATACGAAGCAGCTCTGTTGACTTCCCATAAGCGATTCAACACTCCTTGCCATTTTGGTGAAAGAGTGTTCATGAAAAATCGCACCATCTCAGATTGTGGCATGGGACGACTATTCCATATGACCTTTTGTATTTTCCTGTTAACTTCAAGAACATGATCAATTAAGTCGCCACTCTCTCATTGATGATCAGTTAGCTCAGCTATCAAATTAAAAAGCCTTTCCTTTTGTTCATCGGTAATTGCGCGAATAGGTGTGGCAACCTAAGGGGAGGCATTGTTCCTACAACAAATACAGAACAAATAAGAGATTACATATAATCCACATAGACTTAATTGGAAAAAGAAACACATTTTTTTTGTCAACGGTCAAAGTCAAAGGTCAATGGTCCCGGTCAACGGGCGGTCGAGTCGGACCGGTCGGACCAGTCAGGCTGGTCAAACAAACCGACCGGCACGTGCCACGCTCGTGCCTGGTTGACGTCACGATGACGTCAGCCTGTGCGTGCGCGGCACGTGCTAGCACCGCACGTGTGTGTCCCACGCACCTTCGGCCAAAATGGCGAGTGCGATGACCCCCATTCGTTTTAGCCGCATGTGGCGGCATGTCCAGCTGTCCCCGGCAGCGATCCACCACTCGTTTTTCTCGTATCGACGAGGGCTTTGATCCTACGCTTTCAGAAAAAAATTTCGACTTACAAAAAATAAAAAAATAGGGTGAACAGTGTACGGGTGTCGGGATTGTCCATCCCCGATTGGCCGACAACGGTGTTTAACGAAAATTCAATCAAAAATTGATTCGTAAAGATGAAAAGAGGTCGGGAAAACATGAAATACGGCTCTGATACCAGTGTTGGGAATTACTGATTTCCTAAAACGGATTCGACACTGAATCAAACCCCTAAAATGAATGCGGAAGACGAGCCCAGAAAAAACATGTATCACCGATCAAAAGTTACACTACATAATCGAGTGTACCTTATTGTCCACAGATTAAACACCAATGCTGAAGATCGAGGAAGAAATTCCGATCTCGTTCTACCGAGGTGCATACTGTTACTATTAAAGGGAGAAAACAGAGCGTATTCTTCTTTTCTGTTTTCTTCTTTTTGAGGGAGAGAAAGAGACTGACGTACGTTAAAAAGGTGCCTTCCTCTCTTTTCTTTTCTCTCTTAAATATGTCTCCTCCAAGAAACGTAACTCTTCAACGTAATACATTCCCCCAAAAGTCATAACCCCTCAACGTAACACCTCTTCATACATGGGCCCTTATCTAGCAGGCCGAGCTTTTAGGCCCAACATGGGCGAACGGGCCCACTTAGGCCTATCAATACATGAATAAAAACCATCAATGTATTTAGCTACTGTTAGTCTCTAATCTTTCGAACTTGAGTAATTTGGAAGAATTGCTCCTTCTTCGATGGCTCGCACACACGATGGATAAGATCTCGATGCGAGACTTCGACTTATTGTGGATTGGGAGGTTATCCAAATTGAACAAGCTAGAACCGTGCCGCTAGAACAACTGCGCATCACCTTCATAGTTAAGCTCCCTCTCTCATAGAAGAACTTACTTTAGTCCGGACTTGCGACCTCATGCAGCTTCCCCCGCTTCCCCGTAGGAGTTGCCAACTTGATAACTTCAACTCGACCGATCACTATTGCCCAACTTGAGAAGTTTGTCTTTGCTAGCACTCTATGGCTCACAAGTGAAAGAAATATAGCTCCATTGGCTTCCACATTTCACAAACTTGACGTGACATCGGTTAAGATTTTAGAGATAATGTCCACCCTATCAACTTTAAAGAACGTGATTCAAGTCCGGGTGTGGAAATGCTCAAAGCTAGTCGACATTAAAGTCCTTGGTGTGATAGAATCACAATAGTATTTATGAATCAAAGATCGCCAGCATGTTGGAAAATTAGGTGCTAAAGTCACCAATTAATCAAAGTCTTCGAGTGAGTTGACCTTATGTGGGAAGAGAGTGTTCATTCTATCAACCTTTCTAAAGAACCTAAGATTTGAACCCTTGAGTGTTTCACCGCAATGTTTCAATCTACTATTATCGTGCCATAAAGACTGAAAAAAAAAAAAAAAAAGAGAGAGAGAGAAAGAAAATTACATATTGCACTTAATCACAATCTATTTTTGAAGGTCTAGATAAACTTGCTCCACCAAGAACATTTTTCACATAGGTTCAAAGACATGCTTAGTGAGCATATGCATCCAAACGGCAAGCTTTTGTAGCTTTTAAGTGGAAATTCTTTAAAGTTTGAAACAGAAAGAGCATGTAAAGGCTATTTAAGGATTCGTGGAGATGGAAAGACCAGGTCAAATCCATCATTTTGGTTTATTGAAGAGCAAACTGATGGCTTCAAAAGATAACTTTCAGTCTCCTTTTGATCATACTCAAAAGGCAACTATAACCGAGGACAAGTGTTCCCGTAAATAAAAACTCATGTTTGCATATCAATGTCCTTTTATACTGGGATGTATTATCTTTTTTTTTTTTTGAGGTAATCTTTATCCTAGTGCAATAGGAATTGATTTCCATATGGTTCAGCTAACAAAGATGATAAGTACAGTAAAAGTGCCAAAAGTTATGTATGACGCTCACTTTAGTATCAAAAAGTTTTCACCAACTCACTTGTATGTTGGCGTGGAGTTCTTTGAGTGGTGTGGGAAGGGTTGGAGTTAATTCTAGGGGAGTTGTGACTTTCTAAATTTGTGACAAGACGCTAGGGTTTCGGGAGGGACTGTGCTCGTTGGCACTAATGTTTGTATCCTTCCTTAATTTTTCGAGGCTTTAGTCTTCTTACTGTTTCCGCTAACGTTGCTTTAGGGTAAGCGTTTCCTTGAACATTTCGGTCTATGGTTTTGTCGAGACAGTTGGCTTTTGCATTGTGAAACAAAAATTTTGTACCTAATGATGATCCTCTATTTCTTCCTTTCCCTTCCTCCCTTCTTTGGTCTTCTAATGGGGGATTCGACCCGTGTTGTCTTTTTTTGGGAAATAATGTTCTGTTTTAGTCTTGAGCATCAGCTGTTTATTTTGTTAGTCTAATGCACATGGGAAGCTACCGTATATTAGGGGTGAGCAGCGGTCTAGGGTTGACCTTGGACCGACTCTGGACTAGCCCAACTTTGCCGGTCTTGGTCCGGTTCCCAAGGGAACTGGGTCAGTCTTTGGTTCTGAAATTTCAGGACCAACACTGTGCGGATTGGTCCTCGGTCCTAAGAGTTTTGGGTCGGTCCAACCCTGGACCCATCCCGTATATTATATTATATTATATTATTTATAATTCTTTTATATGTTCAAACCTAAGTAAAATATCTATTATATTATATTATATTAAGATGTTCTATCAATAGCACTAATAGTAATTTCAATTTAAAACTTTTGTTGAGTATTAATTATGTGTCGTTTGTTTTGTTTCAGGTGTTTAGAAGTTCAAGTGAATTAACAAGAAGTGAAGTTATATATTTATGGTTTATATTAAGTATTTTGAACTTTTTAGGGTTTAATTGTATTTTACTAATGAATTTCAGCTGCACTTTGCTTTTCAATTTGTGTCAAATGGTAGAAGTTTTTTAAGAGTAGAGTAGTACTGCAGTTGTTATGGTGATTTGCTAATCAAGTGGTGTGAAGCTCATTTTTTGGTTGAGTGGACTTTACATGATCAAATGTAGGAAAACGCTTTTGCATATGGTGTTATGAACATTAAAGATAGATGATTACAGGAACTTTCCATCTTGTCCCATATCTCGATGAACGGTTAGTATGTACGAAATTTCTATTATTATGTCATCTTAAATTTGATAAATATGTATTGATATATATAGTTTAGTTGCACAATACCGTATTGTCGATGTATGTGTAATTTGAATTTGTAGGTTTGCTTTTTTAGGGAGTATAAAAAATAAGACGAAAAAAATTATTGATCGGTCTCGGGTTGACCCTGGAACTGGATCAAACCCATTGGGTCGGTCTGGTCCTTGGTCCCAAGCTCAATAGGGTCGGTCCTCAGTCCTAAAAATTAAGGACCAACACTGTATGGGTTGGTCCTAGAGTTAGGGGGTGGCCCGGACCATGCTCACCCCTACCGCATATTCTTCCTTTGGTCATTGGAAAGCTATTGTGGTGGCAGAAAGTGGTAGTGGTGTCATTTTTGAATTAGTAATGCTGCAATATAAGCAAATTCCTAAAATTGATCCCCCAAACGCACATGCACATAAAGGATTTGTGTGTACATTTTTGCCATTGTTGAATACCCTAGGGTTTGCATTGAGATATTGTGTGGAGTAAAAGGTTCCTTAAATAACTATAGAAATAATAAATTTTCTAACCAATCCTAAATATTTTCCTTTGTGCCATTACCTATTATTTCCATTAAGATCCGTGTCCGTTTATTTTATTAAAAAAAAATCATGTAAGGCGGGTGCGTTTGTTTGTGTTTACGGTCAAAAAGTGTTTCAAGAAATGAAATAGAAAAAAATTATTTACATTCCGGGGGTGATTTTCTTAGAAAAACGAGTTAGTAAACTTTTCGGGAATAAAAAAAGAATAAAACATGTTTGGTAAATTTGTGATCTTTTTTGTTTCTTTTAATTTTTTAATTTTTAATTTTATTTTCCTTTTTTCTTTCTTTTTTTTTTTTTCTTTTTTTTGGCGACGTCTTCTCGGCCATGGTTGGTGATCGATCGACGAGGGTCGGCCTGTCTTCGCTGTGAGCTCGCAGCCCAGCGAGCTCGGCCTCGCCTTGGCTGGGCAAGGGGCTCGCCCAACCGGCGAGGCTTCAGCTCGCCCCAACTCATCGGTCGCCTAGCGGTGGGCCAGCCGAGGCCAAGCCTCGTCGGTGGCCGGTGAGCTCGGCTGGTGGCAGATCTGGGCGGCGGGAGGCCGAGCTGTCGCGGCGTGGGCGAGGCTCGAGCCTGCCGGATCTCGGCGAGG
Organism: Eucalyptus decipiens; assembly: GCA_014182575.1. Classification (NCBI taxonomy): domain Eukaryota; kingdom Viridiplantae; phylum Streptophyta; class Magnoliopsida; order Myrtales; family Myrtaceae; genus Eucalyptus; species Eucalyptus decipiens. The sequence goes on from CM024611.1 coordinate 61,515,306, forward strand.
CCAAGCCTCGCCCGAGGGCCGATGATGCCGGCGAGGTCGCCGCCCTCAACGTCGTCGCCGGCCCTGCTCGATGGCAGAGTCGTCGACCATGGCCGAGGCCAGCAATCGGCCAAAAAGAAAAAGAATAAAAGAAGAAGAACAAAAAGAGAAGAAAAGAAAGGAAAGAGAATTTTGTTCTTAAACAAGAAATAAGTTTTTTTTTTGTTTCTTGTTTCTATTCCAATTTTGTTTCCGGGAACAAAAAAACAAAAATCTATTCTTGAACAGAAAAAAGAAGACGACCATGCAGGCCCTGAGTTGTCCATTGAAGCTTAATTGTGTAATGGTTATTTTCATGAAGTTCTACCATGTAATGGAATTTGAATTGTTGCTTTTTCATAATAAAAAGCCCAAAGTTGTATTGATTCGGAAGTTTTGAATGGAAGTGATTCATGATTTTCTCATCATTTTTGCAAGGGTGTTACTTCTAATTATCTTCTATTACATCAAGTGGGATTATCATGCTGACTCTATTCTTATAAAATTCTCGAGCTAGATGAATTGGGTTGATGTCTCTTTCCTATCTTTTGATTTTGAGTTGGGGGAGAAGAATGAAAGCGAAAGGGAATTTTTTTGTTTTTTTTTTTGGGTGGTGTTGGGGGCGCGGGGAGGATTAATATTATTGTGTTAATGTTGAGGATTTTGCATTTTCTTGCAGTGACTACTTAGAAAGCACGTCTTCAACCCTTTTAGGTGCAAAACTAACTCCAATAGTGGTCCTTTCAATATAGCCGTATAAGCATTCCCATCATGCGCAAAAACTACTTGGTTTATGTGAAATCATTTGGACTGACACATCTAGAGTCCACATGCGTGTGGCTTCGGTACTTCCCCTTGATGGAGATTCTGTCAGTTCTTTATGACATCTTTAGCTATTCTTTTCAATTATGTGGCCTATAGTACTAAAGAGAGGGGTTTTCATAGTGCATTATTTGAAGAGCCATTGTCATTTTTGAATTTCAATGTTTGAAGTTGGAAAATGGAATTGGGGAAGAATTGATTTGTACCTACTAGGATGAGCTTTTCTTAATTCATAAAAGTACTAAGGAAATGGACGGATTTTTGGATGTTACAAGGCCTTATTGGAAAACTTAAGGTCAGTTTTTTTTTTTTTTTTAAAGAAGTCCTCGTTTCATTTCAAGTAGATGATATAGAGAAACAATCCAAAGGGGTTTCGGAATAAAGAACATCCAAAAAAGATTGAAGGGACTAGAGGCCCAATTCTGGGGTAGAAACCGTAAGTAGTCGAGCTTTAGCAACCTAATTGCGGCTTTATTTAGTTCCTCGGAACATGGGCCAGAAGTTTAAAAAAATTGGAAGCTAGAATGGCCCGACCTTGTTGGACAATTTCGCTTACTTTCCACGAGGGTGAATCTAACCTCAAGAGGAACGATTCAGATGAGATGAACAAAGGAAGCATGTGACTAGTAGGGCAACATTTCACAAAGTAGACTCTTATAAACAACGAAGCTTTAGGTACAAAACAAGTCTGAGATAAAAGCCTATAAAAAGACCGGCTCTTAAAAATGAACTCGTCCTATGACATACTAGCTCGGACACATACACCGATCCTTGAACTCCACCTCCAAAGACTCTGGGCTTGGTCTTCATGACCACTATCTAGACCTAAAATGGTTATACACAACCAAGTGAGACAACGCCTGGTAAGTTCACCCCTAGGCTTTTATTAGAAGAAAATACGCCCAAAAAGGCTGTTTAAGCACACTCACGAGTCAGATGGCTTACATTCACCTCAGTTCCTTCCTACAAGTTAATTCAATAAACAATCATTGAATCACATCATCACATCAATGAAGAATTCAGATCGAATCATCGATCAATTGACTCAGTCGATTACATGTCAACGAGACCATTCCCTGGTCATCTCAATTACTTAATCCCAATGTTGAATTACGGCTTAGCGAGTACGGCGTACATGGTCATCTCAAATACTCAACTCCAACGTTAAATTATGGCTTAGTGAGCACGGCCTACTAAAACTTTGTGATAACGCTGGAATACGGCTAATTGGGCATGGCTTACTAATTCTTCGACGGTTAATGCCGAATTACAGCTCAACGGGCACAACCGAATCCAAATTTGGTGGTAATGCTGAATTACGGCTCAGTGAGCACAACCTATATTAGGTGGTTTTCTTGACCTAACTCACAACAACATGCCCAACAACTCTCAATAATCAACTTATCGCGACTATGAATCCTTACACGATCAAATACCTACCTTAACAATTTTTGGGATAAAAACCCACCATCACCAATCACACTCAAATTGTACAATCTAACAATCAATTGCATAAACTAATTGCACCATAACAATCAGCACAAAATTTTGGTCACCGGCTGTTTCAGTCTAATTTTCTGAAAACATTAAATAATTAAATAAATTATAAAATAAGTAAATAAAGAAATAAATTGCGATTAATTAAATTGAACTATTAAATTAACCTAACTATGTAGGCACCTGATCAATCAGGTCAGCTTAGCCTTCTTCAAATAGCCAAAACACAAAATCTCCTTTTAAAACTAAACTTAGCACTTTTTTTCTAAAACCTCCGAAATAAATTTTAAAAATGGTCCTGTATTTGAAATTAATCCGCCAAAATTTGCAGACGTACCTCATATAAAATCTCATCATTTTATTAGTTAACATAAAACTTGGCGTCCAAACCTAACACTTTATTTATTTTCTATTTAATAGCTCAAGAGATCACCTTTTACAATAATACTAAGCAAACCAACATAGAGCAATCTCTCATGACCTCACACATAAGTTCTCAGCATGCCACAAGTCTACCACATCACTAAATACACCTTTATTTAGTAAAGGACAACATCAAGAACAACCACAAAACCATAACCGGAGTCCTAATTGATAGAAACTGGGCCACTCGTGCGTCTCCAAGTTTAAATCTAGAAACTTAATCAAATGACTTTGGAAAATTCCCCAAATTTTAATATGTTGTAAGAAACACATAAAAAAACATTTTTCATGAGACAACTAACCTAGATCCTTCTAAATTCGGCCTAGTAAATCACTCAATCCAGCACCAAAAACTAGGTTCGTTTCTGAAATCAGTTTGATTTAAGGTCCAATACATGTCTGTTTGATTTGAAATTTAAGTATGTTAAACTAGAAGATGTGACAAACTGCTTTTGTGAATGAATTATTTTGAAATTCAAACCTAAGAGTTGATAAAGCCCTTAGAATCCTAAAATGTTACAAATTCCAGCTGATGCCCGAGACTTCTGTTTGCAAATGATGGAGCTGATATCTCCTTCTTTTTAAATCTCTAAAATCTTGAAACAAATATATGTTGTAGCTGGGGATGTCTTAAACATTTCTCAAGAAGACATCAAACTCAAATTCGCGAACACATTTCAGTCCACAAAATGGCAAATGGCAAGGGTCAAGAATAAGTTAGAAGAACAGCCATTGATTTTGACTAAACCATCCTCAATTGTGCTAATCTCACTAATTAAATTAATACTAATCCATTATAAGGCTAATCTAACCATTCTAGATTATCTTGCTAATCCCATATCTAAGCTAATTTAAACAACCCTTAAGTATGACTTAACCTCATAAGCAAGGTTTAGTGAGCAAACTCACAGTTTAAAGGGTACGTGAGTCCACAAACACGATGACGCGATGGTGAGCGAAAGACAAGCCCCAATGACACATAACGAGGTTCGGAAGGGTCCTAAAGGCTTTGAAGACTCCAAAACCTTGTTGTCTTCAGCTTCTGTTCTTGGATAGAACTGCTAATTGGAACCGAAGGTGGAAAGGGTTGAAAAGGCGGCCCAGTGAGAGAGGCGATGGTGAGGCTCCATGGAGGTCTAGCGGTGTACAGGTGATGGTGCACCGCTGACGGCGACTAGAGCTGGCTGAACGGCGATGCACAAGCGATGGACGAGCGAACTAGCTGCCAGGGCGAGCAAAACCAGCAGCCTAGCTTTGATTGGCTTGCGACAAAGATTCTCGTGGGCGTGCGGGCAAGGGGAGCTTAAGCTGGCTTGCTAGCTAACTCCTTTGGTTTTTCCAAGCTTTATCGAGCCTCAACAATTGAGAAAGCTACTGGTTGAAGGAGAAAGAGGGAGAGATATGGGGACAAGAGGGGGTCACCAAGCTTCTATCCTCATCTATTGGTTCCCTTGACCATCCTCCACCACCCCGGCCTTCTATCGACCAAATTCAACCACCAAGGCCTCTTTGCACTCTTGAAATGGTCCAAAAGCCATAGGTGGGGGCTACGAATTTTACAAGATTTCCCCTCAAATT